>JASPKZ010003058.1:600000-1060000 GCA_030220185.1 Diploptera punctata
GAATGAAAAATATAATAGCGCCTAACAGGTTTATAGACCAGTAGTTAAAAACTTAATAGCATGGCATGTGATGTTTTCAATTCTCCAGACAGTGCCAGAGGGTGAGGCAACGGTAGGGATATTGATCGCATTAAGTTGGCACTCCCTGTTATTAATACAGTAATGTAAACATAGCGTGTATGTGTGTGTATGAAAATGAATATCACAGCCCTTTGTAGCGTGTCATAGAGTCGAGAACGCTAACCCGTCAGAGGAAGCTCAACAAAAGCTCTATTCATTGCAACGAGAAATAAAAAAAGGAACAACACAACACCTTCATCTATTTCCATGAATTGTAAAAAAAAAAAATCGAGCTATCACGTGATGCGGAGCAACTCCTCGTTTTCTACCGAGTGAGATGGCTCAGTAACAAGGGTTTTGAGATTTGTGTTCACGTGTCCCGGGTTCAAACCCCGGAACAGATCAATCTCAATTTTTTTCTTTGCTAGTCGCCATGGCTGGGCTGGGAATTATTTACCACTATATATTTCATAGAATAATTAAAACTAAAGAGAACCGATACAACAATAGGCATTAAAGCGTTTATAAAAGTACAACTGATGTCATTACAGGCCTTAGGAGGCCCTTGGCATATAGGAAATGAAGACTAATACCATTATAGTCCAAATGATATCTCAGCTGAGAAATCGGATCTACGTGACGGTTACATTTACCCCTGATTAAATAGATACTATTTAATTCTAAAGCCTGAATCGACTCCATTCACCTGTCTGTTCATCTTTCTTTGGTCCTAAAAACTTCATTCTTAAATACTCGTAATATTTTCTCTCTATTAAAGTAAAAGTCCATTTTTCACATTCATATAATATAACTGAGGGAATAAAAGTTTTATATAATTTCAGTTTAATGCTTCTTAAGAGAATTTGGAACGACAAGAGTTCCTGTAATACATAATAACATGTATTTACAGAATTGAGCCATGTTTAATTTCTTTGTGCACCTCATTCCTGTTTGGATTATTGTTCCTATAAGTATTTGAATTCAGCCACTTCCTCAAAACTTCCCTCATTTGTCACTTTCTGGATTAACGATTTTACATTTTCAATTCAATTGTCAGGTCTAAATGCCGAATTTCTTTTAAGGAAATCATGCATGAAGTAGGGTGACTTTTAAATTAAGATTCTCTGATAAACTCCCACTTCTGATGGTACGATTTTCCCGGTTAATTAATTCACTGAAGTTACCATTTCCTTGAAACCTAGAAAACGTACTTTTAGTCGTACATCATACATACTACTAGCATGCCAAACTTTGGAGGTAACTAAACTGTACATTTACCGTTTCACAGTAGTGCTTTCGATGGAGAATCTAATGACACTTCCAAATCCATTTCGATAAAAGTTACTTACGACTTGTACGTTTTTCTCTTTGCCCTTCAATCCAATATTGAAAAAAAAAATGGTAAAAAACCTTAAATTTGTGTATGAAAGTGCAATAAACAATGAAGGATTTATATGTGGACAGGTTAGCGGGGTTGGTTTAATCAGAGAGCATAGAGGTGGTCATGTGATTGAAATCTGCCTCACTTTATTGTCGTCTGGTTGTAAAGAGCACGTTGCTAGGCAACCTAATGAAAATACCCTCAACCAATCAAATCACCAGGTCGCCATAACATTGCACATACTTAGACGGATTCTAAACACCCGCGTTATCAGCACATTCCAAGGGTGAACAAAACCGTCCTTCCATCCCTTAAATTCCTCTACAACCCAACTTCCTGAACTTACATAGCGTACAAACAGTTGTAAATGATTTAAACCAAGAAACAAACCCGCCTTTTTCACAGAAATAACACCATCAGGCTGAGACCGACAATTCCCCAGAAAATCGAATTTACATAGGCCTAGTTTCGTTGCAAGAGAACATACAAGATGGCCGGTAGAACCATTTTTAAATAATCTCATTATCAGGTCAACTCCTATATCTAATGGTCCGGTTTTTTAGGTTAACGGACTCATGGCCCTTTACTTTCCTTAATTGGATTTGCAATACAATGTCAAATAATCGATTATCAAAACAGATGCTTCATGATAAACCTCAAGACGAAAGAACAGTAGGAAGACCAAAACGACATTGGAAGGACGACCTATTGCGTATTGTGCAGCGGGGAGCGGAACGGGCCAACATACCCATACCTTGAAGATGATGATGATACAATACATTTAGTCTATATTATTCAACTGTTTCTGTACAGAAGATGAAAAATAATAATCAATAACAAATTAACAGAAGTAAACAATTTCAACTACTTAGGGTTTAACATTTATCTTACTGCCAAAATAATGATATAAAATTAAAATTAAACAAATTTTATAATATATGCGGAATAATAAGAACTCTAAAAAATAAAACATTAAAAATTACACAATTAAAATTCAATAAAACAGTCCACCGCTGTGGTCTCGCGGTAGCTTTCTGCCATGTGATGCAGCGGCCCGGGTTCGATTCCCGGTCGGGACAAGTTTCCTGTGTGAGGTTTTTTCGTGGTTTTTCCTCACCTGTAAGATAAACGTCAGGAAATTTTAAGGCTGAAACTGTCCCCGAATTCCATCTGGCCATCATTATCATCAATATCATATTCGCCTAAATAGCTTAAGTTTAATTTAAGGCCTCTCTAGCGCATCATTGCCATCGTCATCATCAACTCTCATATCATCGGGGCAGCGAAACCCCCGCCTTCCAGGCGCCCCAACCTCAGAAGTGGGTGACAAGTACGCCATGTCTGGAGAGAACACCAGAAATGTCCAAATGACAACCTGAGGCATTTGAAAAAAACATCTATACAATTATGACAGTACCCATGTATGCTTGTGAAAATTGGAAACTTAATAGATGAGATAAAAGGAAAATAGAAGTAGCTCAAATGAATTTTTTTACATTCAGTGGCAGAAGAAAGAAGAAAAGATTTAAATATCTACAGCGTTATAGAAAAAAAAATTAAAAACCCAAGATCTAATTGGCTTCATCATATAGAAATAATAACACTCAATAGACTCACACAAATTTTCCTTCATTACCAACCTAAAGCCGAAGAAATATTGGACACCCATAACTAGATGAAGGGATACGATCTCTTGATGTGGAAGCAGGTTTATGACCTAATTCCATGACGTAAAAGAAGAATAATATAGCTGTGGCAATGACTTCTAGCTTCACCGTTACACGGCCCCCTGTCAGTCTATATCTTTATGTATATTCTGTTAATAGAAAAAGCTTGTAAATATATTATTGATTGAAGTAGGCTATGCACTGACACGTTCATCTGCTTGTAGTGGAATCTAATGTTGATTACATCTGGGTGCTTCAAGTGCACAAAACCTTGGCATTTCGAGGAGTGTTAGGATTATGACGTCACGATTAACATTCTTGTTGGTAAATGTGTCTAACGGTTTCGTGAGTCAACAGTTCATTGCATTAGCTATAACCTACCTCAGGGGCTATCGGACATTAGAATCGTTTAAAATGTCACTAAATTTATATTTACTTACGCTTCCACGGCCAGGTTTTGTACCACAATATGGAAATAACTTCCGGACTATTCACCATGGTCTGATGCTAAAAAATCGCCTAGTTTGGCCAGAGATTGCGCCCGGTATTCCCTACTCTTAAAATATATTTTTGCTTTAATTTTGATTATAAGGACGCGAAACATGGACTCTTACTTTAAGGGAGGAGCAAATATTACGAGTATTTGAGAATAAAGTTCTTAGGAAATTGTTTATACCAAAGAGAAATGAAAATACATGTGAATGAAGAAGACTTAATAACAATGAGCTACATGATCTTTATTATTTTTTGTTCAATACCACCACGTTGTCATTTCGACATTTTGGTATTCTCTCCTGGCATGGCGTTATTGTAATCTACATCTGAGGTTGGGGCACCTGGAAGGCGGAGTTACGCTGCCCCGATGATACATGATAGGTGGTGATGATGGTAATGAAGAGCCAGGAGAGGCCTTAATCCTAAACTTAATTAATGATGATAATGATGGCCAGACGATGTTCGGGGACCGTTTGTGTATTAAAGTTTCTTGACATTTGTTTACAGGTGAGGAAATACACCGAAAAAACCATTACCCAGGAAACTTGCCCGGCCGGGGATCGAACCCGGGCCTGCTGCGTGATAAGACAGCGCGCTACCTCGAGACCACAGCGATGGACACATGATCTTTACAGGAAACCACATATAATAAGAACAGTTAAGTCTCGTAGACTTCGATTTGCAGGGCATGTGGCACAAATGGCAAAAGTAAAAAAAATCACGCTTCAAATCACTGCAAACTCTTGGGGCAATAGAAGGTTAGGGCTCCCAACTTTCTAGATGATTTCTCCATGGCGGTCACTAATCCTAGAATAAGTGTTTGCTACTCATTTCTGTTAAGAAACTGAGTAGACACAAGCGCCATTTTGCCGCCAGAGGCTTTACGTCAGCCTAAAAAACATTATCTCACCAGGATTCGAACCCACACTTGCAATGACCCCAAATTCTTTTGTTATCATTCCAATTCTTATTTCTTGCATCCATGAGTTTCGAGGTCTTCCTTTATTTCTTCTTCCAGGTGGACACCAAGGGTCAAAAACTGAGATTAGATTTGTCATTTTCAGTTTATTGTATTAGAACTTAGCTTTGTTTTTTTTTCGGAAAACGTTTGGGGTATAAAAGTATATTAGTTTCAAAATTTAAAATATATATATAAGTAGTTTTTCTAGGTAACCATAACAAATACATAAAATTAATGTACGCAGAATTGAATATCTCAAAAAAACTCTATGTGTGAAGATATATTTAGTTTTGTTGATGTTTATTTCCAGTCCCAATCTCTTAGTGTTACTCAATAGAGTCGGCGAAAGGTCGGGGAACTTCAAGCCTCTAGAAGTCCAGACCACGGCCAACAGCCTGGAAATCTTGAAGATCTTCATATTAACACCGGCCGTGAAAGTCAATATATTACACAATAGAGTGTTCGTGCTGGCCTTTAATATCTCAGGAACAATAATTAAACGCAGGAATGAGGTGCAGGAAGAAATTAAACATATCCTCAACGCTGTAAACGTATGCTATTATTTATTATAGGGACTCTTGTAAACTTCTCTCAAGAAATGTTAAACTAAATCTAATACATAAAAACAATTGTTTGTTCATACTTTATGCGCTGCAATACCATTCATCCGATTGTGATGGGCTTTTTACAAAATGTTCATGAGATTCCAGGGATGAACAGAGGCTATAAGAGAGTTATGATACTAATCTCCTACAACTTTTAAAAACCAGCCTTTGTAGTGAAAAAAGTTGCTTTTTGGACGCTTAAATGACCTGACCTGTACTATACTGACCCAAACCTGACCGAATATGATCTATACTGATCGGACCTAACCGAACCAAATGTAATCTAACATAACCTAATGCAAACCTAACAACTCAAACCTAACCTACACTTAAATTGAACCTAGCCAGAACCTAACTTGAACCTAGACTAACATAACCTAACTGAACATAACATAACCTAACTTGAATCTAGCCTGAACCTAACTTAAATCTTACCTGAACCTAATATTAGCCTAACCTGAACATAGAATTATATAAAAAGACAGTATGTATGTCTGTCAGTCTGTTTGTCCTTTATGCGCTGCCAAACCGCTCATCCGATTGTGATTGGCTTTTTGCAAAGTGTTCAGGAGTTTCCGGAAAGGTTTTAGGCTATAAGAGTTGCAATACTCGACCCCTTCAACCATATAAATCAACCTTTGCAGTGATAAACATGAAAAAGTAGCTTTCTCTACGATTAAATGACTAACACTGCCTAAACCAAAACAAATACATCAAATTAAAGTACACAGAATTGAATATCTTAAAAAAAAAAACTCCGCAAAAATGTCCGCTACAGCATATGTTTATCTTCTACGGATAACTCTCGATAATTTTTTTTTTTGTCTTTCATTGATGCCACGAAGATCAGGATAAGTAGATTCCCAAGCAAACGTAGCAGCCAACTTTTTACGGATAACTCACAATAATGGATTTTGTCTTTCAGCTCATTTACGCAAAGAAGATGGGTAAAAGTAGATTCCAGGGCAACGCCGGGTAATCAGCACGGGATATCTAAAAATAACTACGACATAAATTTATAAATATTTGTTCTCTTACTTATTCAACTAAACATAAAAACACATGAATTTTAGTTTATTTAGGCGTAGCAGCGCACTGCGGGTAATAGCTAGTGCTTACATAAACACCCTGTAGACAAGGAATAAGAAAAATAATGGAAGCGATAACGATAAGTAAATGAAAACGGAAGTCTGCAGCAGCGAGGGTAGCGCCCTCCCCAAACTCAAGTGGGTCATATTTACATTTGTTAGCAGACAAATCCCATCCACACGAGGCTTAACTTAAACAAACATTAATCATAGCGCTGCCAACTTATGTGATGTACGGAACACCAATCTCTAGTAGCAATTCATCCCATAGTAATTATAACTAACTCAATGGCACTAACGAACCCGTATGTTCACAGCCGCGCGCACATAAGCTCTCCATGCATCCTTATTTTGTCCATGGTTAATCTTATAATCCCACCTCACTCTTAGTCTGCCTACTGGACACTTTTTCTGTAGTTTCCTAAAAATTAACACCAAATTTAAGATTTTTTTTTCAAAGAACATTAAGGCATATTTGCTTTTTCTAAATTCGTACATGTCCTGCCCAATCTATAATATTTAACTGTTAATAAAATCATAGTAATTTCATGTTTTTTATTAACTGATACACAAATAATATATAACCAACCCTTAAATTGGTAATGTATCCTGTAGGACACATCAGTGGTTAACTTATTTCTTCTTCTTCTTCATTACATGTGATAGACCTAGGGTCTGTTACGGTCTCAATCCAAAGTTTCAAGGGTCTGCCCAATGATCTATTGGCTGGCAATTTAACAACTGACGTGGTATTCTTGTTCTGCTCATTCTTCTTACGTGAGATTTCCAGTTGTTCCTGTATTTTTGTACATATTCCATAATTGATTGTGTTTGCAAATCTTTGAGATTCTCAGAATTCCTTTTATGGTCTGTTCTTGAGTAACCTGCAGTACGTCTCATAAATTTTATATTTATTTAATACTAGCAAATACCCTGCGTGCACTGCTACGCCTAAATAAATGAAAATTAATGTGTTTTAATGTTTAGTTCAATATGTAAAAGGAAAAATAATTATAAATTTATATAGTAATTATTTTAAGATACACATTGCTGATTACCCGGCGTTGCCCGGGAATCTACTTATCCCGATCTTCTTGGCATAAATGGGCAGAAAGACAAAATTCGATATTGTGAGCTACGCTTGACCGGAAATCTATCCCAAACATCTTGGCATCAATGAAAGACAAAAATGGTTATTGTGAAGTATCCGTTTTTTAAAACATAAACATATGGTGTTTGTAGAGTTTTTCTGAAATATTCAATTCCGTGTACATTAATTTGATGCATTTGATATGGTTTAGATAGCATAAGTCATTTAAGCGTCCAAAAAAGCTACTTTTTTCCACACTTTTCACTAGAAAGGGTGATTTTAAGGGTGAAGGGGTTGAGTATTACAACTCTCTTATAGTTGAAAAACCTTCCAGGAAACATTTTGCAAAAAAGTTCCAAAACAGTGCATAAAAAGACAGACACACACAAACATATATATATATATATATATATATATATATATATATATATATAGGCAGACTCTCACATACACACACTCACAAATATATATATAATAAATAAAACAGAACAAAACGAACAAAAAAAAAACACTTAAATGTGTGTCTAATTATACAATACACCTAGTAATAGTTATACAAGATTTCGTTATTACTGCGGTCCGTCACATTAAAATAACCGGCAAGAGAAATAAATTTTGTGTTTTGCCAATTTAGCCCATATTCGAAGTTTCTTTAAATATTTTATTCCGATATTGGTCAAGGCGCCGAAAGGTCGCTGGTACCAGTAAAGAAACCCATAGATGATTAAAATGCCAATGTAAGGGCTACGCACATCATAATCATGCAAAGACCTTTGTATACCTGTTTCGGCCCCATCTTTTAAGATGTCTCCATGGCCGACGATGTCCTTCTGAAGTTCAAATGAATAATTAAGCGACAGTTGCATTTTTCTCCTCTCTGTATGTCGTTTTCGCTACAACATCATTTGAAGATCCTGATTTCTGATCAAGGAGGACCTTGTTCGATCCGGTTTTAACTAATGGAATTCGTAGGTCGATATGGAAATTTATTCTTCTATTTGTAATTGATTTACAAGCTTTTTGCCGTTCATAAACGGTAGATAAGCTGGTATTTTCATTAGAAATTGAGGTCACTGAGTCCCATGTTACATATTTTCCTAATTCAACAGTTTTTTGGTAGAATGGATGGTTAGGGGTTGCAGTTTGGCGGGTGTCCAGACACAAGTCGGGTCCATTACTTTAATATTAGAGCACACTAGCTCCAGCTGGTGTCCAGGTAATGAAACTCTGTTTTATTTCCTCTCACCATGTTTTGTGCTTAAATTGAATTTCAGGGGTATCAACACTAGCTGGTATTATCCTCAAACATTTACAGTCCAAAAATCCTGTAAGATGAGAGGTTAAACTGCGTTATTCGAATATATATATATATATATATATATATATATATATATATATATATATATATATATATATATGGTATGATAAGAAAAATAAATGCCTGGACGGGATTCGAATATCACACTGAGGTACAGATTCAGAGATCCGGGTTCGAATCCCGTCCAGGCATTTATTTTTCTTATCATACCATATTAAGCTTGCATTGCTCAATGTTAAATATTTAATTATAATATATATATATATATATATATATATGGTATGATAAGAAAAATAAAATATATATATATATATATATATATAATTATATATATTCCAGCGTTATGGTCTCGAGGTAGCTTACTGCATTGTCATGCAGCGGGCCCTGGTTCGAGGAAGAGGCTCTTGGGGGTAAGGTTTTTTTTCAGTTTTTTCCTCACCTGCAGGACAAATATCAGGAAGCTTTGAGGCCCAAAAGTTCCTTGAACTTCATCTGGTCATCATCATCAACCCCGGTGTGGAAAACAATGGGAAGCTACAACAACTATAATTCCCTAGTAAAGCTGCAAAGCATAGCATGCAAATGCTATGATGGCAGTGATAGACCTGCCTTAGGGCAGAACACTACAGAATAGAATATACGGGTATATACAGTGTGTCCCAAAATTAGACCGACAAACTTTGGGAGCCGATAGATAACATTATTTTAAACACTTTTTGTTAAAGAAGGTTTTTTGTTGCGGTGCTTCCTTTAAGCGCTGGACGAGTTAATGCCATTACTGCCTCCCACCCACAAATACATCGGCCATTTCTCTGATTTCGCCAGTTGCGCAGGTTATTCGTGCCTCTAAGGTCCTCTTCAGATTCAACAGGTGTTTCATACGCGATAGTCTTCATGTGCCCCCACAAAAATAAGTCAAGTAGAGTAAGGTCAGGGGAGCGTGCCGGCCAGGCAATGGGTCCACCTCTGGGTTTCCAGTGATTGCCGTATGTAGCCTTAAGATAACGAGGTGCTCAGCACCAAAGCTGGTGCCCTATCATGTTGAAACCACATGTCCTGTCTGATATGAAGGGGAACTGTTTCCATTAGATCAGGCAAAACTTGTTGCAGAAATACTAAGTAATTGTAAGCATTGAGTCGAGCGGGCAAAACGTCATCATCATCATCTGCATTCATGGATTAGGTCTGTTGACCCGTTCCGACTTCCGCCCATCTCTTTCTAGGTCTGCCCACATCTCGGGTGCCTTTAGGTTTGTATTTTGTTATTTGTTTTGGATATCTATCTTCATTCATTCTGTCTATGTGTTGCTTCCGTTTTTGTCTATATGTATCTATTTTATCAGTTATTGAAAATATGTCAAGTTCCTGTCTTATTTCTGTGTTCTTGATTCTGTCTTCCTTAACGCACCCTTTAACAGATCTAAAAAATTTCATTTCTGCCGCCGTTATCCTACTTAGATCTTGTTTTTTATGTCGGGCAAAATGTACGGTCCTAATAAGAAGTTATCCACAATACCGGCCCTCACATTAACATCAAATCTCAATTAATGTGACCTCTGAAATGTAGCATGGAGATTTTCGAAGGCCTAAACATGCGAATTCCGACTGTTAAATAACTGCTCACGTGTGAAACATGCTTCATCTGTTAACATGACATGGGATGCAAACAGTACATCGTTTTCAATTTTGTCCAGATATCACTGACAAAATTGCTGTCGCAGAGAATAGTCTTGAGGCCTCATTGCATGGATCTTTTCAAGAAGAAAAGGGTGCAACAAAATTTCCTGCAGAATTCTTCCCACAGTGCTATGACTTAGGTGCAATTGTCGAGCGATGGCGCGAGTACTAGCTACAAGATTGTTCTCAATGCACCGCAACACATCTTCCTCGTTCTCGGGTATCCTAGACCTCCAGCTCGTCTATCCAAGGAACTTCTTTCACGTAGTCTACCTTAAATGATGGCAAATGTAGTGTGATGAACTCTTCGGTTTCGGAACTGTTCTTGTAAAGCCTTACAGCCGCACGACCCGAACCAGCTTTTCCATACACCAACAGCCTGTCCATCATCTCATTCCACGTGTACCTTTCCATGTTGTAAATGAACTAGTATGCAGCAGCCATTCCAGCAACCCAACGCACAATGTCAAGGAAACACAATGATGAGCTCAGGGAGTAAACATGCTAACTGAATTGAAGCGTCTTTGTTTTGTTTCTTTCGTGTGCTTCCTTTAAAAGATACATACTACACACAAATGTAATTTGAGTATCTAAACCAACTGGGTGGGAGGCCGTAATGACATTAACTTGTCCAGCGCTTAAACGAAGCACCGCAGCAAAAAACCTTGCTCAACAAAAAGTGTTTAAAATAATGCTATCAGCTCCCAAAGTTTGTCCGTCTAATTTTGGGACCCTGTATATACCAGCTAATAACCGGCATACGTCCCTATATTAAAGGTTAATTAAACTGTACAGAATACGCTGAGATGAAACAATCATGGCGGTTGCTAGTCAGTTTCTGATTTCGCATTTCAGGTAAACCTCCACTCCCAATTGTCGGATTTCGCCCATTTTGGATAATACTTACCATGCTTTACTTTAATATGACATACCCAGTTTCGTTGTGAAACATTGGAAATTGTGACCGCTAGAGCGATTTTTAAATTTTCATTCAGGTGCGCTCCTACATCTAATGGTTTTAGAGGGTCCAATTGTGAATCTAAACCAACCAGGAACACAAACACACACACACAATATATATCATCACTATCAGTCCAGTCGTTTAGGCAGTTTTTCATTTCGGATTTCAAATAAACCTCCACTTCTAATAGTCGCATTTCGCTCATTTTGGGATAATACCTACCTCGGTTTATTTGAATAGAATACACTGAGTTACGTTGTGAAACATCGAAAATTGTGACCGCTAGAGCGATTTTTAAATTTTCATTTCATATGAACGCCTACATCTAATGCTTTTAGAGGGTCCAATTGTGAATCTATACAATGGAAGGACCCACTCAACATACACAAAAAAAAAATCATCAAAATCGTTTGTCGTTTAGGAGTAGTTCAGTGTCATACACACGTACAAAAGTTATATATATTCCATTAAACATCAATTTAATTAATCCGATTTAACATTTTCAATTGTTTAACATTATCTCACCTGCGTCTACCCCCCTTCTTACTATGCCCTAATATGAAGGGACTTCCTTACTAATGACAATATTTAAGAATAACTAGAGAACAAGTAATGTCTGTGACAATGAACTGACACCCTGTACTCAGTGATATAAGGCGGACAAGTGACGTCACTGTTTATGGAGAAAGTGTCAATAAGATAGTGTGAGCATGTTTTGTTTAACAAATGAGAGCAGAATGTCGCCGTCAAACAAAAATGCTTAACAAATCATCTCTACTAACGTCTGTAAAGCACATTTAACTAGAAGGCGGTGATTCACGGCCCGGGTGACACATTGCTGCTCCCACGTCACTCTCACCATATTACAAATCATTTCCACTCCCACACACAGGGTGTTTAATGAACTACATACATTAGTAAATATAGTCCCTTTTCCCAATGATCGTACAATTATATATCGCGGTGGACTAGTGGTTATGCTCCTTGCTTCTAGTTCAGAGGGTCGCGGATTCAAACTGGACGGACCCGATGCATTTTTTTTAGAATGGAAAAATCCAAGTAACGAGACTTCCGGGATGGATTTTATGCCGTGGTTCTCGGTTCTGAACATTTTCAGGCTCGTAAAATATTGTTAAGCCTGAATAAAAGACACTAAGCAAAATTTTGAACCTAATCTCCCTAGTAATACCCAGCTGCTTGCTATATGCCTCATTGTGTTGTTTTTTAACCGCATACCATTCATGACATCTATGGACAAATTACAGTAATTAAATTAACTTCGTCTAGTAACTCCTAACAAAGCAGAGGCGAAGGCTCAACTTTGGTCTGTTATGCCAATATACATATTACCTGAAAAGAAAAATTAATGCTTGAACTCGGGTTTGAAGCAGAGACCTCTATGCACCTTAGCGCAATACCAATTTCGCTACCCACGCTCCCAGTTCAAAAATATGTTTTTATTTCCTTATATGCAATTCCTAAGCTAATGGAAGAAGTGGAAGAGGCAGACCTAGAGAACGTTGGATAGATGAAGTGAGGAGAAGTATGGAAGCTAGAGATTTGAGGGAAGAAGATGCTTTAGACAGGAAACTTTGGGTTGAAGGAGAAAGTGTATTGTGGAATACTCCTAATAAAAAAATTTATCCAATTCCTGTTTCTATATAATATGAATAGGCAAGTTAAATGGAAGCGTCAGCGACTGTAAGGAACTGAGTAGTAAAATCATTTGTGAAGGAAGAAACTATATAACAGCAAATTGTATGTGAAAAAATTATATATTGTGAAATTCTGAGTTTTTTTTATGAATACGGTTAATATGATTGGTTGTTAACTGGCATTTGAGGGTGCGAGTGAAAATGACGTAGAAAAGATCTCACAACATAAACAGGATTCGAATCTGCAGCACAGGGAGACATATTAAGATTTAATTTACGTAGGACTTTATGAGTAACTTGTCATATACCAACATACAGGGAAGCTATGAATCCCTCGCTAACAAAATTACTTTTTTTAGTGGAACAATTGTGAAATAAAAACAAAACGAAATCCACGTACCATAATAACGCGAGCATTAACAACTATTGGTGCATGAATTATCAATAACCGACAAATGGCATAAAATATCATTGAATTTGCCTGCACATTCATAATTCAACAGTTTACTGCAGCATTCAACGCTCTTTCCAATAAAAAAAGTGTAATTTATGCATAATATGATTTATACTGAACGAGTGCTCCTAAAACTCGCCCTATTCAAAATAAACAAGACATGGCATCAGTCACATTAATACAGTGGCTCCACACACCTTGTCTTGAATAAAAATATAGGCTTAACCCATAAATGAGCAAACTATCCGTAAGATGTAGCCTATTAACTAATTCCCTGCACTATCGAACCTGGAGGTCAATGGCCGCACGGACATTTTGATTATTTTTACGTCACTCCACTCACACACCTCGGGGTTAAACTTGATTTTTAAATATTATGACAACTCAAAATGGTAATTGTTACCGTTTTCAATTTGTTTCATATATGCTTATCAAGTTGAACACTGTTGAACTTTTACCCTACTTAATGTGTCTGCATGAGGATGGGGAGGTGAACGATAATTACGAACATCAGAGGTGCACAAAGAAATTAAACCTAGCTTTAATTCTGGAAATGCATTACAGAGACTCTTGTACCTCTCTCAAAAAAGTAACACTGGAAATATCCTATAAAACTGTTATATCATCATGTCCACCGCTGTGATCTTCGAGGTAGCGTGCTGCCTTTGTCACGCAGCGGGTCCGGGATCGATTCCAGGTCGGGAGAGGCACCTTCGGTGAGGTTTTTCCTCATCTATAAGACAAATGTCAGGAAGCTTAGAGCCCACCGGTCCCCGAAAATCATCCGGCCATCATCATCATCATCCTTATCATCTTCCACCGGTGTGGAAAGCAACGGGAAGCTACCACATCTACAATTCCCTAGTAAAACTGTAAAGCGTAGCATGACTGCATTGAAAGACCTGCCCTCGGGCAGAATTACTTTGGATGGATGGATGGATGGATCATCATCCGTGCAAGTAGGCTATTAGGCCATGTGGCCTGTTACGGTCTCAAAAGAGGAATTTTCCATCCAGTGCTTTCTTGGACGTCTCAGCGATCTTTTGCCGTGGAGGCAGTAACGAAGCATGGTTTTTGTAATTGTTCGATGTTCTAGTGGGAACCCCATATTAATACCCCTCTGGGCCAGCAAACCATTGGGTGAAAATTTAAATTTGCTTTCAAGTCTCAAACCAAGTCAATTATATTATATGGAAGTGAAAGTTGAACTCTAACTTTAAAGGATTAGAAACGATTGCGAGTATTTCAGAATGAAGTTATTAGGATTTTTTTTGGACCAAAGAGAGATGAAAAGACATGTGTATACAGAAGACTTGCATAACAGTGAGCTGCATGGTCTTTATCAGAAACTAAATATAATAAGAAGAGTTATGTATTGTAGGCTGCGATTGGCAGAACATGTAGCACGAATTAGGAATGAAAGAGGGGATGGAAACTCCTTTTAGATAATCAGAGGTAGAGCTCCCAGTATGTAGACCAAGAATGAGGCGGGAAATAACAATAATCATGATTAGAGGAAAGTGCATTATACAGCGGCCATAGGCTCAGAATAGGGATGTATGGAGAGCTTATTTCAGCGCTGCCATGAACCTATGGGTCCGATAGTGTTATTGAGTCAGTAAAATAACTCTGTAGAACTGGCAATGTTAAAATAGGTCTTATTAAGTTTTATGTCGATCTATTGAATAAGTCTGCTTCAAAATTCATTATCAAACTTCACGGATTAGGTCTTTGTCTTTGTTCGATCTCACATCTGTTCAGCCCAGCGCTTTCTTGGTCTTCCTACCGATCTTCGTCCTCCAGGATTATACATCAGTGCTATCTTTGGTATCCTATCCTCTGTCATTTTTTGCAAATGTTCTATCCAATTGTTCCTGTGTTCTTCTATTTGTTGAAGAAGTGGTTGTACTTTTAGTTCCTCTCTAATATTCTCATTTCTTAATATGTTCTTCTCTTGTACAACCTTTCAAAGCCCATAGGAATCTCATTTCCGCTGCCTGAATTTTACTTTTTTTCTTTTTCCTTCACGACCCAGGCCTCATTTCCATACATCGCCACTGGCAGTGCTTCAAAATTTGAGATATTTAAAAATAAATAATAGTTTAAAAACACTAAAACAACACACTTTATTAGAATACCGAACTAAAAAATGAAAAATAATTTTAATTTCCAATACGCTTGGGATAAAATTAAAGTGGTCAACAAAAAATCATCTCCAACATATCTAGAATAAAACTAGAGTTATCTACAAAAAAAAATAATTGTACCATCAAAAGCGTGGGGTGCTTTTTATGGTTTTTACATTTTCTTCTTAGAGACGCTACTTAGAACAGTTAAGTCTCTAGACTGCAGGACATGTGGCACGAATGGGGAATGAAAGACGTGCGTGGAAGCTTCTTGTAGGAAAACCAGAGGGAAAACGCCCAGTTGGTAGACCAAGAATGAGATGGGAGAATAACATTAAGTATGATTTGAGGGAAGTAGATTATACAGGGGATGATTGGAAAACATTGGCTCAGGATAGGGATATATGGAGAGCTTATGTCCGCGCGGCCATGAACCTACGGGTTCGATAGTACCAGTGAGTTAGTTAGAGACTCTACTTTGACCAATATCTGATTATTATCAAATATATTAATTGATATAGAGCACCCCACGCTTTAGATGGTAAAATTATTTTTTTTGTTGCCCACTTTAATTTTATCCCAAGCGTGTTGGAAATTAATATTATTTTTCATTTATTAGTTCGGTGTTGTTTTTAGTTTTTTCCAAATCGTATCCTTTTATCTTGCTTGGGTCGGTTCCTTTTATGACAATCCGGCTGATTTCCATGAAGCTTCTCAGTAAGATGAATATCTCCTGGAAGCGTTACGAGCGCTTCGCAGGACAAGGATGGAGGAAGAAATAAAAGTGGAAAATATTGATGTAAGCCCTAATGGACATAAATGAATTAGAAATGACTCTGAAAAACCACTAAGAATAGGAAAGCAACAGGATTAGATAATATAAATATGGAGTTAATCAAATATAGTGGAATATTGTGTAAACTACGAATACTTCATTTAATTAATATATGTTGGTAGACCTATGAGATTCCAACCACATGGAAAACAGCAATTGTGAAGAATATATTTAAAAGAGGAGACCGGAGAAATTGCGAGGATTACAGAGGGATTAGTTTAATGAAAACTGGCTACAAGATATATACGAAAATAATAAATAATAGATTGAGAACATAACAGAAGTAATAATAAATGAAAATCAAAGTGGATTCAGAAAGGGAAGGTCATGTATAGACAATGTCTTTACACTGAAACAACTCGTAGAAAAGAGAAGAGAACATAACTTAGAAACTCACATAGGATTTATAGATTTGGATAAGGCCTTCGATCGAGTAAACAGACAAAAATTATGGGAAATATTACGAATGAAAGGATACCCGCTGTGCCTTGTTGAAACAATAAAGAAATTATATGAAGACACAAATATAATTATAGATACCGGATTCAAAAGAACAGATACAATCAAAACAAATACTGGATTACGACAAGGATGTAGTTTATCACCCACTTTGTTTAATATATATATATATATATATATATATATATATATATATATATATATATATAGACGATATTTTAAATAAATGGAAAGTTTTAGTGAATCCAGGAATAAGAATAGATAATAAAGTGTGCATAAATAATCTTCTATTTGCTGACGATGTAATCATAATACAGAAAAATGAAGACGACTTACAGAAATCTATGCATGCATTAAATGAAATATGTAAATTATATGATCTAAAGATTTCTGTAAGGAAAACGAAGACCATGGCTTTTAGAGGAAGAGATCCAGTGAGATCCAAAATTATTTTAGAAAATCAAAGTATAGAACAGGTGTCTAGTTTCAAATATTTGGGCTGTGATGTTGGCTACAATGTGGAAAGAGATATTGACTCCAAAATAAATAAATTTCAGACGGTGTGTGGAACAATACAGAGAACATTCAAAAATAAAATTAGAAAAGAAACAAAGATAAAAATGTATAATGTTATGGCGGTTCCCACAATATTGTATGGATGTGAAACTTGGGCACCAATGAAAAAAAAAACAGAAGGATAGAATACAGACGGCGGAGATGAGGTTCCTAAGACAAGTTAAAGGATGTACAAGACTTGATAGAATAAGAAATGAGGATATAAGAGAAGAATTGAAGTACAGCCTTTATTTAATAAGGTCACGAATTACAGACAGAAATGGATTGATCATATGGATGGAATGAGTAAGGAGAGATATCCATTGTTAGCAAGAAATTATCAAGCAAGAGGAAGACGTGATGTTGGAAGACCTAGAAGACGTTGGGCTGATGCATTATGAAGTCGGAACGGGCAATTGCCTAATCCCTGGAGTGATGATGATCTTTTAGTTTTTTTAAAACTATTATTTAATTTTTTAGTTTTAATATTTTACAGAATAAGATAAAAATGTAAATATCTTTAAATTCGATACTATTGTAGTATGAGCTAAAAGTAATAATCTTCTAAAAATATCCTCCGGGCCGGATTTGAATCAGCGTAGCGTGGATTACTGAAATTATATACCACTACAGTCCACCGCTCTACCAACTAAGCTCTTACAACTATTGAGTAAGAAGTTGATAAGTCCGCAACCTATTATACCGGTTTTTATTATTTTGATTTTCTGCTGATTCTGGCAAGGAGTTTAGAAAAAAAATATGAAATTATTGTATTGTCATTGGTCCTTTACAAGTATACAAAGTTTCAAGTCGATCCAATGATTTTAAATGGGTGAAAATCGCGTTGAAAGATTCCGTTACTTAGATATATACAGGTCAAGCTAATATAAAGCGTGTAAAATATACCCCCTGGACTGGGAATTTCTCTTACAAACAGTTATTTTCTGATTAACACGTAAAATTATGTTGGAAAAGACAGTTAAAAAATATATGTAATAAAATCACGAAAAATACCGTTGCGCTAAATAACAATCAAAGCTTGAAAAATTAACGACAAAGTTTGACTCTGCTGTTAGGAACAGACTGTAGTAAAACATCTACTTTAAAATGAGTGCGCGTTAATACAAGCTATCGACGTGGGATTGTGACATGATATTTTGATTAGCAGAGGGTGTTGGTTAGTGGACATCCCCTTGAGCACATAGCGGCTCGTCCGTAACTGTAATTACCCGGTGACCTGCAGGGAACCAACTTGAAACATTAAGAGCAATGTACCGCTATCCTCTGCCAATTTACAAACTCGCTCGTCGGATCTGTAACATGACTTCGCAGTCCATGAAGGACCCTAACCTCTTTTATAATTACATCACATTTCACAGCCTCAAGCGGACCCAACTGAACAGTAAAACTTGTTTAATCTGTCCAATGTGAACAAATTTATTGATTCCGGCGATATGAGAGTAACATAACGTGTATTTGGTTTGTATAAAACGGAATCTGTCCAACACGGAAACGGAAAGATATTTATACACAATTCATGAAAAAAGTTTATAAGGCGGAAAGACTTAGAGAGAAATAAATTAGTTTACACTTAATTGAATTTCCGTTACGCAAAATAACAATAAGGGATGATATTTTTTTTCCTTATAGCAGTGACGCTTTATAGATGTTATAAAGCGTCACTGCTATAAGGTAAAAAATATTCTCTTTAATTTGCTTACTTGTTATAGTCAGCTGCTAGATGGCAGTGAAGACCGAGTTCTCGCGACATCTAGTAATAATGGAGAATATAATACATATATAAGAAAAAATAAGTGTTTGAATTGGATTCGCCTGGTAGTGTAAAGGATATCACGCTGAGGTACAGACTCAGAGATCCGGGTTCGAATCCCGTCCAGGCATTTATTTTTCTTATCATACCATATATATATATATATATATATATATATGTATATATATATATACACCAAAGATATTACATTTTGAAAAAAGGGGAGACCAAAAGAACAGTGGGTTCAAGGAGTGTATAGGAAAATGGCGTCGAGAGTACTAACAGAGAGTGATTCAGGAAATAAGGATTTATGGAGGAGTTAAATTTACAATGGGGTGTAGGAAAACTACTCTATTGTAGAGAAAATAATACGGGAAAAATGTATATATTTGCTTTATTTTTTACTACTGTATTGCAGAGAAAACAATAAAGAATATATAAAATTATATACACACAAACATACACATCCATACATACATACACGTTAGGTAATTATATTTTTGCCATGTTACGATCATAATTTGATCAAGTCTACAAATTATGCTCAGAAAAACACATAATCCAGGCATGAGGTTATTTTACGTGCCGCACCTACAAGGCAACAACAGCTTTATTTACCTCTCGACATACTCATGATTTTGGTGTCCTTAAAAACATATTTTAACCCAGCCTAGTTTGAATTCGCAAAGCCAAGTTGGGTAACTACAAGTCCCAGGTAAGAACAACAGGGATTCCTGTTTTATCTCAGAGAATGTGATGTTTGGATTTATAGGTGCGCGCGTTAATACATAGTGTTTACATAGCGTGTTGGGGTTGGGCAGAGCGCTATGAAAAAATAATAGAACGAATCAGTAGCCTGCTCACGCGCGACCCCGCAAACTGTTTCAATTATTCAAACTCACACAACCTTCTATTCAAATTGTTTCATTTTTCAAAAACAGACTTTGTACTTCTATCCTTTTCTCTCTCCCAATACAAACTCACTCAATTCCATTTCGTTATCGGAAATTACATGGGATTATCATACAAATATATTTATTCACGTCTGACCCATAGCCGAGCCTCTAAGATATCATGGTTTAGCACTGGTTATAACAAACTCACTGGCACTATCGAACCCGGAGGCCCATGACACAGACATCATAAGCTCTCCAAAATTCATATCCTAAGCTAAGATTTTCCAATTATTTCATGCATAATTCACCTCCCTAAAATCATGGTTAATTCCATCAAGATGTCTCCATGCCATTTATTTATTCCTCACTTGTGTCATATGTCCTGCCCACTACAAATTATAACCGGAAAATTAATCCTTGTGTAATAAAAATAATTTGGGGATTCTTTTATTTAAATTTTAATATAAAAAATATTTAAATAATTTAAAATTAAATATTATTTATTTTACAATGTTAAATATTATAGATGAATGTTGTAACATTAATGTGAAATGTAACAACTATTACGTCACATATATTGTCGTGATAATAGATACAGAATTCACAGAAAAAAGTTTGCGACATAAGAAAGATTCAATAATATGGTCTTAAGTCGGCAGAACATCAAAAATATGATTGGGTATCGAGGAATGAAGACGGGCTTATCGTGTTCTTCTTGATGATGTCATTACCATCAGGAACTGACAACATTATTGTTTGCAACAAAAGAAAATAAGATGGTTATAGAGATTTAAAATATATCGACGCCATTAAATCATCTAAAAATAAATTCAAATAATTGGTAACATATTGAATTATATTGGGTTAATCTACGTAGAAAACGTAAATACAAACGACATAGGTCTAAGGAAATAAATATATTTAAAAAAATATATAAATTTAAATATTTAAAACTAAAAATATATATATATGATAAAATAATCGAAACGATATATGTAAGTTTCATCTTTATTGCCACACTTATTTATTTAAATAAATAACTTACATCGAAGTGTTATAAATATTGGCTTCCAACAATAATTATTATTATTATTATTATGTAATAAATTACTTATTGAAGAAGTAAATGTTTTTATTTAATTACAAAATTTCTTCACTCGTCATATTTGCGATAGTAACAAATATTAGTGCTTCTCACCATGATTGTGTTGATCAGCGACTCCCCTGAAGGGATCTACATGCCGGTGCAAAATTAAATAAACGTGGCCCGAAAAGAACCAGTGAAACTACAGCTTCAAAATTTATTATTACATCTAGCTTCTCATAAATATCCTGTAGCTCTCTCGTATGTAGTCTTCTCCATTCATATGTCTGTTCATCTCTCTTTGGTGCAAACATTTTCTTAAGAACTTTATTCTCAAATATTGGTAACCTTCTCTCCTCTCTTAAAGCAGGAGTCTATGTTTCACATCCATGTAATATACCTGCGAGAATAACAGTTTTATATATTTTCAGTTCAATGTTTCTTAAGAGAAGTTGGGAAGACAAAAGTCTATGTAATTTATAATAACACGCATTTCCAGAATTGAGCCCATGTTCAATTTCTTTGTGCACCTCATTCCCGTTTGTAATTATTGCATATTTTTAATTTTACTGAATGTTTATTTCCAGTCCCAGTTTCTAAGTGTTATTAAATATAACATGTATAATCTCCTCGCTATCTTCAAATAATACTATAACATCCGTTATAAACTAATGGCACTATTCTCAACAATGAAACAAATACAAATTGTCAATTTCATCCAATCCTCTTCCTTTCACATCCTCTCCTACCGCTTCCTTGATATCATACTTCTATATGTGTTCAGAGTTATTGTTAGGGGCTGATTTTATGACATTTGCACTGGGCTCTTGAAGGTGACGATAAGCCAGGTCTGTCCGTGACATTGTGGTCAGCAGGACAATGGTCATATCTGCTCGAACGTCTCTCTGTGATATTTAGAGTCGTATTTTATACGTAGATCAAAGGAACCCACATCTAACAGCCAGCCACTCGGTTACAAGAAGAGCTCCATGTTACGATCAAGTGAGCAGTGACTACGTCACGAAACTTGAGTGCTTTTCACGACTCATTGAATCTTTCTCAGGCGTTTGGTCTATTATTAATTGTATATTGTCACTTGGAGACCCGGGATTATAACTCTCTGCTATTTATTTGAATTAAAAACACTGGTTGCATATATTAAGGGTTTACAAATGAATAATTGCCCCGGAAAACAGATCTACCCGATTAACTGCTACTCACGACTTGACTAACTTCTTCAACAATTTTGTTACATATAGATCACTAATCGACCAGCCTCATGTGCTAGTGATCAGTGTTTCTGACTACAGTTCTTGAGGTCCCGAGTTCGATTCCCGGTCAAACCGTAGCAATTTTTCCCTAAAGTGAATTATTCCTGTGGTTACCAATTGTCTGGAATTTAGGTTAAGAACTCTCCTGGCGCTTCATTATCATTTATCACCCATCATACAATGGGGGTGTAACGTAACTCGCCTTCCAGATGCCTCAACCTATGAAATATATTACAATTCCGCCAAATGCCAGGGGAGAAAGCCAGAAATATCATAAAAGACAACCTCAGAATGTAAAGTCTTATAATGATGGTATATTAACCCCGTTATCTAATCGTATTGGTGATGTAGCTTTACTTATGGCTATTGCTTGAATATTGAATTCAGGAATATGAAATGTGGCATTAGACAAAAAAAAAGTAATTAGGCCTACTTATATAGTTTTCCCGAAAACAGATCTAAGTCATAAACTCCTACTCATGACTTGACTAACTGCTTCGCCATTTTGTACATTTAGATCAACTTTTAAAAATAAGTAAAACAGGTCTGGAAGAGAGCAGTGATAGTTTTACATGCACCCATGCCTTGATATTCTCCGGATATATCACTAATCCACTGAAAACTCAACTTTTGAATTTTTGTGAGCTAGATCTCTTTTCGGGGCAACGATTCAATTACAATTTGAAATGGATTATGCAATTTTTAATGGACTGGACATGGTATGAATGAGGATGCCGGAAAGGCATGGAATCTTCTTTGCGAAAGCCATAGAGAAGACAAGTTGGCAGACCAAGATTAAGTCGGAGAATAACATTAACCAGGAATTGAGGAAAATATATGACACACGAAATGCTAGGAAAACATTAACGCAGGATAGGGATGTATGGAGATTAGCTTAGTTTGGCTATTAACCTACGGGTCGGATAGCGTCAGTGAATTAGAAATTACTGAGATGTTTAGCGTTGAGTTAGTACTGGGCATGCGCGAAAACTTGCTAGTCGAAACTTAGTTCGATATGTGAAGTGTGCTTTATAAGGTTTTGATCCCACTGGATGAGGGTACAATTATGTCACGTTTTAAAAGCGGCCCCACCCAGGATATGATCCAATTAGTAAACTCATTTATGCAGCCATCTTTCCATTTCCATTTCTCTCCATTGTTTGAACATGGCGCACTCTATTCAAATCACTTCACAACTTTTAAAACCTCTTTTCTAATTATCACACTCCATCCTGTTAATTCTTTATCATATACATTTATTTCACTCTATGACTTTTCATTTCTTTACAATATTATTAAATTCCAGTAAATAAAACATTCCAGTACCCACTCACTAACACAATCAGCAACAGCGAATACATAAGCTTTAAATACATCCCTATCCTGAGCTAAAGTTTTCCAATAATCCTCTGTATAATATATCTTCCTCAAATCATAGTTAATGTTATTCTCGCACCTCATTCTTAGCCTACCCGCTAGACGCCTTCACTTTTGTTTATCTACAAAGCTTCCATACCCCTCTTTCATTACCCATTCGTACCACATATCCCGCCCTTCGCAGCCTACGGGACTTAACTGTTCTTATTATATCTGGTTTCCTATAACGATCATGTATCTCACTGTTATGCGTTTTCCATTCACCTGTCTGTTCACCTCTCTTTGGTCCAAAAAAATTCCTAAGAACTTTATTCTCAAACACTAGTAGTATTTTCTCCTCTCTTAAAGTAAGAGTCCGTGTTTAGTATCCATGTAATATAATTAGGTGAATAAAAGGTTTATATATTTTCAGTTTAACGTTTCTTTGAGAGAATTTGGGATAACATGCGTCCCTGTAATGTATAATAATGGCACGCATTTCCAGAATTGAGCCTATGTTTAATTTCTTTGTGCACTTCATTCCTGTTTGTAATTGTTCCTATGCATTCGAATTGTCACTTCTTTAAAATTTCCCTCATCTATCATTAACTGTTTTCAATTATAATTTAAAGCATATATCTACATATTTCAAAGCCTAAAATCTAAGGTCCTCTTAATAACATACATATTTTTATAATATTGTGAATTGAACCGATTACAATAGTTTTTTTTTTTTTGTGGGCGGGCGTGACCTCTAAGAAGCCCACAGTGTTTTGAATGTGCTACACTTCAAGGATACGTAACAGCGGAAAATGATAAAGTAGAAATAAAGCAGTTGTTTGCCTTGTGACATCCGATGCAAACAGGACCATATTTCAAACACCAACGCCATCCAACTACCAGCTGGCCGCAAAACCAATCACGATCTTTCACATAAGGCGGAGAACTGTCACAACAATATAATTCTTAACGGAACGCCCGGCGCCATGGAAGCTAGCACCATATTTAATTAAGCACTGAAACACCACTTAAATGCAATAAATAATCATAAAATCACATAATAAAGATATTTTAATTATCTATAACTCATTTTTCTCGTAAACATGGAAAAAAGTGGGACTATTTCCTGTCATGACCACTCTGGTTACAACAGTTAGTCTATGAAACAGCGATAATCACACTAATAACCAGAGATAAACCCACGGCTCTGTCGATAATAACTGATTTGTGTCCAAATTTAACCGCGTAAAACACAAGCAAATGTACATATTTAACCGCGTTAAAAAAACAAGGCGTATCATAGGATTCACCTAGGTTAGAGTAATTTAATTAGGTTAGGTTAGCTTTTAGGTTCGTTGCATTTTAAATGTGTTTAAATACGTAAAAAAGTTACCTCTTCTATGGAAAATCAAACTGGCCGACTGTTGCAACGTAAAAAAAAACATATTTCAACTCATAAATTTCACATTACTTTAACATACTTTCACTATGGTAATTTTCGGGGATAAATATTACAATTATTACCTGGTAATGGGATAAATTGCATTAAAATGCCTTAAGTTGCGTAAGTAAATATCTGGTTATGTACAACACCACCGACCGCCCTATATTAGTTACATATATTCTGCTTAGAGGCAACTTTTTTCAAGCTTAAGGTTATATTACGAGCCTTAAAATCTTCAGATTAATTACTAATATAGAGCGTTCCCATTCGTGCCACATGTCCTGACGATCATAGCCTACGAGACTTAATAATTTGTATTATATCTTTTAACTTCAACTTTTATCTCCACGGCGCGACAGGTCTAGAATGCCCTTGGTCTACCAGTCGGCTGCTGCCTCATATCTCCGATTGAGGGTCTTTCCACTTTTCAGCGGTTGCTCTTTTTACCAGCCGGCTGCTGGCCCTTCACATCCACATGTGTCAATCACAGAGGTAGATGATCAACAGCCAGTGTAGGGATGACATGTGGTTAGCATGTCGAGTCCCCCCAGCCGTTATAGCTGGTTCCTCAACCTGGAGCCGCTACTTATTGTAGCTACCCAATTGCCTCACGATGCTGGGTGGGCACCGGTCCCATACTGGCCGAAATACCATGAGAAAATTTCTTCCCCCATGGAGACTCGAACCAGCTCAAGTCCCGTAGCTCTGCGCCAAGGCTTCCTACCTTAAGCGCTCGGCTACGGCGCGGGACGCCTCACATCTACATTTGTTAATCACAGAGGTATATGATCATCCTGGCTGTGAAGGGGTGACATGTCGGGTCCCCAAACCATTAATAGCTGGTTTTCTCAACCTGAGCTGCTACTTAATGTAGCTACCTAAATTCCTCATGATGCTAGGCGGAACCGGTCCCATACTAGCCGAAATTACATCAGAAAAGCTTTTCTCCCATGCGCCAAAGCATGTTGTCTTAATCACTCGGCTACGGCACGGGGCACTTATAATATCTGGTTTCCCATAAAGATAATGTAGTTCACTGTCATGTACCGTACTCTTTTCCATTTGCCCGTGTGTTCACACCCGTTTGGTCCAAAAATGTCCCTAAGAACTTCATTCTCAAATACTCGTAATCTTTCCTCCTCCCTTAATGTAAATTAGAAACAACTGATTGTTGCCTAACTAGAATACAGAGGCGAGCAATCAGACAGTTGGAAAAGTGGAGGTAAAGCATAGAGTTTTGTCTGTTGGGAGAAGCAGCTGGTAATTTGAAATAGAGAGAAGATCACACTTCATGTTTCAATAGCTCCTGATGTTGAAAAGGATTTCCTTCAGTTGCTTCAACAACCGATGATCTTGTTATTCCGTTTGTTGAAGTGAACCAATTTGTTTCACGAATTATAAATGACTCGCTGAACACGCGAAGGCTTTCTCTTGAAACCGAAAACACAGGGTGTCATCAAAAAACCCATACGTAGTCTCAACATTCTAAGGAATCGAATGAAATTTACTGAATCGCTAAAAATAATCACAGATTATCTAACAGTCACAAATGTACAGTTAGGTTTTGTAAGTTGTTTGAAGAAACACCTGTAACATCGAACCCGGAGACTCGTGGTCGTGCAGAAATAAGATCATATATTCCTATCCTCTATAATTCTCTATCAACATCTATCATAACATAACAGCCTTACCTCTCCTCGGTTAGGAGTTACTACACCAAGTTAATTTGTTACGCTTATTTTCCCAGAGATTTCATGAATGACATAAGGTCAACATACAGACCTAATAATTTAGTAAGCAAAAGAGAAATTTTGAGGAAGTGGCTGAAATCAAATACCTAGGAACAGTTATCACAAATAGGAATGAGATGCACAAATAAATTAAACATAGGCTAAATTCTAGAAATGCATACGTATTATGTATTACAGGGACTCTTGTCGTTAAACCGAAAATATATAAAACTGTTATTCCACCAGTTATATTATGTGGATGTGAAACATGTACTCTTACTTTAAGGGAGGAAAGGAAATTGAGTATTTGAGAATAAAGTTCTTAGGAAAATGTTTGGACCAAGCGAGATGAACAGACAGGTGAATGAAGAAAACTACTTAACAGTGGACTACATAGTCTTTATATTAAAGCCAGATATAATAAGAACAGTATACTGCGATGGACAGGAAATGTGGCACGAAAGGGTAATTAAAGACGTGCATGGAAGCTTCTTTAGGAAAACCAGGGGGAAAACACCCACTTGGTAGACCAAGAATGAGGTGAAAAAACATTAATAATTATTTGAGGCAAGAAGATGATACAGGGAATGATTGGAAAACCTTAGCTCATGGTATGGAAGTTTGGAGAGCTAATGTCCTTGGGGGTCATGAACCTACGGGTTCGATAGTGCCAGTGAGTTAGTTAGTTAGGCAACTAGGGCATTACTGGAATAAATAAGGTCAGTCATTTTTGTATCTTTATTCAGCCTTGCGGTTCTTTACGAGCCTGAAAATCTACAGACTCGGGCCCATCGCTTAAAGACCCTACCGGAGAACCTCCTTGAATTGTTCCATAAATAATTAATCAACCAACCACGGCCTGGTTTGAACCAGCGTTTCTCCAGACCACAGGCAAAGAACATAACAACTAGTCCACCGCGCCAGTTGTCAATGTATAATTCACCTATCTGAAATCAAGTTCAACGTTATTCTCCCACCTCATTCTACTGAAAGCTTTCTACTGGTTTTCCTACAAGAAGTTCATGCCTCATGACCTGTCCATTGCAGTCAACGAGTCTTAATAATTGTAATATCGAGTTTCCCATAAAGAACATACAGCTCACCATTGTTTTCTTTTTTCATTCCCCTGTCTGTTAATCTCTCGTGTGAAAGTTTTCCCAAAAACTTTTTTCTCAAATCGTAATATTTTTATCGTCATCATCATAGATAACACTACAATCCATTTGAAAACCCCACTTTCAACCCTTGTAACGTAACTGTAGTTTTTATGTCATACACAGACTACCACGCTGTACAATTTTATGTTTAAAACGTAAATCACAACATTAATAGATGCAAATGTTTATAGACTTCAATAAAATAATGCACCCTCGTAACACGAGTTTAGAGGTTTTATATTAAAATGCTAGTTTCAAAATGAGACAAATCCCCTCACTATGTCTGGAAAGAGCGGGGCGGTGGAAATGCTGTTTTCGCTCCTGCCTCCGGAAACGTAGTTTCATATTTTTGCAAACAAATACATATCCAACCGTTTATTAGATTCTACAAAAATTTATTTGTTCAGAGGCGCATCTAACTTCCTTTTGTAACAAATACTATTTATTTCTGTGTTCCAATCCAACCGACATCACTTTTCATGCTTCGCAAAAGACTCATAAATGGACAAAGTGTGATCTAAGTACAATTTAGTAGCGTACACTACCTGTTCACTGTCACTATTCGAAAACATAATCACACCGGAGAGGGACAGAGGAGGGAAAAGTAATGTCGTTTACCTATAGTCCAGTTCTGTAAATGTAGCCTTTTTGGTGAAACCTAAGGCATGTAACAGGAGGGAACATTGTCGAGTGGGCGAGGGTAGTAGCAGCCATCCAAAAAAAATTATTAATAATAATAATAATAATAACAATAATAAAATAAATTGTCATAAAAAACAACACTACTCTATAATGAACACTCCAAAATATGAGAAAACATAAGTATTCACTAACACAGAACTAGTAGATAAAAAGTTCAACATGTAACTACTGTATTATGTTTTCAAAACTGAGTGTAGTTACTGGCAGTACCTGCAACTCCTCTCTTACCGCACCATTCAATATAGACCACTCAAAAGCGGCTAAAGAAGCCAGAACTAAAATTTAGTTCTTCCTCACTTTTAAGCATGCTACCATAAAAATTCTCTCGCTACTAGTAAATATTAGTTGGTAGAACGTGTTTATCACAGTATAGAATCTACAATGCAGAATTAATTTCAAATGTACAGTGACAAATAAGTATAATGCTTAGCAGTTTCATATAATATGCTATAAAATATGCACACATATAACAGCTCTTAAAATCCATCAGAAAAAATTGTAATGGAAAAATAACACTAAATCGTACTACAACAAGCGAGAAATACGACGCGAGCTATTTGAAAAGACGTAGATATCCGCATACGGCTCGCGGGCCGCCATTTTAAAACCCTTGGTTTAAGCCATTTAAACATCTCCTACCCCGGGCCTTCTGAAGTCTATACTTACCCGACTGTACCAACTCCGAAGTTCCAGTAAACAAACTTACACCTCTATCAAATAGTCTATTTGGTGATAGTTCTACCCGCCATATGACTGAATTGTATACACAACTGTCATCCATAGAAACACCGTTCTTAGTGGTTTCCAATGTTGTATCATTATACAGAAGCAGCTATTTTAAACAACTGAAATCCCAACGTATTATACAATTGCGCATGCGTAAGATCATAAATAACAATGCTCATTTAATCAATCAATGTGCAAAAAAGTCTCTACGCAAAATATACAGACCGTTTTCCATCCAGTAATACCTTTGTTACCTACTAGATATCCCATCGAAGTGTTATGCCGACCCCCAATTACTCGCTGACACGTATGGGTAAATGAGCGTAACTAAATGAATTGGTCAATAAGTTCCCATTAGGGAGCTCCCTAATCCCGGCACAGGCAAGGAAAGGGCTTAAAAGAGGAAGAAAATTGTAATTATATATTTTTTTAAAATTTCTCCTATATAACTTATATAGGCATGTGTTAGATAATACCGTATTTTACGGACTATAAGACGCACTTTTTTCTTCGAAAAATTGCCTCCAAATTTCAGGTGCGTCTAATACTCGAAATTAATGGAAAAATGTAGTGTTTGATTAAAAATTTCCGTCAGTCTTAAAAATGGCCGTATATTCGATGCAGCGTGAAACCTATCTCTATCTGTCAACATTAGATTTAACTGGCAGCAGCAGTGCACCGATGCGACGAACATGAGTTGCGGGGGTTCACAAGCTTGCTAATACTGTCTCTCGACCGCCATCACAAACCCAGAACACTGTCTAGCCTATGATGCGTCAATGCAGTCTACGATGCCAGTGAACTTGAACAAATTAATGATGGATGAAAACCCAATATGAATTCACGTCGAAGGGAGCTTTAAAACGACATACAATCAAACAAGTGTATCAGTGGATAAAAAAAGTCGTGGTCTAGAGTGAGAGAAGACATTATTGTTAAATCTTTCAAGAAGTGCGGCGTAAGTAACACTCTCGATGGCAGTGAAGACCATTTTATATATGAAGAGGACAACGATAACAACGAAGAGGAAGAAAAAGGTTCAGATTACGATTTTTCGAGATTTTAAAGATCAGAACGGTTTTATAAGCTAAGATATTTTTTAGTCAGGCTTTGCAATCTAATAATAGAGAATGGTTATTTTTTTTTTTAATTCGCTTAAAAATTAAAGTTTGTCTTATAGTCCGCAGCATATTATAGTCCGTAAAAATACGGTACATATTTTTACTTTATTTACTTATTTTGTCAAGCCTCATGGGCTAGTGGTCAGCGTTCCTGACTACTGTTCATGAGACCGGTTCGATTCCCGGTCATACCAAGGGAATTTATCCTTAAAGGGAATACGTTAAGAACTCTCCTGGCGCTTCATTATCATTTACCATCCATCATATCATCGGGGTAACGTAACGCCGCCATCAAGGCGCCTCAACTTCAGAAGTGGATTACAATTAAACCAATGCCAGGAGAGAATACCAGAAATGTCTAAAATGACAAACTGGGGCATTGGAGGAAAAAAAACAACTTATTTTTTACTTTCTGTATTTCGTGTGCTAGTCAAGAAACTACATTTTCGGTCACGCTTAAAGGTAAAATCATTACTCGACCAATGAATATGGAGTCATACATATGTTTTGTTTACATTACAACTGAAACTTAGTTCGAAGAAGTATATGTTAAACCCTGTATACACACAAGGAAGTAGAAAGTAGGAAGAAAAACAACGCCAATCATCATCATCATTAACAACCACGGATTATGCACACGTGGCTTGTTCCGGTCTCATAGATTCTCATTCAAAAAGTTGACTAACAACTTGTAAAATCACATAAATATGCAATCAATCTCTCCAGACTACAGCGTGGCTGGTTGTGTGGGAAAAACACTTTGTAATAAGTAAGTTGCTTGTTGTGTAAACAGTTGAACAAAAAAAAATTGACGTCAACAAACTGATATGATAATATTAATGACAGTGTTAATACGTACTGTCAGGGCTGCCAACTTCACACCTATCTTACTGTCAATTATCTGGCACGAGTGTTTAATTATCCCAGCAAACAAAAAAACTGGCGACTTTATGCTGGATACGAACCAAGGACACGCTTTTGTGAACGACACTTGACTTTAAAATAAACGGACGTAAATCAAATATAAGTGAGCGCATTAATACCGCAATAGTAATAACTGCCAAATACAATGACTCAATAACAGCTGTCAAATATTTCAAAGGTTAAAGTTTCATGGCAGAATTGTTATTCGGGTATGGAACGCATCCGTGTTTTGTTTGCAATCCAAACCCAACAGCAAACTAGTAGTAGCAGTTATAGTAAATATATAAAATGGTTATTTTTGTTTTTACTTATATGCATGCTAGACAGACTCTTTACATCCAAGGAGCAGAAAATATGAATATGTGAGAATAAAGTTCTTAGAAAGATGTTTAGATCAAAAAGTGCCGAACGGACAAGTGAATGGAGAAGACTAAATAACATGCAACGGGGCCCGGGTTCGATTCCCGAATGGGACAAGCTTACTAGGTGATCTTTTTTCGGTTCTTTTCTCATCTGTAAAACAAATGTCAGGAAGCTTTAAGGCCCAAAATGTCCCCGAACATCATCTTCGTCGGTGTGAAAGGCAATGGGAAGCTACCACACCTATAATTCCCTAGTAAAGCTGCAAGCATATCAATAAAACGTTATGATTGCAGTGAAAGATCTGTCTTCTGACAGAACACTATAGAATAGAAAGGAATGCATGATCATTAAGGGCATGTGCGACGAATTGGGAATGAAATAAAGCGACAAAAAAGGGAAAACCACAAGGAAAGCGCCTAATATGCATTTTTCCGGATTTTCGATTGCATAAATTTATTCAACTGATAAAAAATATATTTTCGATAATCTAACCCCTATCTATTAATTGGACTATTTAATATGCGATTATAGACCAATAAAAATGAGGTGGTAAAATAACATAACCTTATTCATTATTATTTTATCTACAATCGTAATAAGTTTAGCCTCAATTTTATCAAAAAAATAATTGAAGACCGAGAAAAATCCTCTCCATTTGAATGCGGGTTTAAATTAACCATTATTTACGGGTGGTGAGTTATACATGGGGCAATAATGGAAAACATATTGAACTGATATTTTCCAATCATCTCCTGTATACTTTCTTCTTCAAATCATGGTCAATGTTATTCTCTCACCTCATTATTGACCTACAAATTGGGGTTTTCGCCTCTGTTTTTCCTACAAGAAGTTTCCATGCCTCTCCTTCACTTCCTATCCCTAAATCTCGGCAAACATTTCTAATACAATCATAAGGAAAGAGTAGAATGCACAAAAATGGGGATTAAAACTCTACAATACATAATTAAATTATGCACAAAAAAATAGGCGTCCAGCTGGAATTTTTAGAAGAAATAAAATAAAAAAACAGCGTAATTAAAGAAAATATGAATGTTCCATAAGTCCAATCCCGGATGTCATAAATAAATGAATTAAAATGGTATTGTCATGTAAAAAAGAATGACAGAAGACAGATTCCCAAGAAGAATACCGGTACTAGAATGGGTGCCACATGGTAGTACAAGAAAAAAAGAAAATAACCTGGATTGAGGGGGGAAAGGAATGGAGGATGGAGATTGGAATGATTGAAATATGTGGAAGAGAATGACAGAAGTTTAAGTCGGCACAGGAAGATGTTTTGAAATAAACAAATAAATAAATAAATAAATAAATATAAATATATATATAAGAAGTAAGTAAGTATATATATATATATATATATATATATATATATAAACACCAAAAATGAGGAATAATTCTATTTATTATTTCAGAAGTATTTTTCTTTCTTTCATTTTTTGAGCCTTCTTTCATAGAAGTCTTTCTCCTAAATTAAGAGAGTTATCAGATGACTGAAAGCAAGTAATGGTCTCTTAAACATGAAAAGCCACGTATTGATCTGAGCTATTTTTTTTTGTATTGTAAGCCTATGTTTTCCCTTTACAGATATTTAGGCGCTCTCCCCCTACAGGGAAGCATTTGAACCATACAAATTTAGTTACACTTGTTTTCGTATAGATGTCATTTTGAGTGGTACGTGGTCAGCGTTCCGCCAAATACTGACGTAAGGATTTTAATGTTTCAAAGAATTATAAATACTAACAGTCTTACTAATAAAAATCTCTTATACTGGCTTTCATCAGTTGTTTAATTATACAATGTATAAGCCTTATGTAGATCACGTATAATTTCCTTACTAATAAACGTTGTGCCGGAGCTATATAACAAAAGAAAGGTCATACACAATACGTCACATATTCATCATAATGACGTCAGAACAATATTACGCGCAGTTTGTAACAGAAATAAAACTTCAACAACTAGTGATTGTGTAAGAAATTAATATGGATCAGAATTAATAGAGATTCCCTAATTGGGGAGGTACGAAAAAAATAAGTGTTTTAATTTACATACATTTCCCTTTACGCTATGTCAAATACATCGTAGAATTGGTTTCACAGATAATGTGCTGCCATCTAACGTCAAGAATTTCGAACAATTCTTGGAAACTAATAAAAGTTTTTCCCATTACTTATGAATTATATGCAGTGTTTTAAGATGCGTTTAGAAACGTTCAAAATAGTAGGAAATGTTACCGACAACAGAATAACGTTTTAAGCGAAAAAAAAGTCATAGTTTGATAGGGAATCGAACCTATGATCTCATGGGCCGTAGCCAGAAGCACTAGCCACAAGACTATCGAGTTAACATGTAGTTTTTTGCAATAATAGTACCTCTATAATTAAATACATTTTTATATCGGTGTGTGTTATGTATTAAAGAGGCAAGAAAATTTTCTTATACATTCAGGTTAAATCTTGTCTACAGCAATTATTGTAGAACATATTCTTTTGTGAATCAATGTTCAATTTTAAAATATTGTTAGGCCTAATCGAGAATGAGTGTAACGAAAGGCATTTTATGGTGCCTTTATTTTCCTACACAGAGCTTTATTAATATTAATTATGCCCTGTGCATCGATCAAAACAGTCGTTATAAAGTGTTGCATTTTGGGTTAAATTTAAGGAAACTTTCATCAATATCATAAGAAAACAATCAGTTGATCTTGAAGTCCAACATTTTGTTTAGTTATACAATCCTTAAACAAGGATGGAGGCATGGATAACGATTCCCATATAAAGTTGTACATCTCTTATATACTGAACAGCTAATACAGCGTTTATTAGTAAGAATTTTCAACTGAGATGTGTATAAACCTTGTATAAAAGTTATATATGGATTATTAGTAAGAGGGTAATTGTGTAGTATTGTTATTATCGCCTCGGTATGATGGTCGTCCAGCGGCTCGCATTGTTTCCCCGCAGCTGTTATATCATGTTACTACCCTAAGCCCTTCATACATATAACATACGTCCCGCGTGGGGGCAGATGCAGCCGTTACTTGAACTAATTTAGTTACGCTTATTTACCTACAGATGTCAACGAGCGACATGTGAGATAGATGTCAGAGATATTGACCTTCAAACTACTACTTGTTTCTAAGAGCATTGAGCCAAAGAAGATGTAATTTATAAACTTCACAGAGTGAAGATAAGAGAAAGTGAACGATAATATTTGAAGTTTGGGATGATGGCATTAAGATGTGACGTCAGACGCTGCGAACTGTAAGGTAATTACCTCTCTGCCTTTATTACGCCCACCAGGCATACATTATCCCACACAACCAAACTCAACAATCAACAAGTTGGGCCCGCTACCAAACACTCCTGCTTGCAATGAGCCAACTCGCTGGCTCCTCAAAACCTGATACACATGTTTTAGGAACGAATCGAGAATAAACTATAATTTATAATCATATCACTTCCTTAATAACAATAATAATAATAATAATAATAATAATAATAATAATAATAATAATAATTTGAGTCCGGATGTTAGGCACTTAAACAATTCAAAATAGGCAGGCAAAAAGGCACTAAAAATCATTAATATAGGCACTAAAAATTGAAAATAGGTTCTTACAAAAATGGACAATAACATAACAATAACATAACATAACAATAACAACTATGGACCACGGCCACAGAACCCGGAATCACTCAACATTATAATAACATAACTGTTTACAGTCTTACGTTAAGAATATCAATATGCTATCAATAGCATGCCAAGATATCAGAGATACTATTGGAATTTGTTTTGTCCTCTTACAAAGAACAGAACCCTCTTTGTCACTCAGCAATGTTTGTATTGAAAAGAAGCAAATAACTTTTGTGCAAGCATTAGACCCGGGGTATAATACAATGGGACGTAGCATAGAGCTATTTCGCTTAACTGGAATGCATGAGGAGGAAAAATACAATATGTACCTAACGGGAGTGCATTGAGTGGGAAACCATCTACCTGCTTGGGTTATTGCCACCCTTATCCTAAAAATATTCTAAGCGAATTTATAAAAAGAACACTTGAAAACTTCTAAGAAATGATTTGTGCCATGAAGTTTGTCCATTTCAATTGATTTCATTGAAATACTGAGCTAATTTAGAGAAAAAATTGCAAATAGGCATTTATAGGCATAAGCTGAAATAGGCATTTATAGGCAAAATGAACTTCATTGAAAACTCTAGGGTCGTTGGTATGAACTTATATGAAGTCACTTTTACAATATCTATAATAAATAACTATAGGCATTTTCCCTAACATCCGGTCTCTAATAATAATAAAGTTTACAACACGTGAGGCAACTTTTTAAATTCCTTCATAAACTCCTGTCAAATTTGATTTTTAGGGTTTCATTTTTCAAAATATTTCCACCATTTACAATTATTTTTTAAATTTTTTTACTAACGATTATTTCAATAGATTTTTCTGTGATATTTAACTACATACGTAGCATGAAGACGTGGCAGCCATATTGACTTTAACGAATATACATTGCACATCCAGTGCAGCAAACATAGAGTATGTACTAATTAACTGTACACATATACTTCAGAATTTCAGAACTTACTATTTATTTTTGGGCGTTGCATTCTTTCAGAGGTTAAAGTGCTTAAATTGCGTTAGGTTAGTTTCTAGGATGTTAAAAATCGTGCATATGTTGGCTGCATTCCATGATTCCATCATGTAAACCACTTCGCGTTTGTTGGCGCATGCGTGTAGTGTATGATTGGAACTGAAAAACATTTCGCATCACATGTTGTAAAGTATTTCCTAAAACTACTTGCTTGCTTTACGGCTCCTTGATTCTAGCAATACCTCTCCTTTGTAATAACTTTCTAGAACTGATGTCACAACAGGTATATCTCTTAGGCAAGTACAAATATTTGAAGAGAAAAACATCGAGGTTTGAACCTGATGTCACTAGTTCTGTACACTAGCGCTCTATCCTCTAGTTGAAGTTATTCTCCCCATATCATTCTTGGTACAGTAACTGGGCATTTTTCCTCTGGTTTCCTACAATAACATTTCATGACCCTTTTCATTCCTAATGCCCTGTTCATCGCAGTAATCGGGACTTAACTGTTATTATTATATCGTATCTGGATAAAGACCACGTTGCTCACTGTTAAGCAGTATTCTCCATTCCCCTGTCCATATGTGAATAATTACCTGAGGAGGATATATGTGATTTTATGCAAAGAAAATGCCAAAAATTCTCTAAGATTGAATTGTAAGTTGAGGCAAATTTTAACCTACAATCGCTATATTTACAAGGAAAACATTTATTAGTCATTGTTGAAACATAATAGCCAATTCCCATTATGGGGCACCACACTCTACAATAATATTCCACTACCAACAAACTATTATTAATATTTTTAAAACAATTTCCCAAAATTTTCTCTTAAAGTTAGTACAGAATATGATTTGGTACAAGACTTTGTAATGAATGAGTTAAAAAAGCGCAATCTGCTAGCGGAAGTTAGTATTAACATGTTGGCTGACATGGCGCTAGCAGTCACTTGTTTTTTTTAGAACAATGACAGGTGAAAACCTTGTATAGGACTTTTGCCTACGTTCCCGAGAAACCACAGAATATCTTCGTCGGCATCTTTACAGGGGTGCGCGGTGCACAGTTTGAAAACCCCTGTCATCAATGGACACAAAGTTAATTTACAAGAAAAATGTGCGAGGTAAACCTACGTGGCCAGTGGAAATTTGGCTAAGAAAGCAGGTGTTATTGAAACAACATCAGTTTGTAATTTGATGTGGTATTTTAATTTGAGACGTCAGCGGAGTGCGTAAAGCAAGTTAATAACCGTACAACTGACGTTCAAAGAGAGAGAAATGGTTTGAATTATCCGGCTGAGAACTTTAACAAACCCTGACAACACAAGGATAAATGCCAGCCAACAGTTCAAACTTACGTAACTGAATCACAGAAACTAACTCACCAAATCCACTGCTAGACTCGCTCTCTCACTCACCTGAAACAACACAAAACACACACAGTTCAGTGGCGTTACAAGTACAAACAATTTTTTAAATACATAAAACAGATATTATAATAATCCCAATACACAAAGTAAAGTATTAGAATATATCGTGTAGGGCGCAAGAAATGTAAGTACGTATTTAAAGTAAATATATTCAAACTCAGACAAAACTTGCCATTATTGTAAAGTAATGCATCAATACATTTCTGAAAATATTTTCTTCTTCTTCTGAGAACACTGTACATTTGTGCACCCAAAATGTATAACACATTTTTAATCTATTTATCATAAATGATGCCACGAGAGATTTCCAAATCATGGATAAATTCACGACTCATAAAGTGACGAGCATTTGTTAGGACTATTTAACGAATAAAATTAAGCTGTTTACTCAAAAATCATTATTTAAATATAGTTGCCGGTATTTTAAAATATGTATATATTTAAAGAAAACTGAGATGTTTGAAAACAAATCGGGAATGTGAGGTTATGTGTACTCACTGCAACTTGATCATATTATTTATCGCCAAATAGGATCGCAATATTGTAAGAATGCACCCTAGTGGAGAAATAATGAAACACATCAAACTATATATTATAATCAACATTATAGGTTATTCATTTATTATTTTAGTAAACAGCCCAGTAAAATCACGGAATCTCTTCATTATTTGCTATATTCAATGTATTTGTTGGAGATAAATAATGCTCTGAGCTGTTCAGAATATTAAAAAGCAGGAGCTTTCTTTATCACAAAAGCAGGAGTTTATAAAGACAAATAGATAAAGAGCGAGGCGAAACACGACTGTCATTGGTTGTAAAACAAAATTCATTGAAACATGATTGATCATTGACTACCATTTGGGTAGGAGTGAAATAGTAACAAATAATTCATACTTAAAACAAATGCAGTTATATTACTTACACCCTGTATTTCGAAAAATACAATACATATTATGAATGGGAAACGGCCTGTATGGTCGATCGTGCTTATATCCGTCCTACACACGAAGAATAAAAAAAACACACACACGCACAATGTACAAAGAGCAATAATTTTTTAAAAATCATATTCAAAATTAACACCAAGACCAGCTATAAACTTTGTTAGGTTAGTATAGAAAGTATCGATACACTTAAAAACATCATAAACATAAATAATTACATTATTTCTACATTATATACACATTTAAATTGCACTCTAAGAAGTTAGATACATGCAGTTTCCGCGGTTTCAACATCTTGTTCACGGATAAGATCTTTGTTCCGATCTCACATCTGTTCAGTCCAGTGCTTTCTCGGTCTTCCTACCGATCTTCTTCCTCCAGGATTATATATCAGTGCCATCTTTGGTATCCTATCCTCTGTCATTCGTTGCAGATGCTTTATCCAATTGTTCCTGTATTCTTCTATTTGTTGAAGAAGTGGTTGTACTTTTAGCTCTTCTCTAATATTCTCATTTCAAATATGTTCTTCTCTTGTACAACCTTTCACAGCCCGTACAAATGTCATCTCCGCTGCTTGATTTACTTCTCCCCCCCCCCTTCCCAGTACCCAGGCCAAACTTCCAAGATACAATCCCGTCCACTGATTAGTGGTGCCATCGTTTAGTAAAATCCTTATCTTGCGTATCCGGTTTCCTTTTTACACATTGTGTCCTCAGTGGTCCCGTCCGAATTGTTTATTTTCCACGAATAAGTTGAAATGTCTGTATTAACATAACAATTAACGAAGAAATAATTTATAGATGAATAACAAAAAGTTACAAACTAATATTATTTATAGGCATACAGTATTAACTTTTTCCTGACTTTTGTATACAGCAAAATAAGGACCATGGATCATTGGCCATATTTTTTTTCAAAATGGACGTTTTGGAAGCTATAAATACCAAGTGTATCACTTGTTTAAAAAGAGAAGCGGGAAGTGGGGGGGGGGGGGTAAGTCAGTAGCTATGTTTTAGAAACAAAGAAATCAGTCTCCCAGGAACAGAAACTCAACTCAGCTGGAAACAGAAGGCCATGGTATCTCAGCAGGAAAACAAAATGCGTCGTGTCACAGTTCAAAAGATAAAAAATACCTGGTAAGTACACAGAGGTAGGCTGCCAGCAAAACAAAGAAAACTGCCAACGACCTTGAGAATGACAAAAGAAAACGCTCACGTGGATCTGCATGAGATGCCAGTGGTTAAATGCCACACTTCATGTCAGCCAGAACCAGGTGGCCCAGCAGATAGGACATACACCGGTACAGTCCAACCTGATGGCTATCTACACGTGTCCATTCATATCTCCATGTCACATCATTACGCACAAGGTGGTTAGGTATGGGAGTCTCATACTGGAGGTCCTGGATCCAATCCCAGCGCTTACGTGTATGGATAAGATAAATATATGACTATCAAACCCGTAGATTCATGGCCGCGTGAACAAAAATTCTCAATACACACCTAACTTCAGCTGATGTTTTCCTATCATCCTCTGTATAATTTACTTCCTTCAAATTATGGATATTATTCTCCCACCTCATTCTTGGCCTACCTACTGGGTGATTTCCCTCTACTCTTTTTATTTTTCCTAAAAAGGAGTTTTCATGCCAATCTTGCATTCCCTATTTGTTCCATATGCCCTGCCCATCGCAGTCTACGAAACTTAACTCTTATTTCTGGTTTCGTATAAAGATCAAGTAGCTCACTATTCTCCATTTCACCTGTCTATAGCGATATACAATTCAGATGTCTGAAGAAGAGAAAATAATGGAGAATGGCAGAGAAGAGAGAGAAAATTGTACAGAAAAGAGAAGGCATGAGCTAAGAAAAAAAAACATATATAAATAGAGCACAAGAGATAATAGAAAAAAACACATGGAACAGGTGAGAGAATAGGTGTTACGGGGAGAAAGAAACGAAACGAAGAGATATACAGGTAGAAAGAATCAGAAAAGGCAAAAAGAGGGGGGAGAAAGTGGAAGAAAGGTAGAGGGGAGAAGAATGAGAAGGTAGTAGAAGAACAGAGAGATAAGGGAAGAAGAGTTATTAGTAAAATGTTAAAATATTAAAATAAGTACCTGATAAAACACAAACACGGTTTTAACAACTTGACGTTCTTTAAACATAAACCCATTTTAGTGGATGACAATACTGATATAGGCCTATCAGGTATTTGTTTTAATATTTTATTACATAACCTCAACTGTGTTATATAATGAATTTTAGAAGCATTAAAACTTATGAAGTCACAACTTTGATTTTACATAGAATTGGGATGAGTCAAGAACCTTTAAAGTGACATTAATTCATGCTGCGTGCGTCACATGGCTCAGTGAGTGGCAGGTGTTGTAGAGTGTGGGAGGACCAAGTGATTGTTTAACGTTACTTTATTTTAAAATATTCTATTTACATTCTAATTCTATTCATCTTCACTCTATGTATTATCTTAACTGACTACGGGGTTCATGGCCGCACGGATTAAGCTCTCAATACATAATTCAACTACTACAAATATTTTATTTTCCAAGTAAATTGATGAAAATGTAATTGGGTTATCACTAGGGCTAGGATTTTTATGACCTAAAAACCACAGAAATATGCAAAATATATATATGCAGTTATGACGTAAAAATTACAAAAATATGCACTGTAACATAAAAAAATATATAATATTATAATTATGTAATATTTTCAGTTATAAAATCAAATAGTAGATCAGTTTATGATATTTAACTATTTATTTAACAATAAAATGCAAATGAGAAGAAAAAGTACGGAATTTGATATTGTAGCATAGTTACTATTTTATTAAAATTATCAGTAGCTACCAGCTTGTACATAAATATTTGCTCAAGTATATACGTTAGGGAAAAGTCCATACTGTGAACTGAAACAAAATTCTGAGAAATTTAACAACTCGAACATGGAAGAAATAAATTGTCGATAATAGTTCTTTACTTCTTAAAAAAAAAGTGAAAATATAACGAATATGGCCAATAAATAGCTATAATATACTCCGTCACATATAAATGTCCAATAATTCATTAATGACTTAAAACAATGTAATTCGATTATTTTTTGTAAAAAAACACAGATATACGCGATAAATTAAAAGTCCAAAACTTAGTTGAATAAATTCATAATTACCAGTGCAATTGGTTACATCTCCAAAAAGAATGCACATAATATATAGCTTTTCTAAATTAGTATTGCAGTATGAACCCAAAGGACATCGAGATAAAGGAAGACTAAAATTGAGATGGACTGGCCAACCACATATTGAAATCACATAGGAACATGCTCAAACGACCTAAACCTAAATAAGTTCATGATGATGATGATGATTTCAGAATTCCCATATTTTACCATACGACAGGTTTATGGTGCAAGTCTCTCAGTGAGTTTGCGTTGTGATATAGGTGTGTTTGATGGGTAATATCTTGCTAAAGGAGCTTCCCAATGTAAACTGACTTTGCTGGTGTCTTCTCCAGGAATTTCATAAAGCAAGGCCCACTAGATGCGTGAACTTTTGCCATCTCGAATTCTAGTGGCCGTGGAATGTCCGTATAACATCAAGGTGTTGCTTCATTTTTCAGCCTTTTGTTCAAATAACATGTCCGTTATCTAGTGCAAGGTCAAGTCCACAGATAAAACGCATGTTTTACACAATCGCATGTCGTCATTCTTCTGTTTGGGCAATCCTGATGTGAGATACCGTCAGCTTGTGTTTTGCTTGTTGTCTTCAGAGGTGGTCCTGGCATTGTGCTGGATCTGTGTAGAATTGTGTGGTTTATTAACGTTGCCACTTTCAAATTTTCTAAATATAATCATTAAAATATAGCATAACATGGTCTTTTACAATAAGACAGGTGAAAAAAAGATAAGGGGTATATGATGATAAAGTTCTTAAGAATTTTTTTGGGCCGAAGAGAGATGTATAACGGAGAATGTAGAAGGCTACAAGCTATTCTCCCAGATATATAGATGCGAAAGAGGCTCTTCCTTATTTTACTATATATTTTGGAAGTCATGTATTTTATTGGGCACAGGATCTTGTTGGATTTTACAAACTAGCTAACACCCGACGTTGCTACGCCTAAATAAATGTAATATTAAAAATTAATTAAATTGTACGGTCCCTCCGGGAGAGACTTTAAGCCGCGCCAAGTCTGAAGATTTTCAGGCCGATAAAACATCCTTAAGCCCGAATAAATAAGCCTGTAAGCAAATTTACCGACCTCAACATCCTTGTAATACCTTAGTTGCCTGTTCCTCAGCAAGTCGAATTCATGGTTCCATTTTCTTGTTTACGGAATACATCCCTCTACGATCCAATTGTGAATCCAAACTATCCAGGGACCAACTCAAACACACACAACAAATTTCATCAACAAAATTGGTAAAGTCGTTTAGGCAGTTTTAAATTTGGGATTTCAGATAAACTTACATTTCTAATTATCGGATTTAGCTTATTTTTTGGTAATACTTACCTCAGTATATTTTAACAGGATACAACCACGTTCCATGTATACTTTTATAGTCTCTTTATATTTTAAACTTCCTTTGCCAAGCGATATACTTAATCTAAATATAGATTATTATTATTATTACTATTTTTCTTTCTTACCCTTGTCAACTTTATATTTTGTAGTTTATAATAATCTATTATGTATCACAGACCAATTTTAACATGAGATCGAAACAGACCAGCAGGTCAAAATCATTGATGCTGACGATAATGATTATCTATTATGTATCATCTATCGTAATCGTTATTATATGTATAATGTAACCTGATGAAGTGGAAGAGAAGACCTTCAGTATCAGGTAAAATAAATAAATAAAAAAAATAAAAAAAAAATAAATAAAATAAAATGGCCGGTCCCAAGCCCGGATGAGAAAGGAGGAGGGGGAGGAGTAACAACCTCGTTAAAAAACCAGGGTTCAGTTGGCTCCGACTGATAGTACTCTGTAAGGGCCCCTAGCCAGGGTTACGGTGAAGACCTCAACGGCAGAGTCGGCGCAGGAGGAGTCCTTCATCACGGCGGATCTGGCGGAAGAGGCAACCCTATCTCTAAGGGAAATAGAAAAACGCTGCCTTGCGGTGAAGAGGGATCTTCAAAGGCTATGGGAGGAAAACCCAGACAGAAATTTTCCTGGTCCTCCAGGTTGGGGGTTTATGCTGTGGGCCAGCTCCCCACACATTAGAAAAAAAAACAAAATGCTAAAAGACCAAATCAATCAAAGCCGGACGGAAAAAAGTATGAAAGACAAAAGCAACGAAAACGGACATGGAATATAGGCACGTGGAATGTACGAGGAATTAGAAACAAAATTAATGAAGTAGCAGGAGAATTATTCCAGAACAACATAGATATTGCAGCAGTGACGGAAACAAAAAAGAAAGGATCGGGAAATTCATATTTAGGAAACTACATACATTTTTGGTCAGGTGTAAATAAATCAAAAAGAGCTAAAGCAGGAGTATCAATGTTTGTAAAAAAGAAATACAGTAAAAACATAACAGAATATGAACATATTAATGAAAGATGCCTAAAGATTAAAATGAAGCTTATGGGAAGAACAATGGTGTTCTTAGCAGTCTACTCACCAACAGACGATGCTGCACAGAGTCAGAAAGAAAAGTACTATTCAGTATTAGTGGAACAAATAGAGAAAATACGAAGTAATGAAAGAATTAATACTAATGGGAGATTTAAATGGGAAAGTGGGTAGAAGAAACAATGACGAAGCAGTAGGAAAATATGGGGAACAAGAAGTCAACGATAATGGAAATAGAATCATAGAGATGTGCAAACAACATAAATTAAAGATAGTAAACACATTTTTCGACCATAAGGATATTCATAAATTTACTTGGGAACGACCTAGTCTCAATCAGAAATCAATAATAGACTACATAATTGTAAAGCAAAATACTTCCTTATTTATTAAGGACTCAAGGGTTAAAAGAGGAGCAAATTGTGGTTCTGACCACTATCTACTCACAGCACAGATCATCCCCAAATTCCCTACAGGGAAAAAAAGTGCATGATGAAGCAAGGGAATCAACAATGCAACCGAAGCAGGAAGAAAAATTTAAACTGTATTTATTTAATCAGGATAGTATCAAAAACTTATATAAAGAAAGACTGAGGATTAAAATTGAGAATTTGGATTACAAGGAAGACATAGAAGAAGAATATAATCAATTAAAGGAAATAATACATTCGGCAGCAAAAGAAGCATTAGGCACAATAAATAAAAAACAAAATACCCAAGATTGGTGGAATGATGATATTGAAGAATTAACCAAAAAGAAGAAAAAAAATGCTACTTAGAATGGTTGGCAAATAAAACAACAGAAAATTGGATAGAATACAAGAGAACAAACGCCAAAGTTAAAAGGAAAGTGATAGAAGAAAAAAACAAATTATGGAAAAGCAAATGCCAAGAAATAGAAAGTTATATAGGAGGATCACAATCATCAGAAGTATGGAGATTTCTAAAAACACTGAAAACCAACCAAGGACCCAGCAAGATAAATTTGTTAGCAAAATCAGACGCAGAAAAACATTACAAAGCTTTACTGTCAGAAACTAGAAATGAGTTTATGGAAACAACAGAAAATCCATCCATAGAAATGAACGCCCTGGATTTGATACAATAGATATAGAATTAGAAATTCAAACCCTAAAGAATAAAAAGGCACCAGGGCCGGGAAACATACCAAATGAGTTAATTAAATATGGCCCAAAAAATTTAATAGGTAGATTGAGGGACTTGTATAATAAGTGCATTGCAATACAGAAGATTCCTGATGAATGGAAAATAAGCTACATAGTACCAATATACAAGAAGGGCGATAGAAGAGACGCAAAAAACTACAGAGGACTAAGTATAAATAACACATTATATAGAATATTTACGAAGTTATTAAAAACAAAGTTACAAAAAGATGTTAAAGACAAATTAGGAGAAGATCAAAATGGATTCAGACCAGGAAGGTCATGTGTTGACAATATATTTGCAATACAACAGTTAATTGAAAAACGGACTGCAGTTGGAGAAGAAACCCATTTGACAATGATAGATTTAGAGAAAGCTTATGACTCAATTCCGAGGAACAAATTATGGGAAGTATTGGAGAAATACAATATTGACAGAAACCTAATAGAAATTATTAAACAAACCTATAAAGATAACTCCGCTTATGTTAAAATGGGAAATATAATGTCTAATCCTATAAACACCTCAAAGGGATTGAAACAAGGGTGCAGTCTATCACCAATTTTATTTAATATTTATGTAGAATTTATATTAACGAAATGGAAACAAAGCTGCAAAGGTATGGGGATCCCAATAGGCAATAGATTTTTGCTGACATTACAATTTGCCGATGATCAACTGGTTTTAGCGCAAGACAATTTTGATATGGAATTCATGATAAAAAGGTTGAAAAGCACATATGAATCATGGGGTCTCACAGTAAATTTACAAAAAACAGAATATCTGGCAATAAATAGCAATGAAAGAGAAAACTTAGTATTGGAAGATGGAATCCAAATAAAGCAAGTGAAACAAACTAAATATTTGGGAATGATTATGGATAACATCGAAGGTATAGGCAAAGAGAACATAAAACATAGAATTGAATTGAGTAGCAAAATAATATCATCATTAAATTCCATATGGTGGGATAAGCATATTTGGAAAGACACAAAAAAATATATTGGTAAAACATTGGTGGAATCTGTTGCACGGAAGTGAGGTATGGACAATCAATAAGTACTACAAGAATAGACTAATAGCTCTAGAAATGGATTATTTACGAAGAAGTGCCAGAAAGTCTAAATTAGAACGTGTCACAAATAAGGAAATTAGAAACAAAATGGAAGCAGAAGAAAGCATAATTGAAAGAATTGAGGAAAAGGAATTAAAGTGGTTAGGACATGTTTTAAGAATGGAAGATGAGCGATGGCCGAAGCAACTATATGAATGGCATCCTAACAGAAAGAAGAAAAGAGGAAGACCAAGGTTAACATGGAAGGAAAACATGAAGACAGTAATGCAAGCTAGAGGGCTAAGCATCGAAGATGCCCAAGACCGTAGGCTTTGGAGGTTTGGCACGGGAAGACGGCAGCAGCTGTAAAAACCCGAAGATAGATAGATAGAGAAAAAAATAAAAAATAAACATTGAGCTTCGTTGTGAAACAGAATATTCTGACCGCTAGCGATTTTTAAATTTTCGCATCACGTGAACTCCTTCAATTAATGGTTTCAGAGGGTTCAATTGCGAATCTAAACCATCCAGGAATTCACTCAACACACAAACAATTTCATCAAAATCGGTCCAGTCGTTTAGGAGTAGTTCAGTGACATACACAAGTACAGAAGAATAATATGTTTATATGTAAAGGGGATCCGTATGTATAGCCTATTGAGAGCAATAATGAAATATTTATACAGATGATTGTAATGTGGCTCCGGCGGGATTAAACATTATATTAATGCGCGCTCTATAAACAACAGTTAAGTTGTGCATTATGTATTTATTATTTGCGGTTCAGTTGGTAATGAGTTGGTCTCTCGACTGGAAAATTGTCCCCTCCCCCCACCTGTGCACTTCATATTGTTACCCAAACACTTTGAACTGCGAAATGTTACTTAACCGCACTCCTAGTTAGGTAACTAACAAATTTCACTTATTCCATATATGTGCTAATACCATGGTAAGTAGTTATTTTAAACTGAAAAAAGGTTAAGCATTAAAAAAACTGGGAAATTATCCAGACAAAATGAAAACGTATACAGAATACAATCTGTCACGGCGGTCTAGTGGTTAATATGCAGTACCTCTAGTTGTGAGGGACGCGGGTTCAAACCAGGTTGGGGTCGAAAGATTTTTAGAGTGCAAAATTCAAGTAACAAATCTTCTGGGACGGGCTTCCAAGTATTAAGTGGACGATGTTATGCATCAATCGGCTAAGCTCATTTTTTAAAATTAATACCTTGATGTCATCTGTTGCACTGGCTCATGAAGTAAGTGTACGCAAACGTTTAGAGCCAAATCTTTAAACATAGCCTTATTATTAAAAAAATGTAAACGCCATCAATCGTATCAGGGATTCTACGTTGTGCTACAAACAGCTAAGCAACCAGATGGTAAAGATAAATGGTAAGCTAAATTTTGCATCATGCAACTATGCGCCAAGTGTTCCTCCTCTTAGGTTGTTGATGCATAACTGTTAAACAAGGAAAATAACTCGCAATATCAAGTATCAGGTGCTACAATTAATAGTGAAGATTGACATGACTTACTCTTTAAACGCATTTTTCTCGGAACTTACATAATGGCGCATAGCCGTTTAATGCATAACGCTGTCCACTTAAAAAATCCAAGGGACAAATCCTCCAGGAGGGACTTCAAGCATTAAATCTTATTAGATCTGGTTTCCCATAAAGATCACTGTTATGTAAAATTCTGCATACGCCTGTCTGTTCACCTCTCTTTGGTCCAAAACTTTTCCTAACAACTTTATTCTCAAATACTCATATTTCCCCCCCTTAAAGTAAGAGTCCATGTTTCTCTCTCCACCGCGCGAGAGGCCTAATAGGCCTTTGTCCTACCATCCGGCTGCTGGTTTCACATCTACATTTTAATCACAGAGGTAGATCATCCTGCCAGTATAGGGGTAACATGTGTTCAGCATGTCGGGTCCCCCAGCCGTAATAGCGGGTTTTATCAAACTGTAGCCGCTACTTGTTGTAGCTACCCAAACTCCTCATGATGGTGGGTGGGCACCGGTCCCATACTAACCGAAATTCCATGAAGTAAATATCTTCCACACGGAGAACCGAATCAGGACAAGTCCCGTAGCTATGCGCCAAGGCGAGTCCATGTTTCACATCCATAACATAACTGGGAAAAAACAGCTTTATATATTTTCATAAATAATGCCACGAGTGATTTCCAATTTATCTAGAGGATTTGGAAATCAAGAGTGGCATTTGTTATCACCATTTAACGAATAAAATTAAGCTGTTTACTATCAATTCATTATTTAAATACCCATCCATCCATAGTAATTCTGCCCGAGGACAGGTCTTTCACTGTAATCATAGCATTTTCATGCTATGCTTTGCAGCTTTACTAGGGAATTATAGGTGTGGCAACTTCCCGTTACTTTCCACACCGGTGAAGGATAAGGATGATACTGGCCGGATGATTTTCGGGGACCGTTGAGCCCTAAGCTTCCAGACATTTGTCTTACAGGTGAGGAAAACCCCCCGAAAAGAAACCTCACCCAGGAGCCTGTCCCGACCGGGAATCGAACCCGGGCACGCTGCGTGACAAGGCAGCACGCTACCTCGAGGCCACAGCGGTGGACTATTTAAATATAGCAATTTTTAAATATTTATATATTTAATGTAAACGGCGATGTTGGGGGAAAAAAAAAAATGTTTGCTTAGGTTTCATTTGTTCATCCACTGTAACTTGATCATATTATTTACTGTCAAATAGGATCGCAATTTTGTAAGAATGAACCCCAGTCGAGAAAACTGAAACACATCAAACTGTATATAACCATCATTATATATTATTTTTTTAGCAAACAACTCCGTAAAATCATTATTTAAAACACAATTATTGAGCATACAATTATCAAACTCGAAGGAATCTGTTCATTATTTGCTATATTTAACATATTTGTTGGAGAGTCAGTCACAGCAAAATTATGCCCTGACCTGTTCAGAATATTACGAGTAAAAAGGAGGAGCGTTCTTTATTTTCGTAAATATAATTCGATAAACATCGAGGTGAAACAAGACTGTCATTGGTTGTGAAACAAAATACATTGAAACGTGATTGGTCATTGACTCCCATTAAGGGCATTAGTTAAATTGGTTTAATTTTGTTAGAGAAGTTGGGATTACAAGAGTCTTTGTAATAGCAAAGACCTTAGCATTATTTTCAAAAATAAACATATTAGAAACAACTTAAAAAACTACTGACCTGTTTTTTACAAAAGCACTTAATAAAAGTTATTGAAGGAAACATTAAAGAACGGCATATGTTGACAAATTTAATAAGCGACGCAATTTATTAAAGTAATACGGTATAAAAATCGTTCATTCATTTTTGTGTGCAATATTTTTAAGTGCGGCACGAGAGACGCTGGATGTGTTCTCTATTGAGTGAAGAAGGAAAACTACTATAATAATAATAATAAAGATACAGCTATATAAATCAAGATAAATTCTATGAAAGACGTCATTCCAAAAATCGCTTAACACAATCTTTAGAAATACGGCAAGCTACAGGCACACTACAAAGTACAATAACTTACAAAATCAATAAAGAAAAGTCAGCCGTGATCCAAGCAACACGAAAAAAAATAGACGTAGCCTACGTCAAATAAAATTTAGACAACACTATGGCAAGCTAAATAACTTAAATACCTTAGGAAACTAGAAAAAAGAAAAATATGAAATAAAACATTTACGAGTATTTGAGAATCCAAATACCTAGCAGCAATAATTATAAAAAAGGAATGAGACGCACAAAGATATTAAACATAGGCTTAATTTTAGAAATGCATGCTATTATGTATTACAGTAGAATCTTGTCTCAACCCCTTTCAAAAAAGTCTAACTGAAAATATATAAAACGTATTCTCCCAATTATATGGATGTGAAACAAGGACCCTTACTTTAAAAGAGGAAAAGAGTTTACGAGTATTTCAGAATAAAGTTCTCAGGAAATTTTTTTGGACTAAAGAGAGATGAGCAGACAGGTGAATGGAGAAGACTTCATAACACTGAGCTATACGGTATTTATAGAACACCAGATATAATAAAAATAGTTAAGTCTCGTAGACTGCGATGCACAGGCATGTGGCACCAAAGGGAATGAAATACAAGCATGAAAATTGCTTGTAGGAAAACCAGAGGGGAAAGCGCTATGTCAAGATTGAGGTGGAGAACAACGTTAACCATGATGAGAGAAGTAGAATATACAGGGGATGAATGGAACGCATTAACTAAGACTATGGATGTATGGAGAGATCATGTCCAAGCGATCATGCAGCTACGGATTTGATAGTGACAGTATGTTAGTTATGCCAAGTTTGGATTCGACGAAACAAAAAATTTGAGTCTAGAGCATAGATGGACACAGACACACACACATACACACATATTAATTCACTTCTAATGTGTGTGTGTGTGTGTGTGTGTGTGTGTGTGTGTGGAAAGCAACGGGAAGCTACCACACCTACAATTCCCTAATAAAGCTGCAAGCATAGCATGAAAATGCTATGAGTGTAGTGAAGGACCTGCCTTCGGGCAGAATTACTATGGATGGATGGAAATATATATATGAACTAAGTATTTTTAAACTTTTAGATCAAGAAGAAGAAGAATCTAGAAAAAATAGGAAAGAACATGTTCACAGAATGAAAGATGAACGCATACCAAAAATTATACTTAATTACAAACCAAAAGGAGACAGGAATGTTCATAGACCGAAAAAGAGATGGATTCAACATTTTGAATGAGAATCTACGAGACCGGAACAAGCCACATGGGCTTAATCCGTGATTGTTGATGATTATATATATGTCCACCACTGTGGTCTCGAGGTAGCGTGCTGCCTTGTCACGCAGCGGGGGGTTTTCTAGGTGAGGTTTTTCCTCACCTGTAAGACAAATGTCAGGAAAACTTCAAGGCCCAAACGGTCCCCCAAATCATATGGCTATCATCATCATACTTCACCGGTGTGGAAAGCAATGGGAAGCTACCATACCTACAATTCCCTAGTAAAGCTGCAAAGCATAGCATGAAAATGCTATTATTGTAATTAAAGATGTGCCCTCGGGCAGAATTACTATGGATGAAGATACACACACACACACACACACACACATCAAAATAAAAAAAGCGTTACTGCTATAAAGTAAAATATTCTGATAAAAATACTTCCTTGTTATAGAAGCCTTAAGATGGCAAAGGGAGCGATGTTTCGCCGCATCTTATGATACAGATTTGTATATAAGGAAAGGGATATTAATGTTTGTACTGGAGCCTGGATGTCAAAGATGGTCACATATATAGAGTTAGAGGTCTCAGGTCCAAATCTCGGTTGGGCCATTATTTTTTATGTTTATATATATATATATATATATATATATATATATATATAATATATATATATATATATATATATATATATATATGTTGTTTTTGGACTTCCCAAACAGTTTGAAAAGCAAGTATGCCTTGAACAATAAGACAAAAATATTAATCACGGGCATTTTGGATACCCCAACTAGATAGGATCGGTTAAAGATCTGTATTTTTTTTTTGTCAGAAATATTTTCAGGAGAAAAATCTCAATCGTGCATTCCTTCACGATCAGCTGAAAGAGAGAGAAATGTAGTAGCGATTGAAGGACACAAACCTAACAGATAGATTTACTACCGCAGCTATTCAATTCTAGTCGTGAAGAGCGAACAAATTTTGTTCAGAGGTTTTCTCATTTCAGTCTCTATTTGCTTTAACGTTTCATAAATGTGCTACTGTACACACGACTTTACTTCTCCTCTATAAGAAATCACATTGAACAGTTTTACACTTAAAATTTCCACTAATCCGGGCTGGTTTAGAACCACAGACGTTCTGATAATATTTCAACATTTTAGAAATGTACTGATTTTAAAGCAGAAATAGCCTACTGTGTATGGCGCCGTTTAAATTAATTTTATTTTATTTCCGTGGCAATAACTCAGGCACACACAAAGACCAGCTTGTTTATAACGTCATGACAGGCCAATTTCTCAACTCCGCTCCATGCACTGGCCTCGCTCTCTTTTAACACAAATGCGTCCATATATTTCAACCCCAAAACTCAAGATATTCTTACTCTAGGAAATTCATTTTCACAAGCCTTTCTTCATGCATACAAAAAAATCATCCACTTTTCACTTAACAAGTAAACAAAATGTAACAAGAAGCTGGCTTCATGTTTCATTCCTCTTCTTCACGGTTTAGGCTTATTTCTAGCCTGTTCCGGCTCCAAATTGCTGCTCATTCCATCTTTTCCTTGGTCTTCCCAAACTTCTTCTTCCTCGTGGTGAATAGTTGTATGCTGCTTTTGGTATTCTATTCTCAGTCATCTTCATGTTTCATTACGTCCGTTAAATCAACGAGATGGGACCCGACGGTACTTGGACCAACAACCCGGTATCGACTATTTCGACCAAGGTTTCTACCGTTTCTCCTAGTACAAGAGCAAATGTCGAACTGTACAAAAAAAAAACTAACTTTATACGTTAGGGCGATACCATCTTCGCCACTCAGGCTCACAGAATTCTTCTTTCCAAATTATATAATTCTCTATGATAAGAGGCAGCGGCACATCGCTCGCAGTGCAAGAAAGTATTTTTAATGAGAATATTTTACTTTATAACAGCAACGCTTTTCTCGAGTTCAAATCCCAGTTGAAGCGTTATTTGTTTTTTTTTATTTCATGTAAAAATTTGGCCTTCATTGCTAAATGTCAAAATTTAATTACAACATCCGAATATAGGGATTAAAAAAAAAGGTTTCTTGGATTTTCCGCGCCAATGATTCAAGGTTGGCCACTAGCCGCTGTTGGCGACATGGCCCCGCAAGCTCTCTCTCTCTCTCTCTCTCTCTCTCTCTCTCTCTCTCTCTCTCTCTCTCTCTCTCTCTCTCTCTCTCTCTATATATATATATATATATATATATATATATATATATATATATATATACACACATGTGTGTGTGTCAAAGAGTTAGAATATTTTCAAGGTGCCAATAAATCTGAGTCAGATGTAAATAAATGAACCTGCGTTCACTGAATTTTATGAGACTTAGAAAGTCGGTAACACTGTATAAAACACAGAGCTGACGTTTATTTTGTTGTAAAATTTGCTGGTTTTATGTTAGAAAGTTGGTAAACGTATATGACTAGCAAAGATCAGATATGACATAATAGGAAAGAAAGTACAGTAACAAAATATCGATTAAGTGTCGCGGAAAACGACCCAATCGCTTATAAATAATTCTAACGGTCCTCCCACTTGTAATATAAACATGTAGTTTATGGCTGCAGGGGTCGAAGGTCCGACCTCTAATCAGCTGTCAATCACACATCATTACTATTTGTTCAACGTATCTCCTGGTTCAATGCACACTGTGGCCATTCTTTTCAATCTACAGAGAGAGTTGGACACTGTGTTTTTGGGTCGAGAGAGCGTGTATTTTATTTAACGACCATCTTAACAGTTAAGATGTTTAGCTTCGCAAATCAAATGTGGGACAATAAGTTTTGCTCAGACTTTATTTTTCCAGTTTCTGGTTCTTTCACTGCGCCATAAATCTAATATTGTAGATATACACAGGTAATCATTTATGTTTATTGTATGTAATTTAGATGCAAGTCGTATTTTTGTACTTTTTCTAACCTGGTTGGGTAGTAGACAAGGTCTTAACTATGTCAGGGAAAATAAATCTATGAAACTAAGTCATTGGCACCAATCGAACCGGTAGGAACAATGGCCGCGTGAACACAAGCCTTCCATACATCCCTATCCTGAGGCAAACGTTTTTCCAATCATCCCCTCTATAATCAACTTCACTCAAAATATGGTCCTCATTCTTGGTGTACGAAATGGGCCTTTTTCCTCTGTTCTTCCTACAAGTTTCCTCTGTTTTTTTTTTCTCTCCACATACCCCACTTGGAATCCATATTCCTACCACCTGTATAATCTACTTCCCTCAAATCATGGTTAATGTTATTGTCCTATCTCCGTTCTTGGGTCTAGCAACTGGGCCTTTTCCCTCTGGTTTCCATATAAGAACATTTAATGCCCCTCTTTCATTTGTGCCATATCTTTCGACCAATGCAGTCTACGAGACTTAATTGCTCTTATTATATCTGGTTTTCAATTCAGCTCTGTGTTCATCTCTCTTTGGAAAATTTTCCTAAGGAATTCATTCTCAAATATCTTTCTCTCTTCTTCCGAAGTTAGATACCACGTATCCAACAGGTATAGTATAGACCTAACTGGAAAAATAATTGTATTATATATATATATATATATATATATCATCATCTGCATTCATGGATTAGGTCTGTTGACCCGTTCCGACTTCAGCCCATCTCTTTCTAGGTCTGCCCACATCTCGGGTGCCTTTAGGTTTGTATTTTGTTATTTGATTTGGATATCTATCTTCATTCATTCTATGTGTTGATTCCATTTTTGTCTATATGTATCTATTTTATCAGTTACTGCAAATATTTCAAGTTCCTGTCTTATTTCTATGTTCTTGATTCTGTCTTCCTTAGTGCACCCTTTTTTACAGATCTCAAAAATTTCATTTCTGCCGCCGTTATCCTACTTAGATCTTGTTTTTTTATGTATCCAGGCTTCTGAACCATAGAGCAGTACCGGTACTGCCAACGTTTTGTAAAATTTCAATTGGGTTTTCTCTTGTTTTGTTATTTAGTGATCGTTTTTATCGTACCACATATTCCCTGGAATTTTGCTATTTTATTAGTTATATCATTATCATAATTAAATGAAATGTCACATCCTAGATAATTGAGATGGTTCACCTGTTCTATGATTTTGTTTCCTATTATTATTTTGAATCTGATTTGATTTTTCCCTTGGAATGCCATTACCTTAGTTTTTCTATGGATATATATTTACTTTAACATTTTTTTGCGAGAAGTTGGAATGACAAGATACTCTGAAAGGCACAACAGCAGGAGTAAGGAGGGGTTAATGTAATGAGATGGAAAGTGGATGATGACAAAACGAACACAAGAAGGTTAGGTAACGCATCAACGTCAGTTTGAGAAGCTGTCGTCCCACACGTGATCAACTTGTGCCAAGACTATCAGGTTATCCATAAACAGAAATTCAGGTAGGCGTACCAACCTCGGGCCTTTGTCTGCGCGAATATATTCCAACCTTCAATAATAGTCACACCCTTTACGTTTACAGAACATCGTTTACGTACCAACAGTCTTATTAAGCTCGAAGATTGTTTATAATAGGACAAAAATTCCAAGTCCTGGGGAATAGTATATTCAATTTTAATATTTTAGCCTTGAATAAGTCATAAGGGCTTAATTTGTGAAGTTCTGTTCTATCATAGAATTTATTTCATCCGTTCGTCCATCGTGGGATGTGGGTGCTCAAAAGTGGTAAGTTTCTTAACTAGACTAATTTTGCTTTTTTGCTTATTTCCCTACAAATTGATTTTTACTTTTTTTTCTTTCCTTGTCATCTGTATATTGTGTGGTCTATTATGCATTATTAATCAAGTTGTAGGTAATTCATTACTGTTATTATATGTATAATTTAACCTGGTGAAGTGGAAGAGGTAAAGCATCATCAGGAAAAGCAAACCATTAATTATATATTTCAGCGAGTGACATATGGCTCGTATATCGTCTCGAGGAGACATCTATTAGAAAATTAATATTACTTGCATACAGGAAATACTGCTCAGATATTTTTATTTAGGAGTAAGGTTCTTCTATGACGCTGGAAATCTTCACCCTCGGGACTCACGACTTTGTATATATCCATCCATAGTAATTGTGTCCGAGGGCAGGTCTTTCACTGCAATCGTATCATTTTCATGCTATGCTTGCAGCTTTACTAAGGAATTGTAGGTGAGGTAGCTTCCCGTTGCTTTCCACACCGGTGAAGGATGATGATAATGGTAAGGATGATGATGGTCATATGATTTCGGGGACCGTTTGGGCCTTAAAGTTTTCCTGACATTTGTCTTACAGGTGAGGAAAACCCCTGATAAAAACCTCACCCAGAAAAACTGCCCCGACCGAGGATCGAACCCGGGCCCGCTGCGTGACAAGGCAGCACGCTACCTCGAGACCACAGCGGTGGACATTATATATATATATATATATATTCATGAAATAATTTTAAGAATTTTTCTCATCACTGAGGGTTTTCTCCGACCAATATTAATGATTAACATGATTTTTAAAAATACATAAATGACTACGGAAGACTACCAAGATTGTCTATGCATGGGAAATTAAAAGAAGGAGCAGAAAAGGAAGACCAAGAACAACCTGGAAGAATAACATTCAGAATTGAATGAGGGAATTTGGTGTAACAGATGAAGACAAAGAGGAGAGAGAACGATGGAGAAACTTTAATTAAGGAAAATTTGTGAATTTTTGCCCAAAACTTTATAGTCCTGGAAGTTCCCCCCAGTACTCATTTATATATTTGCTTAAACTAAATTCAATAGCAATTTAATCAACCTTACTGTTCCATCAAATGTGTTAAATCCCTTATTTTAATCCGCTAAAGAAAAGAAAAACCCTTAGGAATCAAACTTTTTTTGTAACTTTGCCCTGTAAAATTATAAGACAATTTTTGAAACTGAGCTTTAAACATACACAGCTAGTTAGTTCGGAATGAAGTCGGAGGTTTTGATTATAAAGAAGGTACCTTCATTCCTGTAAAACCCACAGAGACCAAGAGATACGAGTTTGGGTCACAAAGTGGTTATTAGGAGATAAACAACCTTTGAATCCGAGCCAAGGTTCCAAAGGTTTCCGGTGGGCGATAATGTTCTTTTTTTTTTCCATTTCACAACAACGCACTATCACTGGTTTTCAATGTCACCACATGCAATCAACCTCTCCTTCGTACAAGTACCTTTTGCCACCCCCAACTTACTGGATCCAACGTTCGAATGATAGGGAGGAAACTACATAATATATTATCTATGTGGGAAACCAGGTATAATAACAAAATTAAGGATCCTAGACTGTTATGGGGTTATAGCATTCTTACTTTAAGGGAGGAACGAAGATGAATATTTGAAAATAAAGTTCTTAGAAACAAGTTTGAACCAAAGAGAGATTATGGAGTAAAAACATCCTTTACAGAACAAAGAAAAATATATATACACACACACATATATAAGTCATTGTAGAGAGTAATATGTATCAGTGACATGAGTAATTAAAAGGTGTCAAGCTAAGTTATTAGCAACAGAGGTGGATTACTGGAGAAGATCATCACGGAAGTCCAGATTAGAAAAACATTAGAAACTTTGAAATTAGTAAAATTATGAAAGCTGAAAGAAATGTGTTACAGACGATAATAGAAGAGACACGATTAAGGTGCTATGGACAGCTCAAGAGGATAGCATCTGATAGAATACTTAAGAAGATCTTAAGAGTGGAGAATAGGTGGTAAAGAATAAAGGGAAGACCTAAAGTAGGTTTGATGGACGGTGTGAGAAGAAGCATGAGTGATCTGGAACTTACAGATGTAGCTAGAAGTGGAGAAGGTGAATTTGATGAGGGAGACGAAAAACCACTGTACTGCGAACAAAAAAAAAATGCCCTGAAGATTCTCAAAATATGGAGTAAATCGTATTACAGAATTCATAGAAACATTTTCTTGCAGGCAATATAAAAAAATAATACTTTACCATTTTTTGGTAGTGTTTCATTCGGAAAATAGTTTACATACGATCGTAATTCTGCAAATGACAGGGTTTAGGCCAAATACATAGCCCCCAATGTTTCTTTAGACGGTTTCTACCTAACGAAAACTATGAAAAGTGTTTCCATGCTTTCAGGGAGTAATTAAAGTGACAGGAAATTAGGAGAACAAATGTTTGTAGGAAAAGTTTTGACAGATAATAATACGAGTGTGTCAGGAAACAAAAGAGCGATAGGTTTTGAAAGTTTATTAACAATGATGTATTACGTAAGCATCAATTAACACCAACACTTTCCTGGAAGTATTATGCGTGTGAAATAGGGCGCTATTCAGAGCGAATCAACACGTAACGTGCACGCACACACGCGCGCGCGCGAGTAGTTAGCCACGAGAAGACTAGCTGGGGGTGAAGAGAGGATTAATATGAACAAATTCATCTACAGATTTAAACAGTTAAGAAAACATTAGCCTCTATTTCTTGACACTGTACTATTTGTTAAAAGCTTGGCAAGTGTATATGTCTACACGATAGAAATAAATTCAATCTTCAAGCCACACTTAGTTAAAAAACAATCAAGATTAAAAGTGTATTAAATACTGGCTCTGTCAACTCTTTTGTATGGTAGAGAAGTATTGGACAGTGAAACAGAAGGATACAGAGAGACATTCATAGTGTTCTGCTCAAGAGCAGGTCTTTCACTGCAAACTCAGCATTCCCCACTCTTCCCTTAACGCAGCTTTCCTTTTTGTATCTGCATACAAACCACTGAGACATAGATCTGCTGAAATGAGGTACGCACTACTACATGATAAAAATATGAACAGATCTTAGAAGAATTATACATGGAACCTTCACAAAAAAAAGTTGATAATATTATTGTTTTATTCGATGCCTCAGGTCGTCCTTTCGACATTTCTGGTGTTCTCTCCTGGTATTGGCTTAATTACCCCGGTGATACGATGGGTGATAAATGATAATGAATCGCCAGGAAGTTCTTAATCTAATCTTAACCTAAATTCCAGACAATGAGCAACAGCAGGAATGATTCCGTTTAAGGAAAATTACCTATGTTTGGCCGGAAATTGAACCCGGGATCTCATGAACAGTAGTCAGAAACGCTGACCACTAGCCCATGAGGCTGGTCTAGTTCATAATATAGTTGAATTGAGAACTATCAAAGCAATTAGTTACATGTCTAAGGAATGGACTGATCTAACTTTCCTAAATTAGCATTGCGGAATCAACCTTAACCCATTCGCCTCAAAAGACGAGGTAGACTCGCAGGCAGTTAAATGGCCTTAAAGTCAGAAGACGAGGTACACTCGCTTAACTCTGCTGTTATATATTTTGCAACATTTTGTACATCCCATGGCAGGGATATCTTTTGTTAACATTTATGAATAGTAGAGGAATGTGTTTTGGCCTTCGCCCTTATTGTGATCTCAAGTACCGTTATCATTTGTTTGTTTTGAATGACAGAGCAGACAATATAATGTACATTACCTTAAATCTGGTTTCTGGGGAAATGCATAGAGCATTTAAACCTGAAGCGAATGGGTTAAGGGACGTCGAGATAAAGTAAGATCAAACATAACATGGAATGACCAACATCTTGAGATATCATAGCAACAGGCGCAAACTACGTAAAACTAAATAAGTTCAACGTGATGATATCGAGCTTCGTTGAAAAATATCGGGCGGACAGACATTTTTAATTGTTCGCTTCAGATCAACACCATTTATTGGTTAAGGAACTTACATGATTCCTTTATGCTCAAAATGGTTCCGATTTTTTTTTTTAAATTGCGGCCGCTAAAGGGCTAACGGAACATAAATTTTTGTCATGGCTATGTTCGGTGACAAGTAACTGTTATCAAAGATTATTTAAAATATTTTGATGAATTTGGTTTTCTTTCAAATGTTAAGAGAGTGACTGAGAAGACAATTGAATTAAGTCAGATATAAAGTAGTCATTGTTACGTAAAAAGGTAGTAAAATGAACTAGGTCAGACATAATGTTGAGTAGTGAGCTATCAGTTTCCTAAACACGTAGTCACATGTAATACAGCTCACATTTTCAAATCAACATCCATTTCTGTAACTTGATTTTGTTCCTTAAGGTTACTTCACTCAAAACAGGGGTAAGTACAACGTTCAAATTACAATCTAGTACTTTGCAGCAACCACAGATAATAATAATAATAATTTTTTATTTAGGAATATTCCACAATACAGTGCTTCTCCTTCAACCCCAAGTTATTTGTCGCCAGAGGTTCCTGTCTAAAGCACTTTCTTCCCTCAAATCTCTAGCTTCCATACTTCTCTTCACTCCATCCATCCATCGTTCCTAGGCCTGCCTCTTCCACTTCTTCTATTAGCTTTTTAAATAAGGATCTTCTTTGCTATTCTCTCTTCTTCCATTCTTGTGAGGTGCCCATACCATTTCAAACGTTTTTCTTGTATTTTCCCTAATATGTTCTTTTTTCAACTTGCATAATTTCAGTTATTGTACTGTTTCTAACCTTATCCCTTCTTAAATTCTTGTCGATAGCCTCCAAAAATATAATAATAATAATAATAATAATAATAATAATAATAATAATAATAATAATAATAATAATAATATAATAATAATAATAAGAATAACAGTAACTCTTCAACTTCTCTCAAAAACATTAAACTGAAAATATACATTTTTTTTGTTCAATGCCACCTGTGTCATTCGACATTACAGGTATTCTCTCCTGGCATTGGCGTATTGTAACCCACTTCTGAGGTTGTGGCGCCTGAAACGCGGGGTTACGCTGCCCCAATTATATGATGGGCGATGACGATGGGCAATGATACATCAGGAGAGGCCTTAAACCTAAACTTAATCTAATGAGGTGAATGGTATTGATGGTCAGATGATGTTCGCGGACCGTTTGGGCGTTAAAGAATCCTGACATTTGTCTTACAGGTGAGGAAAAACCCCGAAAAAACCTCACCCAGGAATCTTGTCCTGACCGGGGATCGAACCTTGGCGTGACAAGGCAGCACGCTACCTCGAGGCCACAGCGGTGGACAACTGAAAATATATAACTGTTATTCTCCCAGTTATATTATGTGGATGTCATTACATTACGAGTAGGCACATTTGAAAATAAAGATTTTAGGAAAAATTTTGGTCCAAAGATGAGCAGACAGGTGAATGATGAAGACTTACGTGATGTTTATGGGAAACCAGATGTAACAAGAACACTTAAGCCTCGTGGACAGCGATGAGCAGAACATGGGGCACGATTGGGGGAATGAAAAAGGTGTATGGAAGTTTCTTCTAGGAAAGCCATAGGAAAAACGCCCAGTTGGTAGAATAATTTGAGAGAATTGCATTAAGCAGCCTCATGGGTTAGTGGTCAGCGTTCCAGATTACTGTTCAAGAGGGTTGGATACCTGGCCAAACCATAGGAACTTCTTTTTAAAGGGAATTATTCCCATGGTTGCCCATGGCCTGGAATTTAGGTTAAGTTTAGATTAAGAATTCTCCTGGCATATCATTATCATTTATCACTAGAGCGAGGATTTTTATGAAATTTCATGTTTTAAACTATTAGTCAGAGAGAGCTGAGACAAAGTATCTTTACATTTTATGATCTGTAGAATCAAATAAGATCTACATATTTTTTTCATATTTCATAATATTTTGGCAAAATGTTTATTTTAGTAAAAATTTAATATTCCTTCATATTTTTTAACTTTCATTTTTTTAAAATAAAATTTCTACTAATTGGTTAAAAACATTTTTTAAGTGACTGTAGTTTTGATTTTTTTACAATGTAATATGGTAGACAGCCGAAAATTCGTGAGTATCCCATCCGGAACAAGATAAATAGATTTGATAAAAGAAAATAACTGAAATAAAAAGGAGACATGGAATGACCAAGTGGAGGTTTTTGTCCGAAACTACATAACAAGAACAGGGATTTCCTAATCTGTTACAAGAACATGAGTAAGTAGAACAGCAATGTAAAAATAATAACCACCTACTCTTTCTCTCAGGTAGCAACCTATTCCTTTTTACACGCTTTATATTAGCTTGATCTGTATCTATCTATGTAAATGAATTTTTAACGCGATTTTCACCTACTTAAAATCATTGGATCGACTTGAAACTTTGTATAATTGTAAAATACCCGTGACAATACATAATTTCATATTTTGTTTCTAAAATCATGGCCAGAATCATCAGAAAATTAAAAAAAGTGTTTTTGGATCTATGTAACGGAATTTTTGAACACGATTTTCACCCACTTAGAAACATTGGATCGACTTGGAACTTTGTATACGTGTAAAGGACCCGTGACATTACAATCATTTCATATTTATTTTCTAAAATCCTAGCCAGAATCATCAGGAAAAAAAAAAGTGTCTTTGTATCTATGTAATGGAATTTTTGAACACGATTTTCACCTACTTAGAAACATTGGATCGACATGAAATTTTGTATACTTGTAAAGGACCCGTGACAATACAATAATTTCATATTTGTTTCTAAAATCCTGGCTAGAATCGTGAAAAAATAAAAAGTGTGTTTGTATGTATGTAACGGAATCTTTGAACACGATTCTCACCCACTTAGAAACATTGGATCGACTTGAAACTTTGTATACTTGTAAAGGACCCGTGACAATACAATAATGTCATATTTGTTTTCTAAAATCCTGGTCAGAATCATCAGAAAATCAAAACAATGAAAACTGGTATTATAGATTGCGGACTTGTCGACTTTTCAGTAATATATAGGTCGCTGGTTCAAATCCGGCTGGGAGGTTTCATATTTTAGAAGAGTATTACTTTTAGCTCATACTACAATAGTATCGAATTTAAAGATATTTACATTTTTATCTTATTCTGTAAAATATTAAAACTAAAAAATAAAAAAATAAATAGTTTTAAAAAACTAAAACAACACGCTTGGGATAAATAATTTTACCATCAAAAGCGTGGGGTGCTTTGTATGATTTTTACATTTTCTTCTTAGAGACTTTACTTTTACCAATATCTGTTTATTATCATATATATTAATTGATAAAGAGCACCCCACGCTTTTGATGGTAAAATTATTTATCCCAAGCGTGTTGGAAATTAAATTTATTTTTCATTTTTTTACTTCGGTTTTCTAATAAAGCGTGTGGTTTTAGTTTTTTAAAACTATTATTTATTTTTGCTACATAAGTACATTTCTTACTTGTGAATGGATTGCAATATTTAAATGTAGGGAAGACTGCTGTGGCTAAACTTGAAGCTGTACTGGGGAAAAACGTCTTACTCCACAGTTTATGAAATTAGTAAAGTTCTTGTAGGTAAGGCCAATATATTTCTCACTTACATCAAACTATTATATATAGCGCGGTACATGTTTGCTCCCATAACATCATATGGCGTGGAGCATACTTTTTGATCGTACAAAATAATTCTGACAGACAGGCGTTAAAAAATATAGAAAAAGCTCCTAACTGTGTATTACGAACAGAATTGATAATTTGATTACCCAAAGCACGAGTATACTGTACTGTGCTCGGGCAAATTCCATGGAAAAACTAATGTTAAAATAATTCTAACTACATTTCGCCATGTCCATACATGTAGTGTATAGAATTAAAAATAATTGTAATTGAAAAGAGAGTTTTGAAATACACCCTGGAATTATTTGTGGATTAATTCATTTTAACATCTTGTTTCTCCAAATATGACATACAGTACTTGGTCTACTGCGATGGGCAGGACATGTGGCACGAATGGGGGAATAATAGACGTACATGGAAGCTTCTTGTAGGAAAACCGGAGGGAAAAAGCCCAGCTTGGTAGACCAAGAACGAAGTGGGAGAATAACATTAACCATGATTTGAGGGAATTAGATTATAGAGGGAATGATTGAAAAACATTAGCTCAGGATAGGGTTGTATGCAGAGCTTATGTCCGTGCAGCCATGAACCTACGGGTTTGATCGTGCCAGTGAGGTAGTTAGGATTTGGTCTATGTGTGTTCTGAATCATCCAATATAATGTTATTGTGACATTTACATATACTGGAATTCATCTTTATGCAAGGTAAACAGAAGTCATCCAAACTGTACCTACTCTAAATTTTGTCAGTGGTATATTCGATGGAAGCATGTTACTACGGTTACTATGTTTTGTTTTTTGTTTGTTTAGATTTCGTAATTAAATATCATTGGATAAATTAATCGATCGTGTTTTATATAAACCCAGTATTAATTTATTGAAATAAAGTATCGGACTACAGGCTTGGGAGGCCCTTGGGGTAGATGGATGTGGAGACTTATACATTTCTAGACAATCGCCAAGGGATGTCTACTGGGCTCAGTTCTGCACGACGGCCGCCTTTGCCCCAGAACATGCGTCTGGTACTCATTTTAATTAAGAACTGAGTAGACCATACGGCTAAGCTGCCGTCAGAAGGTTTGGTCCAGCTAAAAACCTGACCCCATTGAGACTCAAACCCATGACCTTCCTGCTTGTTAGCGTGATTTCTCAAACATCTACACTTCAACGTGAGCCATTAGAATTGCTTCAAATCATGAACATGATATTGAGTCAAAATTAATGAAAAATTAATTAACTCTTGATTTCTTGAGCTACAAAAAGGTCTTCTTATCTCATTTGTGTGCTGATATGTATACCCATAAATTATACAGGGCTTGTGTATATAAATATACGTAAAAAGTTAAAAAATAGTAGCTTTATAATATTTTTGTGTCCTAATTTTCATATTTTTCATATTTTGTTATTATGAGTTCATATTTTAGTATAATTTTCTTCATATAATTCCTCGCTCTATTTATCACCAATCATATCATCGGGTAACTTAACTCCGCCTTCTAGGTGCTCAACTTCAGAAGTGGAATACAATTAAGCCAAGGAGGGAACACCAGAAATGTCGAAATGACAACCTGCGGCATTAAAAAAAAAAAAAAAAAAACATTAAGCATGGTTTGAGGGAAGTAAATTATGCTCGCGATGATTGGAAAACATTAACTCAGATTAGGAATCTATGGAGAGCTTATGTCTGGGCGGCCATGAACCTACGGGTTCGATAGTGGTAGTGAGTTAGTGATTATTTTTTGTACAAGGCGACATAACAATGAGCTACATGACCTTTATTGAGAAACCAGATGCAACATGAACAGTTAAATCTAGTAGACTACGATGGACAGGACATGTGACACGAATGAGGAATAAAAGAGGGTAATGATTGAGTTCGTAATAAGGAAATAAACATAGCTGATGGATTTAATTAAAACGACATAAATTTGCTGTTTTCGCTGCACAAAGAGAAAGTATTTACTCGTTACATACCGACTTGGGTTCGGTCCAGTGTGGGCTGCGCCTGCGCAGACAAACATTCAATGGAACGTCTCTCAAAACATTGTTTCATTAGCAACTTCAACACGCCAGGTTATTATTATTTTTTTTTTGCACTACGTGTTCTGTCGTACTTACAGCAATGGCGACCAATGCAAAGATCAAATTCATAAATTTCGGGGTTGCCAAACTATAAATAACTGTACTGAAATATTACAAATTACCTACCTAGTGCGGAAAGTAAAACCACTGCCCTTTATGTATACTACGTACAATGTATATACAAAAATATATCAAAACGCTAGTGTTAATATACATTATACGAAACAAATCACTGTATTTTAAATCAACTGAACTTTATTTGAAAAAATATAAAACAATAAATTCGTACTGCAGCCATTTTATCCCTGATTGGCGTCACGGCGTGCTGTAGTCTCAAGTAAATTATTTTCGGCATTACCGTATAAACGTTGCCCAGGCTGTTAACGCTAGTCAATTGTTTATAGTGAACGCAAATATTCCCAACAAATATGTTTTATTATTATTTATTATTTTGAAAATATCTCTAAAATATGAAATAAATCTTAACTTTGAGTAAAAAGAAACATTTTATTGGATAGCGTTTTCTTTTATGTTACGAGCGTAGTACCAGGTTTTGAAGTTGTGTTTGTTGTTTCCTGCATTTCTCTGTTTCTAAGGTTTGTAGACGCATCAATATTCTAAAGCCATGCAACATTCACAACGCGTGAGAGAAAACACGCGGATAAACTCTACAAAAAAATGCGATAGAGAGAAACAAAGTCAACACGAGTCAGAATTTAATTTTTCCAGACTTTTTCGACAAAGGGTGTTCAGACAGTTTCGTACGGGTGGATTATATATATATATATATATATATATCACGAAGGACTACAACCAACCATATTATTAAGCTGTTAGTTTATGATGCTGATTTAATATTATTAGGTTATAGTGAAGAGATACTAAGGGCCAACACGCGCACTCTGTCGAGTAACGCTAAGAAATTAGGACTGGAAGTGAACATAAATAAAATTGAATATATGGTCACACATAGAAATATATTATATAATGGAAATGAACAGTTAAATAACAAATGAGGGAAATTTTGAAGAACTGGCTGAATACAAATACCTATGAACAATACCTAATTAGAAATAGGAATGAGATGCACAAAGAAATTAAACATAGGCTCAATTCTGGAAATACATGCTATTATGTATTACAGGGACCCTTGTCCCAACTTCTCTCTCTCAAAAAAAAAGTTAAACTGAAAATATACGAAACTGTTATTATCCCAATTACATTATATGGATGTGAAACATGGACTTTTACTTTAAGGGAAGAAAAATATTTGGAGTATATTAAAATAAAGTACTTATCAAAAATGTTGGGCCAAAGAAAGACAGGTAAATAGACATGACTTACGTAGCAATCAAGATACATGGCATTTATGGGAAACCAGATATAACAATAAGAAGAGCTAAGATTAGTAGACTGCTATGGTCAGGACATGTGGCACGAATGGGGAATAAAAGAGCGGCATGGTGGCACGAATCGGGAATAAAAGAGGGGCATGGAAACTCAGACCTCTATCCACCCAAATAATAGTTTAATTTCCTATTGGATGTCTCATTGAGCCCCAATGTGCTAACCACTAGCTCCCACTTGGGAGCACCCATGTGAGGTATGTGGGGTACACACACACACACAGCAATGTGTGTGTGTATATATATATATATATATATATATATATATATATATATATATATATATATAATACGTAGTGGTTCCAGGTATAGTAAACCAGATATAACGACAGGGGGACCCGAAAAGATGACCACGCCACACCTATACTGTTATTGGCACATGCAGATGTGTCATCTGGTAGACCAATGGCCTGGTGCCTGCTCGGAAATATATGTTTTTAGCAGACGGTTTTTGAATGTCTTGCACACAAAATAAATATTTTTCAAGTTAATAAAATGCCTGAAGTAGCGATAAACAGTAACACCCAAAGTAAAAGAGGTGTTTTTAGCAGTTAATAAAATGCCTGAAGTAGCGATAACAGTAACACCCAAAGTAAAAGAGGTGTATTGGCGGATAAAGAAAGCTGTAATTAATGGATGTGAGTGGATTTCAGTTATGAGGTTTTGTAGAATGTGTAAAGCTCAGTTTATCCTCGTCAGACGATGATGGATATCTAGAGCAGGATCCTGTTTCTCTCTTCACTCCATGGAAAATAGAGCCTTTCTTTCTTTGAGAACTCGACAATTACCGGCTTTAATGTGCTTCATAAAGTTGAGAATCCACGAACAAGTCGGCTATAAGACCAGCACACGTGTTCCTTATCGCTCCAACATTAAAACTTCATGGACAAACTAAATTATAATTAACATTTCTTCAAAGCAAATAAATTACTGTTCACTACAGTATTTTTTCCCCTCAAGAGAAAACTTTGTTTGGTGCAAAACTTTGTACGTATGACAAATAGACAGTTAACGACAAATGAGCGAAATTTTGAAGTGGATGAAGTAAAATATACCTAGGAACAATAATTACAAAAAATAATGAAATGCACAAAGAAATTAAAGATAGGCTCAATTCTGCAAATGCTTGATATTATGGATTATATATTATATATCGTCCCAACTTTTCTCAAAAACATTAAAATTAAAAAAAATATATAAAACTGTTATTCTCCCAGTTACATTATATGGTTGTGAAACATGGACTCTTACTTTAAGGTAGAAGAAAATATTACAAGTATTTGAGAAAAAAGTTCTTAGGAAAATTTTATTCTCAATATTGGTAATATTTTCTCCTCCCTAAAAGAAACAGTCCATGTTTCACACCCATATAATATATCTATACCTGGGAGAATAACAGTTTTATATTTTCAGTTTAATGTTTTTTTAGAGAAGTTGAGACGATAAGTGTCCCTGCAATGCATAATAGCATCCATTTCCAGAAAAGAGTCTATGTTTAATGTCCTTGTGCATCTCATCCCTGCCTCTAATTACTCTTCATACGTATTTCAATGCAGATACTTCTTCAAATTTCCCCTCATTTGTCATTAACAATTCAGTTCCATTATATAATGTATTTATATGTGTGAACATGTATTTACTTTTATTGCTTTACTTCCAGTCTTAATTAGTTAGTGTTTCCCAATACATTGTGCATGTTTGCCCCTAGCATCTCCTCACTAATAATACATCAGGAGATGGACGTATTTCACCCTTCTTCATAGAATACCATTCTCATTTCATTTCAATTGCATATGCCGAGTATTAATAAGCTAATTGTTAACTATCTATGTGGCACAATTAAACGTACTTTATCGAATAAAACTAGAAAAGAAACTATTTTAAAATTTTTACAAAGTATTGGCAGTTCGATCTATTATCTATGGATGTGAAACTTGGACATTAACAAAGGCAGATAGTAAACAAATAGAGGCTGCAGAAATGAAGATGTTGAGAGCAATAGCAGGATACCAAAGGACCGATAAAAGAAAAACGAAGATATAACAGAACAGAAGTAAATATATTTAATCTCTGTGAAAGAATAAAATACTATCAAAATGCTTACCTGCAGCACGTATTACGAATGAATGAACAGCGCAGACATTTGAAGAGTTAACAAGTCGAAGAACACGCAGAATCTCCTGAGGATGTCTACCGCAGTAGTAGACGAAACGTCGAGTTTTAATAATCCCAGACCACGGCCATTTAGCCCGAAAGACATAAAATACATGAATCAAAATACCTGCAGTGAAAGTCTACAATTTTGTATATATTATGTTCATATGAATTTTATGTGCCAAATATATAGCAACGATTAATATTTGAAAAAAAAAACGCTAGATAAAAATAAGTTTGAAGTCAGTAGAGTAGGAAGGACTGTGTGCACCTAGCTGAACTATAACTCTATGCTGGAATATCGGGTAAACTGTGTATTTCTTGTAAAGTTTGGTTCTAGAGTCGGATTTAAGTTTGTTTTATCGCGAGTTGTTTTCCAAGTTTTATGTATCGGATTAATGGAGTTACCAACTGCACGCGGGAGGCTTTTATTTTTCTCAACTCATTGGTCGTTGTTTGTGGAAAACAAGCGAACGATAGAATTTGTATAAAACCAATATCCACCCGCGGTGCGTGGGAAACCTTTTCCGCAGTCTTCTTTATCCTTAAACCATATTCCACACAAACATATAAGAATCAGAAAACAAGCTAAAAATAACAGTATTGCTAACTCACTGACAATATCGAACAAGTAGGCGGACTTAAGCTCTCCATATGTCTCTATCCTGAGCTAGTGTTTTCCAATCTTATTATAATCAAATTCTCTCAAATCGTGGTTAATGTTATTCTTCCACTTCATTCTTGGTCTACCTACTGGACGTTTTCCCTATTTTTTCCCAACAAGGAGTTTCCACATCGATATACCATTCCTCATCGGTGCCACATGTCCTCGCCATCGCAGTTTACGAGACTTAACTGTTCTTATTAAATCTGTTTTCCATAAAGATCATTTAGTTTACTGTTATGCAGTCTTCTCCATACGCTTGTCTGTTCATTTATTTTTGGTGCAAACATTTTCCTAATAATGTTCTAAAAAATTCGTATCTTTCTGCTCTCTTAAAGTAAGAGTCCATGTTTCACATCCATATAATATATCTGGGAGAATAACAGTTTTATATATTTTCAGGGCCCACCGCTGTGGTCTCGAGGTAGCGTGCTGCCATGTCACGCTGCGGGCCCGGGTTCGATTCCCGGCTCCTGGGTGAGGTTTTTTTCTCACCTGTAAGACAAATGTCAGAAAGCCTAGAGCCCAACGATACCCTAAAATCATCCGGCCATTATCATCCTTATTATCATCACCATCCTTCACCGGCGTGGAAAACAACGGGATGCTATCACACCTATAATTCCCTAGTAAAGCTGCAAAGCATAGCATGAAAATGATATGATTGCAGAGAAAGGCCTGCACTCGGGCAGAATTAATATGGATGGATATTTTTCAGTTAAACGTTTTTTTAGAGAAGTTAGGACAAGTGTCCCTGTAATGCGTTTCGATATGAAACAAAGCATATTGAAGATATGTATAAACTGGCAGTTACGTAAAATGGCAGTCAGCCTTGAGACGTTAACAAATTCCCAACATAAAAGCAGCTCTCAACAGTAAAAAGGAAGCGGATGGTCTCCCGGGAGCGCCTCGCTAAAGTGCATCAAAATGGCGGCACAGACACTATGTAAATTCTAAACACATAAAAGTAAAAAATCTTAGAACAGGAAGCTGCTCACTAATCATATTTCCTAACAAGAGAGAGGTTGGTGACCCCGGCAGGAGGATGAGGATATAATGTGGAAAATAAACACTGTTCCACTACTGTGCCGTTAAGTGCACACGGTCAGTTCCTTTTCGAATCAAGACATCAACTAACCAAACCTTTAGCCATTAGTTTTCTCTTTGTATTAATCAAAGTTGCCAACACTCAATGAGAAAACGTGACACGAATGGGGAATTTTTATTTAATCAACAGTTCCTCCCCCAGGGCAGGTCTTTCACTGCAATCGTAGCATTTTCATGTTTTGTAACTTTATTAGGGAATTGAAGGTATGGTTCCTTCCCGTTGCTTTCCACACCGGGGTTGATGATGATGGCCAGATGATGTTCAGGGACTGTTTGGGCCTCAAAGCTTCCTGATATTTGTCTTACAGGTGAGGAAAAATCCCGAAAAATACCTCACCCAGCAAGATTGTTCGGACTGGGAATCGAACCCAAGCCCGCTGTGTGGCAAGGCAGCACGCTACCTTGGCACTACAGAGGTGGATGAATGGGGAATGGAAGCCTCTTGTAAGAAAATTAGAGGGAAAACGCCCAGTTGGTAGACGAAGAATTATAATCAATACATGTTTATATTTAATATGTTTTTATAAATAGCCTATTATTCACTGACTAGTTAATTATAACAATAAACTCTTTATCTCAGTAAAAAAATAGATTTATTCAAGTCGACGCAACGTTTCAATCTCACACAACGAGAATGAAACGTCGACTTCAACAATAAATTATTTTTTTGCGCGATACTGCGTTTTGTCGTACTTACAGCAATGGCGAACATAATTGAAACTTCAACTTCCTATATTTCGGGTTTGCCAACCTAAATAATTATACTGTAATATTACATATTACAAACCTCGTGCGAAAAGTAAAACACTGCCTTTTATGTCTACTATGTAAAAAGTAAAGTGATCCCACAACAGGCCCGGAGGCCCTTGGGGGTAGTAGGAGGTTAAGGCTCCTACTTTTTCTACACAATCGGCACTTTATGTCAGCCGGGTTGTCAGCCCTGCGTGACGGCCGCCTTTACCCCCAGAACAAGCGACTGGTACTCATTTCAGTTAGAGGCTGAGTCGACCCCAGGGCCATTGTGCCGCCAGAGGGTTTGGGTCAGTTTAAAAATCCTGACCCCAACCCTCCGGCTTGTAGCTCAGTGCCTTAACCACTACGCTACGGCGTGCCCCTGTGTACTATGTACAATGTATATATATACACAAAAATATATCTAGGAGGTAAAAACAAATCATTGCATTTTTAAATGAACCGGCTTTATTTGAAACAATATAGAACAAATACGTACTTGCCGCTATTTTATTACTGATGTCACGGCCTCCTCCAGTCTCAACTAATAACCATTGCCCATACACTAACGTACCGTCAGCCAGTTATTTATAATAAACGTAAATATTTCCAACAAATATGTTATTATATTACTATTATTTATTATTTTGAAAACACCATCGTGCAAAAAATAATGTACAACGCACATTGGTAAAGTGTTTTACAGAATATAGGAAACTAAAAACCTCGCTATCGCTCGGTTTTTAAACATTTCCTCGTTTGTGTAAAAACCACTTCCCAACTTCGCAGCGTAATCTAGTACTTTTGACTATTGTTATTTATGAATTATTATAATATTCTTTAAACAAATATTTTCATTGAAACAGTCTCAACATCTAGTTAAGACTCCTGAGGAAATCGGTAATAAAATTGAACACCGGAAAGAGTTGTCATATTGAAGTTTTCGTTTTCAATAACATACGCCTAAATGTGTACGTCATCAAGCAGGGAGTAGAGGACAACTGGTGTTGGACAGAAACAATCTGGATTCCATATTTGTAGTGAAACAATGGAGAAACAGAAGGCGTTAGGAAGTAATAAGAAGAAGATGATAGGTGTGTCGAGCTTCCCTATAAGGGCCGTCAGCGCCATCTGTAATCTCAGGAATGTGTGACCCACTAACTGGAATTATTTCCATCGCTCACAACTTTCCATTTTACCGTTCACATATTTTATAATCCGATACATTAAATAACTCTGTAAGTTCGGTGAACTTTAGAAAGTACACTAAATTAAGACTTAATTAATTAATTAATCAGTTTTTAAAAATTCCCTCTCTATGACATTCTAACAGAACACACGATCTGGTATTTAAACAAAATAATTTGTAAAGCGCATTACATGTGGCAAAAAGAAAAGGCCCGCGATCGAAGCACTGTCTACGAAGTAGGAATTTTCCTCTTCAACATTATTACTATTATTATTTATTTTTAACAGGTTTACAATGTAATAAAACATCATCTTGTGCCCGATTTTAAATTTATATCTTCTTCCTCCATTCTTATTAATCTTCCCATTCAAATTCTTCCAGACCAAGCTCCCTCATACCTTTTTTTACATCATCCATTTAAATGTAGCTCGACCTCTTTCCTTTCGCAGATGGAATCCATTCCAAAGCTTGTCTGGGTAATGTTTCCCCTGGCATCCTACGTATTATTATTATTATTATTATTATTATTATTATTATTATTATTATTATGAAAATACATGGTATTTGCATTACAGCGACTCTCGATGTCCCAATTTCTATCAAAATAAGTTAAAACTGAAAATATATAAAACTGTTAACCTGCCACTTATATTATATGGATGTAAAACATTAATTTAGGGGAGGAGAACGCATATTTGAGAATAAAGTTCTTAGGAAACATTTTTGACCAAAGAGATACGATCAAATAGGCGAATGGAGAAACGTACTAAACAGTGAGCTACATGATCTTTATGGGAAACCAGATATAATAAGAAGAGTTAAGTCTCGTAGACAGGACGTGCGGCACGAATGGGGAATGAAAGAGGGTCATAGAAGCTTCTTGTAAGAAAACCAGAGAGAAATTTCCCAGTAGGGAGGCCAAAGATGAGACAGGAGAATAACATTAATCATGATTTGAGGAAAGAAGATTATACAAGGCGTGATTGGAAAACATTAGCTGTGGATAGGCATCAATAATTATTTTATAATCGCGCGGCGACATTGTAAAGAAAAGAAAGCTAGCAAAAATGAAATGGTTACACGAGCCAAATGAGGTAAATTTAGAGCAATTGGGTAGTGTTAGACGGGAAACCACCAAGTTACTAAAGAGTAAAAAGAGGGAATATTTGAGAGAGAAGATTAATGATCTTGAAATGAATGCAAAAAATAGGAACATTAGAGAATTATATCAGGGAATTAGTATAGGGAAGAAAGGGTTTCAGGCTAGAACAAACATAATTCGGAATGAAAATGGGGATATGATTGCAGATTCCAAGAGTATATTAAATAGATGGAAAAGTTATTTTAATCAGCTATTAAATGTACATACAGAACAGGACATTGAGGAGGATAAGTTACAGACAGCAGAAATGCTAGTCGCAGAGCCAAGTGCATTAGAGGTTGAAATGGCAATTGAAAAATTGAAGATGTATAAAGCATCAGGTTCAGATGAGATCCCAGCAGAACTGATAAAATCAGGGGGAGAAAAATTGATGGACAAGATACGCTGGTTGCTTAGTATGATTTGGGAAAACGAAGCTCTTCCAGACGAATGGAAGGAATCAATTATCGTACCATTTATAAGAAAGGAGATAAAACTGATTGCAACAACTATAGGGGCATCTCATTACTTTCAACTTCGTACAAAATTCTAACAAATATATTAGTAAGCAGACTTACTCCCTATATTGCTGACATTCTAGGAGATCATCAATGTGCATTTAGAAGAAACAGGTCTACAACAGATCAGATTTTTAGTATAAGACAGATTTTAGAAAAGAAATGGGAATATAATGGTACTGTACATCAACTATATGTAGACTTCAAAAAAGCATATGATTCAATTAAGAGGGAGAAGTTATATAGTATCCTGCTGGAGTTTGGAATTCCTAAAAAGTTAGACTTATTCGAATGTGTCTAAATGGCTCAACGAGTAGGGTGCGTGTAGGCAAACAATTTTCAGACACTTTTGAAATCCAGAATGGGTTAAAGCAAGGAGATGCACTATCTCCTCTACTGTTTAATTTTGTACTAGAGCATGCCATTAAATCTTTAGAAAATGAGGAAGGCTTACAACTCAATGGTATTAATAAGCTGTTAGTTTTATGCTGATGATGTAGTACTACTGGCCGATAGCGAGGAGATACTAAAGGCCAACACGCCACACACTATTGAGTAACACTAAGAAATTAGGACTGGAAGTAAATATCAGTAAAACTAAATATATGGTCACACGTAGAAATACATTATATAATGGAAATGGACAGCTAATGACAAATGAGGGAAATTTTGAGGAAATTGGCTGAATTCAAATACCTAGGAACAATAATCACAAATAGGAATGAGATGCACAAAGAAATTAAACATAGGCTCAATTCTGGAAATGCATGCTATTATGCATTGCAGAGACTTTTGATTGTCCAACTCCTTTCAAAAAAAACGTTAGAACTGAAAATATATAAAACTATTGTTCTACCAGTTATATTATATGAGTGCGAAACATGGACTCTTACTTTAAGGGAGGAAAGGAGATTACGAGTATTTGAGAATAAAGTTCTTAGGAAAATTTTTGGACCAAAGAGAGATGAACAGACAGGTGAATGGAGAAGACTACATAACAATGAACTACATGGTCTTTATAGGAAGCCAGATATAATAAGAACAGTTAAGTCCCGTAGACTGCGATGGGCAGGACATGTTGCACGTATGGGGAATGAAAGGACGTGCATGGAAACTTCTTGTAGGAAAGCCAGAAGGAAAACGCCCAGTTGGTAGACCAAGAATGAGGTGGGAGAACAACATTAACTATGATTTGAGGGAAGTAGATTATACAGGGAATGATTGGAAAACATTAGCTCAGGATAGGGATGTATGGAGAGCTTATGTCCGTGCGGCCATGAACCTACGGGTTCGATAGTGCCAGTGAGTAAGTAAGTAAGCAAGCGGTCATGAACCTACGGGTTCGATAGTACAAGTAAGTTAATTTCAAATACCCCAGCAAACAAAACTCAATATTTGATTGAGGTATCTCCGTTTTTCTGGGTGATATTGAGACTTAAACCGAACTTTGGGTTACACTTACCCCATTTCCCGTTGCTCTACTTTTGACATCAATATTAGATAGTTTGATACATCTGGAAATATTAAACATCATAAATACTGGGAGGGAGCTATCAAGGTCAGGTGTATATGGAACTATTAAATATACCCTTCCATATTTAGCTACTGTTGTCAAAGAACTGTCAACATAAATCTAAAATGAAACTTTATAAACACAATAAAAGTCCACGGATACATAATACATTTTATAAACTTACTAATTGTACTAGAGGAATATTTATTATAAAGTGCGTCCAGTTGATCCACTACCTGTTGTACGAAGAAGATGCCCCATACACAGTAGCAGAATGAATGTTTGTAATAATGAATTAGAACGTGGTTAACATTCACTTGTGACAGAAATTATTTGGCTCGCTTTACATCTGGCAGCTGTCCATAAACATAAATCAAAATGTAAAGGAAATGCATTTCACTAACAAACTGCACTTGCGTAACAACATATTCATCATCAAAGTAAATACTTAAAGTGCTTTTTGTCACACAAACCAACCTACTCCTGATAAGGCTTTTCTACTCAGAAAACAATTACACCTCATAAAAGCACATGAAACGTCGTACCATAGGGCTACTTAAAACAAATATAAATTGAAAGAAAAACAAAACTAAAATGTTATAAAGCAGTGGTAGTCCCCTTACTATTGTATGGTAGTAAATTTTGGGTTTAACTAAAAGAGAAGATATCATAGAAGCAACTGAAATGAGATTTCCAAGAACTGTAGCTGGTTGCAAATTTGTAGATAAAAGAAGAAGTGAAGATATTAGAAATCAGCTAAATATTTTTTTAAACATTTAGGTAAAATAAAATAATATAGAAAAAAACAGGTAAGAACGTGTCCAAAGAATGAAAGAAGAACTCATACCAACAATTATAGGCGTATTTAATTTAAAATCAAAAGGAGACAGGAATGTTGGTAGACAGAAATACAGATGGATTAAACTTTTTGAATGATAATCTATGAGACCGGAACAAGCCACATGGGCTTAATATGTGATTGTTGATGATTGATAGATTCCGACCATCCCGCCCGATGAGGAGTTTCTTATTTTTCTATCTGATGCCAGTGAATGACTAGTGGTTAGTGCATCGCCCCAAAACAGGCATCTAATAGTAAACCAAGGTATTGCTTTGGACGGTGAAGAGCAATTAAATTGTGCTGAGAGGAACTGTAGGATTGAGGTACTTTTATCTCAGACTAGGGATCCACAGCTCGAATTTTGTCATCCTAAAAATCAATCTACCTCATCCAGGTATGATCCCGCGACCTTATGGACTAGAGGCAATGAACATAACCACTAAGACCAACGAGCGTGTTAGAAACATGAATGGATTCCGATAAAAAATATAAAAAATAGGAAAAAGCAGCTACTATCTTCATGATATTTAATTTTGAATAACTCGCAAAGATATAGCATTAATAATAATAATAATAATAATAATAATAATAATAATAATAATAATTATTATTATTATTATTATTATACTAAAGAAATTTGAATGTTACATTTAGTGATATGGAGTAAAAACATTACAAATAAAACCAAGAATTTGATATTTAAATCATTAGAACAAAGTGTTATGTTGTATGGCGCAGAAACCAGGACTTTAGGTAGACAGCGAGTAATATAAGAACGAAGATTGAAATTGTATGGACATCTGAAGAGGATGGAGAATAATAGAATCGCAAGAATGATGCTGGATTGGAATGTTGAAGGCAGGAGAAGGAGGAGGGGAGGGGATCCCAAGTAACAGTGGACGGCTGAAAATATGATCAGCAGAGACCTCAAAGAAGCTGAGGATAACGACTGCAATGTAGAGAAAATCCTTAAAAAATAATAATAGTAATTCAATTATACCGAGCTGATCACTCATTCAGGGATGTCCTCCATGCCATTGTGTGTTCAAAAAGTTGTGTGAGATCCATAGTTTAATAAAATCCCTCTCTCGAAGATTGTACCACTGTAAAGCGCGTAAGGCACAAAATTACCTATAAGGTGAGAGTTTAGATCAGTCATTCCCAAAGTTGTCTATATCGAACCCCAGAGGTCAACTCGCAAGGGGTCCATATCAGCGAAAACAAAAGCGGTCAGCTGTCAAAAACTCACTTGATAATAATGAATTTGTAAAAATGAAATGTTTGAAAAGCAGGGGATCTACTCGAAGTGAAAAAAAAAAAAAATGCACGTGATCTACCAGACAAAAAACTTCAACAACCTCTGGTTGAACTAATTTATTGTCATGAATATTACGAATGTAGAAATCTGATAACATATAAACTGCGTCGACTTGGTTGAGCATAGGCGCAATCTTGTCTCTAAGACTATTCATGTCTAGCAAAGAAGCTGATTAATTTTTTTGCTGGAATGTAAGGATCTTCTCCGATCATTAAAACGTAAGATAAATGGGAAACTTTTCGACTTGAATTAAGAATACATTTCAGTGCGGTAATGAAGTTAATTTCAAGTCCCTCTTCTCTATTGTCTTCCATTTCAATTCTCCTCACCGACTCCGCACAATTAAATTTTTAACTAAAGATTTTTATTGCATCAGAGCACATTCCGACGAAAAATGAATCAATTGTAGTTCCAAGCAAATATTTAATGCTTTATGTGTCACATCTAATGACTACCCTTAACTAAATAACTAATTCTCTAGCTTGTAGATGCTGCATTCATGTCTTCTAGCCAACTGAACCAACTTCAACTCTTCAGTGTCCAGTCTGTAAGATATATCGAATCTAATACAGTCCTATCTAATAGTTTCAATACATTTAGTTCTCTTCGTATATTTTTATTTCGTTTTCGATTTCCTCAAAAACCTATTTTCTGACGTTCTGATTTTTTAAACCCATGTTCCAATCCATGTGTGTTGCAACAGCCATTGTTTTACAAAACTTAAAAAATGTCTCCTTTCGTCTCCCTATTCGGAAATTTAGGCTTAAATGTATACTAACTCATTGCAACTATGTATGTTCATGGCCGCCAGGACATAAGTTATTCATTCCGTCTTTCCCATTCATCTCACATGCCCTGTCCATCGCAGTCTACAAGACATATCTGTTCTTTTTAATCCGGTTTCTTATATAGGGCATGTAGCTCACTGTTATTTAGTCTTCTCCATACACCTATCTGATAATCTGTGTTTGATCCAAAAAAATTCCTGAGAACTGTATTCCCAAATACTTACCTTGCTGCTTACATAAACATTATCATCATACTCTATAAATCTACATTTTTAATAACATAGTAATGCACCCTGATGTGTACATTAGAAGATGTTAGCCAAGTATTTTTCCATCAAACGACGGATGCATTGGTGTATGTGTGCGTGTGTGTGTGTATTAATAGAAAGTTAAAGGTGATGAAATGAAGGTTTGACGTAAACAAGAACCAATTGTTTTCGCACCATCACAGGGGGCAGATAAAATGAAATGGAACTAAACAAATAACATAAGGATGAATGTAGAAGTTTATGGCAGAGAAAAAAAACACACATCGGAAAATTCGGCCCTTCCTATTATTTATCAACATGGAATCATTAAGTCATATAAATAGAACAAGAGATATAGAGCGGATCCCTCACACTTTCCCCAAAGAACCGCATTTAAATAGAGAAAACTATACAAAAATGATGTAGTTGCTTTTTGTTTTAATTTCAGAATAATTTATTATGTGTGTCATTTCCTGTATGAGAAATTACATCTGAAAAACTGAGACAATTTCTATTTTAAACGATATAATTGTTTTGTCTTGTTAGGGAGGTTCACTTTGTGCGCTGTTCTGTTATCATTCAGCAGAAAATTACTTAATTACACAAGACATTCATTATTACCGCAGAACAATACATTTTTTACATAAAGCCATTTCTCACAACTTTCTCCATCTTTTCACTTTTTGATTAATGAATTCAAACTCACTATAAAGAAAACTTGTGGGAATTTATAATTCTTCTGCTTTGTAACCGGAATTAATAAATATGTGTTTACATCCCGGGTGTTTCGCGTTCTACTCCCAGTTAGAGCAACGAAGTTTACAGCTATACAGGCTGGTTCAGAATAGGTATTACAGACTTCTAGGGTTATACGTAGAGGGAACTTAGTAGATAAAGTTTTGATAAGGAACCCATGTCCGGAAACTACAATTTCGATGTAAAATAACTTTGAAGACGGAGACATAATAGGATGATATCGCGAGTCTTTTGTTTCAGAATAAGTATTACATGCTTCCAGGTGCTTCACGAAAAGTGTGGTTCCACGTGGCGACCATGTTGCTCGTTTCACATAGAGTACCTGCGACGCATGTTCTTTATAAGCAGCCCCACACGACATAGCACGTGCTCAATAAAATTTCTACTGACGCCAGAATTCGTGCAAGATGATCTTCCTCCGACTCCACAGGTGCAGTACAATCCCTAGAAGTCTGTAATACTTATTCTGAAACACAAGACACACGACATCTGCCACTTGAGTTTCGATTTCAAACTTATTTAACATCGAAATGGTACGTTTCCGGATACGGGTTCCATAGCAAAACTTTATCTACTAAGTCCCCTCTACAACCCCCAGAAGTATGTAATACTTATTCTGAATCACCCTGCAGATAAATTCTATAAAGGAGACTTCACAACAAATTACACACAATCCAATCTCCTCTGCTTTTTCTTGTTTCACGTAATATTTAACTTAATGACACTATTTGAGCCCTTGAGTATTAAAATGGGCCATATCGATGTCATATTTAGAGAACACAGAATTGTCCAACATATTGTAAATAATAATATAAACAACAAATACTGTTTTTATTAGTTTTAATATAGGCTTGGTAATTGCATGGAAACTTCTGGTAGCAAAACCAGAGGGTAAACGCGCAGTTGGTAGACCAAGAATGAGGTGGGAGAATAACATTATCCATGATTTGAGGGAAGTATATTATACAGGGGATGATTAGAAAACATTAGTTCAGGATAGGGATGTATGGAGCGATGATGTCCGCGGCCATGAACCTACGGGTTCGACAGAGCCAATGAGTTAGTTATGCACTTGGTGATACAATTATAAACATAAATATACTCTTGAGCTATTTGTAAATGCGCTGACTTACAAATTATACCAAAAAGTGTACATAGTCAATTTTAACACTCAAGGGCTCATTTAGTAACTGAAGTTGGTAGCACAGCAATCCCAATCTGTGTGTGAAAGAACAGACCATTCTGTTTCTCGTAACACATGATTAACGATTTTGCTTTCATGACATTAAGATTGGCGTATATAGGATTACGAAAAGTGTATATTCACTTCGCTGCTTAAAAAAATGAGCACCCTCTCAAACAACTGTAGAAAAACCTCAATGATGAGGAAAATGCTCATAATAATAAAATTATTATTAATACTATTAAGAAGTGGGAAAGTTACATTAACCATGATTTGAGGGAAGTAGATTATATACGGGATGATTGGAAATAATCAGCTCAGAACAGGGGTGTGTAGAGAGCTTTATGTCCGCGCGGTAATGTAATGAGTGTAATGACTTGGTTCCATAGTATCAGTGAGTCAGTTATGTATGTATGTATGTATGTATGTATGTATGTATGTATGTATGTATGTATGTATGTATGTATGTATGTATGTATGTATGTATGTATGTATGTATGTATGTATGTATGTATGTATGTATGTATGTGAATACGTGGAAAATCAAACTAATAAAAAAATAAAATATTTAGAAATCTTAACTACAGCTCAGTATTTAGATCAGAATAATAGATAGTGCTTAAAAATACATTGCAAAGAACACAGACTAAACATATAGTCCAGTTCTGTAATCGTAGCTGTCTTGGTGAATCCTAAGGCATGTAGCATGAGAGAACATTGCCGAGTGGGGAGTGAACTATAGCCAGGCAAAAAACATTTACTTAATAAAAATAATAATAATAATAATAATAATAAATGGTTATAAAACACTATTCTATAATCAACACTCCAAACACTAACACACAATAGGTAGAAAAAAAATGCAACGTGTAGTAACCATTATGTTTTCAAAACTGAGTGTAGTTGCTGGCAATATTGAAACAGTTCAAATAACTATCTTAAAAATTTGAAATAGACTTCCAGAGGATTTCATAACATGTATGTATTCAAGGTAACGAAATAGGCAGTTTGCATTCCTCTGAATGTATGTCCTTTTCGCCAGCAAGTAATAATCTGATAAAGATTGTACTGACTGCTAATCGTAAATCCTGTGATGTGAGGTCTGCATCCGTATATAAAAGTCTTCTATCAGACACGACGTAAAAATATAAGGCACAGGAAGCTGGTAGCGAAAACAACAGACCATGTAGAATGGTCGCTGAGATAATGCCAACAACACAAATGACATTGCAATTAATGAAGCTCACGTTTGATCTGTGTTCAATTCAATTACACAGCGACGTAATTGGAAATTTTCATCATACAATCTAAGCAATTAAATATCCCTTCCATTTATAATGTATTATTGACCTGTCTATGTCACATAATCACAAGACTACCAACATTACAAAAATAATTACATCCATAAACTTTCACAATTACGGAGTGAAGTTGTATACCTTACAGAAGAACTAATACCGGTAACAAACGTAACATCTCTCGTCACACTAATATTTCCCTATTGTAGTTACTATCTTCATGAACATTGAATTTGCAATTGATTTTCCCGAATATATCTCCCCTTCAAACTTGTGCATTAATATATTCACAAACCATTTTTCATATGATACCGTAAAAGCCACTTACCTACCCAACAACTGTACGTACGTATGTATGTATGTATGTATGTATGTATGTTTGTATGTATGTATGTATGTATGTATGTATGTATGTATGTATGTATGTATGTATGTATGTATGTATGTATGTATGTATGTATGTATGTATGTATGTATGTATGTATGTATGTATGTATGTATGTATGTATGTATGTATGTATGTATGTATGTATGTATGTATGTATGTATTTATGTATGTATGTGTATATATATTCATCCATAGTAATCCTGCTCGAAGGCAGGCCCTTCACTGCAATCATAGTATTTTCGTGCTATGCTTGCAGCTTTACTAGGGAATTGTAGGTGTGGTAGCTTCACGTTGCTTTCCATACCGGTGAAGGATGATGATTAACGGTATGGATGAAGAAGGACATATGATTTCGTGGAACGTTTGGGCCTTAAAGTTTCCCTGACATTTATCTTACAGGTGAGGAAAAACCCTGATAAAAACCTCACCCAGAAAAACTGCCCCGACCGGGGATCGAACCCGGGCCTGCTGTGTGACAAGGCAGCAAGCTACCTCGAGACTACAGCGGTGGGCATATATATATATATCCTCCATAGTAATTCCGCCCGAAGGCAGGTCCTTCACTGCAATCATAGCATTTGCATGCTATGCTTCCAGCTTTACTAGGGAATTGTAGGTGTGGTAGCTTATATATATAGGAAAAATAAATGGTTGTGTGAGGATCCCTGAGTAGCTCAGATCATTAGAGTCCAAATATATAAAGCTAGAGATCTCGCGACATCTAGTAATAATGGAGAATATAATACGTTTATAAGAAAAATAAGTTTTTGAATTGGATTCGCCTGGTGGTGTAATGGATAACACGCTGAGTACAGACTCAGAGTTCCGGGTTCGAATCCCGTCCAGACATTTATTTTTCTTATCATACCATATATATATATATATATATATATACGTGTGTGTGTTTCAAAATTGATCAAAAATATTTTTTCCGTCACCCTCAAGAAATTAGCTTTCTTCATTTGTTGCAGCCCAGAATATCCTTATCTGTAAATTTCAGTTCAATTATACTTCTTTTCACACCATCCATCCAATCTTCGTTAGGTCTTCCATTCCTTCTTTTTCCCTCTAAAAATATAGCTGTTTAATTAATTATTTCTATTTTTAACCTGGAGCAGCTACTAATTTTGTAGGTACCCAAATTCTTCACGACTTTGGATGGGTACCGGTCCCATACTGACCGATATACCATTAAAAATTTTACTAGCTGAGGATAGGGATGTATGGAGGGTTTATATCCGCGCGGCCAAGGGTTCGAGTGTGCCAATGAGTTAGTTACATTGTGTTGTAGACAAGCCTTTTCATGTAAGCATGTGGAATTCTAAGGTTATTGGAGTTGTGTCGTTTTCGAAGCTGATGATATGCGAATTTGTTTCTGTGCACCTTGTAGTGAGTACAAGAGTTTGGTTTAGGTATTTTTAACGTTGGCAGCAGTGGTTAAGCGAGGCGAGGAGAGGTAGAGATGGATGTCACAACTTGGTAATTATATTGCGATACAAACTTGTTACAACTTTATGAATAATAATTCCAGAAAGGAAGTCGACCGCATCTTGTATTGTCTAACACTGCACCACTCTGCGCCAACAAACCTATACCGTGCAGTACGCAAAAACATAAACTGAACCCACTTAAGAAACCCTGCTACCATATTAACACTACCAACTTTTATAGACAGTCGGCAAGAAATGTCAGTATGTGTGACACCAGAACATGTACCTAACTACTGTTTACGAAAAAGAAAGTCGCAAGAAGGAATGCACAGGCTCACTTCTGGAAATGCAAGTTATTAGGCATTACGGGGAATCTTTTCGACACAACATCTCTATAAAAACTTGATAAAAATACTGTTATTCTCACAGTTATATTAAAGGCCTATGGATGCAAACATGGACCATTACTTTACGGGAATAGAAAATATTACGACTACTTGAGAATAAAATTCTAAGGCTTTTTTTATAACCAAAGGAGAGGTGAACAGACAGGCGAATGGAGAAGAATAGGTATAATAACAGTCAAGTCTCATACACTGCGATGGACAGGAGATGTGGTGCGAATGGGAAATGAAATAAGGGAATGGAAAAACATTGTAGGAAAACCAGAGGGGAAGCGCCCATTAGGTGAACCAAGAATGAAGTGGTAGATTAACATCAACCAGGATATGAGGGGAGTCAATTATACAGAGGATGATCGGAAAACATTTGTTCAGGATAGGAATTTAAGGAGAGTTTACGTCTGCGCGGTCATTAACCTAAACGTTTCATAGCCGCATTGAGGTATTACTATTTATATTATTATAAACATTAGAGTTTAAACATGACTACTGAAATGGATTGTTTTAAACGCCCAACTACACATTCTAAACTAGAAAGAAACAACAGAAATACAATCACCAGACAACAAAAGTTGAAAATTCAATATTACATTTTGTAAGATACACACACAGATAGAATGGTATGGTCATATACGTAGAATGCCAGAGGAAAGATTACCTAGAACAGATTCGAAATGGATTCCACCTGGGTAAGGAAAGAGATTTAAATGCATGGATTACATAAGAAGAGATATGAGGAAGCGAGGTCTGGAAGAATTGGAATGGGAAGATAGAGAAGAAGGGAGAAAGAAGATAGCATTTTTAAAAGCTTTGGGGACACTAAGATATTTTATTAAATTGTGAACCTGTTTATAAATAAAATTTATTATTATTATTACTATTATTATTATCCTGATGAGAAACATAAACTGTGCCGGTTGTTTGAAAGCTGTAAAAAACAGAATTGTCAGGTTGTATTAATATTGTGTACGTTGCCGCTCCTGTATGACGGATTGAAATGACATAAAATAAATTGAAGTTAAAAAATTCAAATGAAAGCTAAAAGCTATTTAAATGAAATGGCTCCAGGGCACTGTTATGTAACTCTGGGAAATAAAATCCATTTTCTATTACAACACCGCCATGTATTATTCCAAGAGTTTTAAATTAAAACCAAGAAACTTCAAGACACTTTAATCAAAGCGGCATATATACCTCCCCTCCTGATATGCTGAACAATCTAACTGTACGGGGGGAGTGGTGGGTCGATATAAAAATGATTAAAAGGTGCGCCAAACCACCCCTGACACACCGGGCTCACATCTGTTCCAGGGTATCCCACCCCGAGGCGGGGAAGTCTGCCAACTGTGTAAAAAAATATCTACATACAGGCAATTATTGAAATTTTACAGAAAAACACCATGCATTCCAAATGTTTCAACCTGACGTAATAATGTATTTAAAAAAAGACGTCCCGCAGGTAAAAAACATTATCAAGTCAAATTTATAGTCCAATTCAGGAATATTTATTTCCCTTGGTAATATCATTGAATGTATACACTTTATATTGACAAATGAGGGACATTTTGAAGAAGTTGCTGAATTCAAATGCCTAGGAACAATAATTACAAACAGGAATGAGGTGCAAAAAGAAATTAAACACGTACTCAATTCTTGAAATGCATGCTATTATGCAATACAGGGACTCTTGTCATTCCAACATCTCTCAAAAGAACGTTACAATGAAAATGTATAAAACTGTTATTCTCCCAGGTATATTATATGGATGTGAAATGTGGACTTCTACTTTAAGAGGGAAAAAAAGATTACAAGTACTTGAGAATAAAGTTCTTAGTAACATTTTAGACCAAAAAGAGATGAACAGAGAAGTGAATGGAGAAGACTTCATAACAGTGAACTACATCATCTTTGTGGCAAACCATATATGATAAGAACAGTTCTGTGTCGTAGACTGGGGGATGTGACACAAATGAGGGGCATAAATAAGAACACTTAAATCTCGTAGACTGATATGGGCAGGACATGTGGTACTACTGGGGAATGAATGAGGGAGATGGAAAATCCTTTTCGGAAAACACACAGGTAGATAGGGCTAGAATTAGTAGAGGGAATAACATTAACATTATTTGATGGAAGCAGATTATACAGGGGATGATTCGGAAACATCTTTGGATAGAGACATATGGAGAGCTTATGTCCGTGCGGCCATAAACTTATGGGTTAGATAGAGCCAGTGATATATAGTTCACATCGGAAATAGACTGGTTCGAAAAAATGTTGGTCAGCCCTAGCATTTGTACATCCCTGACATGCGGTTATGTGAGTCATGTTAGATGGGAACGCCCTAATGATACTGCGGTGCGATGTTACTAGAAAGATTAAGGAGCCCACATACGTTCATTTGATTGATTCAGTTGCAATATGCTGTTACGTGATCCTTTAATTAGCCTCCAGGAGCGTGTGTGTTGTGTTGCACTTTCATTGAATGAAGCTTCTTCCTACTTGTGTCCGGCGCATCAGAAATAGCCTGTAGAGAGGCAGGCGGTGATTTTCCGGTGCTTAATTTTAGTCCTATGTCTCAACAAATTACTCTCAGCGAGTTGGCTCAAGCCATAGAAGATTGTATTCACAAGTTACCTCCTTCAAATCCCGCTGCCAACCAACATGACTTTTGTGTTTTTCCTGCTGTTTTTCCCACTTAAAGAAATTTCTAGATTAGAATTTCGCTGTATCCTCCTGCATCCCTTGGTATCATATGTTATACCTTCTCATGTTTTTTTTTCTCTCCAACTGATTGTGATCGGCGGTAGTGGACTCGGTATTTTAGTTTCCGGGCGACATCAAAGGTAACTGTTTTGCTCTGGTTTAAAAAAATACGCTGTTGCTGCCAGGTAGAGCCGGGGAGTTGTTAGAGGCTTCGCTCCAAGCACCAAAAACTGAAAACAGTTCTCTGCCAATAATGCCTTGCATTATAATTGACGTATAAAATCACGTTTACATGTCAACTCCACGTGCATATAATTACCTTAACCCTTTCCGTTCAGGTTTAAATGCTCAATGCATTTTCCCAGAAATTGGATTTAAGTTACCGCAAATTATATTGTCTATTTTCAGACATTCAAAACAAACAAAATATAACGGTACTTGAGATCACAATAAGGGTGAAGGCAAAACACATTCTTCTCCTATTCATAAATATTAACAAAATATTACCCTGCCAAGGGATGTACAAAATATTGCAATATATATAATAGCAGAGTTAAGCAAATGTACCTCATCTTCTAGGTTGAAGACCATTTATCTGCCCGCGAGTCTACATCATATTTATTACCTTCAGAGCTTAAAGTATTTTTTTTTTTGCTCCTAACTAACTGACACTATCGAACCCATAGGTACTTGGTCTACCAACTGGGCGTTTTCCCTCTGGTTTTCCTATAGAATGCTTCCATACGTCTTACAATATCTATAATGTTAAAATATTAAAATAAGTACCTGAATTAGCAGTCGTCCTCAAATAAATTAAACTCCTGTTTAAGGAACATGGTTTTAACCACTTGACGAAGTTTCTTAAACAGAAGTTTAATTTTGTTGAAAACGACTGCTAAATCAGGTACCTATTTTAATATTTTAACATTATATTACACAACCTCGACTGTGTTTTACAATGGATTTTCGACGTATTGTAGTGTCTAGATAGTAGCATATATTAAAAGGTCAGAATCTTGGTTGAAACCAAAGGCATCATGTATGATAAAAAGGTAAAGTGATTTCACTACGGGACATTCCATACGAAATCGGCAAAAAAATTGTGAAAAATGAACTCACATCTTTAAAAGTTTACCATTTTTTTTTACAGTGAAACTTTATGATATACTGAATATCTGTACCGAATTTCAAGTCTTCGCTTGGTGTAATTAAATAGTAATAGAGCTGTCAATTTATCGTATTGTTTTAAATAGTCTCTTTTATAAAATACATTTCTCGAAGTATGGCTATTCCCTCAACTTGAAAAGATAGTCACATTATAGATGATTTTATGCTCTATCGCGTGAAAATTAGTATGTTAATATTTACGTTTTTCTGAAGGGCGTAAATGCTATTAATATGCAATTGACCTTCCTCACCAAAAAAATTATAAAATCAAAAAGTGCCACATTATTACCTGAACACCAGTTAATTTTTTGCAATTAGTATTAAAGTGGAGTCTTGAAAGGAAACTACCAAAAATAATTATTTTTCCTAAAATCTCCTATGTGTAGACTGCCCGCAATACCTTTCGCGTGAGTGGAGATCGCTCGCTCGTACAAACAATGACGGAACTACTTGGTAATAGTCCTTTGCGCACTAACAAATATTTTTATTGTTATTATCATCATTACATTATTTTTATTATCATTATAACAATTATTACATTATCATCATCATCATCATCATCATCGTGGACTAGTGGTTACTCTGCACGCCTCCGATTCCGAGGTTCGCGGGTTCAAACTCGATAGGAATCAATGGAATTTTAAAGGCGTAACAATTCTGAATGCTATTTTGCTATTTTAATGCTATGTTTTGATGCATAAAAATGCTGTTGTACTCTTCTTACTGACCAGGAGAGTGGAAGCAACGTTAGAATTTTGATTTTATCTTTTTATCACTGCTAGCAGCAAACGCCTTCTTAAGATTTTCCAAAACCTCAATTTCATATTTATCCTCTTCTTCACTTGAAGAGTCAAATTGGTGGAAAATTTTATTTTTAATTGCCTCAGTTACACTTTTATATTTATTTTTCACATATTTATTGTGAGACATTTTTGCTCTCTTAATGGGACTTTCCCCTATCAATTTAAATGATTCATTTAATGTTGGTATAGCCGATTCTTTAACGATGTCGGAACTACTATCGTTATTATTACTAGGTTGTGTTACATCGGATTCCTCATTTTCAGTATTAGTTAATCTGTTAGGCTGTACATCCTCAACATTTCTCTTACCCTCTAAAATTAGCCTGCAATTACTACATATTTTTGCCGAGAGCCAGTGTTCTTGGGGTACCCCGAGTTCCTCACAGTTCCATGGAGGGATAGATCTGAATTTTTTTAAACTACTCTTATGTCGTCGTCCGAGTGGATTGAAACACTTTCCATTCACATAACACCAGTTAGGCTTATTCATAATAGACAGTGTAATTATATGTACAGTAATAAAATAAAACACTTCAATCTGCAAACTTGTTAGTTAAAAACGATAAAAGATTATTTTAAATTTGATTGTAATACTTAAAATAATGAGGTGACACACTAAACACACGTACTGATTTAAATCTACTGTCTAGTAAATAATCTGAACTTGAGAATTGTTGATAGAGGAACAGATGTTTTAAGAAGACGCGCTGATTCAGCATTTCATTCGTTTGTTAGGAAGTGGTACTAGTATTAAAACATTCGGTTTTATTTGGAAGTGATATCTTGTAACAACACTATTTCGTCATAGTTTCCAGGGTACAATACAGTACACTCAATAAAAATTATTTTAAGATTGAAATTAGTAATTATAACATAATAAAAATCTATACCAGTTTATTCAATTAATGGTGTAAGAGTTTTTATTATATTTCATTTAATTGCAATGAAAAATTTGTAACAAAATAAATAATTTGTTTTAAGGGAGGAAAGAAGATTACGAGTATTTGAGAATAAAGTTCTTAGGCAAATATTTTGATCAAAAAGAGATGAACAGACAGGTGAACGGAGGAAACTACATAATAGTGAGCTACATGATATGTATAGAAAGCCAGATATAATAAGAACAGTTAAGTCTCGTAGGCTTCGATGGGCAGGTCATGTGGTACGTATGGAGGATGAAAGAGGTGCTTGGAAAATTCTGGTAGGAAAACCGGAGGGAAAACGCCCAGTTGGAAGACTAAGAATGAAGTGGGAGAATAACATTATACATGATTTGAGGGAAGTAGATTATACAGAGGATAATTGGAAAACGTTAGCTCGGGATGGGATGTATGGAGAGCTTATGTCCGCGCTGCCATGAACCTACAGGTTCCACAGAGCCAGTGAGTGAGTTAGTTATAAATAATTTGTTTAATAATTCACAGTAAACGTAAGTAACAGAGCTCTTTACTTCTCACTTCAGCAATAAAATTTGATAAATAAATATCTACTGCGTAAGAATTAAAATATCGCCACTTTTATAAATTTACGGTACTGTTCCATTAAGCACAACATATAATAATTTATTCGATTTAATGGCAGTTGAAAAAGTCACTGATGAAGCTCTTTTAATAAAGTACGCGCGCGACCTTGGTCGTGAAATGAATCTGATGCGCCGTGGACCCGCGAGTTTTTTTTACGAAAATAGAATAAAAAACATTTATATTGTCTGAACTATTCAACTCTCCAAAAGGGTAATTGCTGAAAATTAATCCTTATTACGTGAATAGTATCCTGTATTTTTTCCGTTTTCATTTTTTGATATGTACTGCAGTAAACCGCCATAAAACAGAAAATTGACACCGAAAATAAAAATATCCTAATTATAAAAATAACACCCTTAAACTACATGATATCACCTATATAAATATGTTTGAAACAAATTTTTGCTGTTTACTGTTTCAGAAATATTAGTTAGTAAACGTTTTAGTTTATCATATTTACGATAATTTTAGATCATCATAACTACGAACCTATAAATGATACAAATTAAATTTCTGTATTAATACGTTTATAAATGTATTCACTATATTTAGGGATACATAAAATTAAAAAATAAATTGCAAGATTTTTTGCTGTCCGATTTGATATGGAATGTCCCCTACAGGACACAGGGAGTAGTAGGAAGTTAAGGCTTCCACTTTTTTCCAGACAACCGGCACTTGATATGAGCCGGAGTTTTAGCGTGACGGCCGAATTTAGCCCCAGAATATGCGTCTGGTACCATTTCCGTTAGAGGCTGAATCGACCGCTGGGTCGTGGAGCCATCAGAAGGTTTTGGATCAGTTTAAAAACACTGACCATATCGTGGATCGAACTCTCGACCTTCGGGTTCGTAGCGTATTGCGCTAACCAACTACGCTACGCTGTAAACCCATCGTACGATACTTTGCACATATCCCCTCCCCCTTTATCTCGTTTATTTAAAATTTGTTTTGTTTTGCACCCACGAATCAATTAAATATTAAAATAAAAATTATAGCTGACAAAATCTGAATTCAGGAACCTACAAAAGTCCCCCAAAAATTGTTATATGGATCCTAGAAAAAGAAATCCTCGTGATGCAGTAGGATAAAGGAAATAAACCTATCTTGCTAGTGAAAGATTCTACAAGGAAAATTCCTTTACACCTACATACATTTAGTATCACATTGTTACTTCCATAAACTGCACCAAGTTGTCAGTTGCATAAAGTCATCTATCACATAAACGAAGTTCCAAGAAAACTCACGGATTGGAAACTCTCCGCAGTAAACTACTATATATATGTTGTATACATTTTCAATCAGAAATACATGGGGTTCTCAGAAACAAATGCACAGAAATATATCTGAACATTAAGCTGTTGTGGTTCATTATTTATGATCCCTAGTTCCAAGGGTTTAACCAATTCAAGATGGATGAGTTTTTAAAGGGACGTTAAGCCGTGGATATCAAATCTGATGATTGTCAGGCTCGTAAAAGAAACGCAAGCCCGAATAAACAAGTATCTGCGTGTAAAATTTAACCGACCTTCATCCATCCAAGTAATACCTTAGTTCCTTATTAACATGTTTCTTTGACACATCTGTAGGTAAATGAGCGTAATATAATTTAGACATTTTCGCTAGGGAGGGCCCGGACCCTACGCAGGACATGTGGGTTATACACATACATGTATTCTGCAATATATATATGAGGATGTCAAGAATGAGTATCTGGGAGTAAACGTAGATAAGAGGACAAACAAGAGAGTGATATTAAGAACAGAATAAATAAAGGTAGAGCAATAACAGCAATGATGAATGGAGTCTTATAGAACAGACATATAACCAGAAAAAATAAATTACAAATATATAATTCAATAGTGAGAAATACTGTCACATATGGAGCTGAAGTTTGGAAATTCAACAAAAACATATGTCAATGGGAATGGATTTCTTGAGGAGAGCAGCAAGATGTTCAAAATTATAAAAAAATGAACATTCGATATCCGATAATAAATTGTATAAGATAAAAACAACTAAATTGGTATAGGCACGTACAACGAATGCAAGAAGAAAGGTTACCCAGGAAAACATTGGAATGATGTCCACATGGAAGAAGAAGGAAACGAAGAACTCGAAACTCGTGAATGCAAGAAATAAGAACGGAAATGAGAACAAGAGGACTGGAGGACATGGAGTGGATGGATGGAGATGAGAGGAGAAGAAAAATGAAACTTTAGGCACAGAAAGATGTGTAAACGTTAAAAATCCCTATATATAAATATATGTATTTTAAAAAAGTAAAATGAAGAACAGTTAAGTCTTGTAGACTGCGATGGGCAGGACATGTTGCACGTATGGGGAATGAAAGATGTGCATGGAAGCTTCTGGTAGGAAAGCCAGAGGGAAAACGCCCAGTTGGTAGACCAAGAATGAGGTGGAAGAACATTAACTATGATTTGAGGGAAGTAGATTATACCGGGAATGATTGGAAAGCATTAGCTCAGGATAGGGATGTATGGAGAGTTTATGTCCGCGCGGCCATGAACCTACGGGTTCGATAGTGCCAGTGAGTAAGTAAGTAAGTAAAATGAAGATTGATGACACTATTTTAGATTATATTAAAACTCAAGTAATCAAGATAGTACGGACATGTCCATCGAATGGACGACGATTGGCTACCAAAATGTGTTATGGAATGGAAATCTGAGGGAAGACGAGGCAGAGGAAAACCTAAAACCTCCTGGCGTCAGGGAATAGACCTATATTTTTACATGAAGGAAAAACATCTACAACCAGGAAAAATGGATGGACCGACAAAACTGGCTACTAGCAATCGGACGATGTCAAAGACATTAAAAAACTGAAGATCTATCTGTCTACTAATAAAATGTAGAGTGATGTCACTTGAGGCCTTAGGAGGACCTTTACATAGTAAATGGTCAGCTGACGACCATATTTACCATGAGAACAAACTTACGATATTCATTTTAGTTGGAGACCGAGAGAATCCAAGACTATGGGTCAATTTAAGCTAAGCATCATCACCCTATCGGGTATTCCCCCGCCGGCCTTAATGATGGAGCGATTGTCTTAACTATGGTTAGGAGCGCCCAAATTAAAAACTAGTTTTGGCAAAGTTTAAGACTTGACTATCTTTTTACTATGGTTTGTAAGATATAATTTTATTTTTAAGAGTTTTGTGCACCACGACCGACCGAGATATGAAAGAACGCTGAGGTTGTGACGTCTGGTGATTAAAGCAAAAAGAGTAATTTCCCGAGGAGACACAAGTACCTGACACAAATTGGAGGGTGTCTCTGTCTCTTGAGGTGAGAGGCGCTCTAAGTACCGGCTCTGTTAATGATCACCTTACTCAACTCACTGCAACAGGGACATACGTCATCTGGCTCCTCCCATATACACTCAACTTAAACTTTAACACTCAAGACACTACAGTGATTCAATAACCCATTAAAGTTAACAATTTTACAATGAAATTGGAATGTTTTGATGTAACTTATATTAATTATCACCATTCCTAAGAACTTTATTCTCAAACAATATTTTCTCTCCACTTAAAGTAAGAGTCCATGTTTCACATCCATATAATATAACTGGTAGAATAACAGTTTTACATATTTTCAGTTTAATGTTTTAGAGAAGTTGGGACAAGAGTCTCTGTAATACATAATGGCATACATTTCCAGAATTGAGCCTATGTTTAATTCCTTTGTGTATCTCACTCATGTTTGTAATTATTGCTCCATCTGCGCGGCCATAAACCTAGGAGTTCGATAGAGCCAGTGAGTAAGTTTAATTATTGTTCCTAGGTATTTGAATTCAAGCACTTCTTCAAAATTCCCTGATTTAAATCATTAGCAGTCCATTTCCATTATTAGTTCATTTGTAAGTATAACCATATATTTAATTTTATTGATGTGTACTTCCAGCCAGACTCCTCTAGTGATACTCAATAGTTGTGCGTGCTGGCCCTTAGTATCTCCTTATTATCACCTAATAATACTACATCATCATAAGTAATGCCACGGAATTAGTGATTTCCAAATTATCAATAAATTCAAGACTCACGAAGTGAGGAGTGGATTTATCTAGAGAATTTGGAAATCAAGAGTGGCATTTGTTAGAACTATTTAACGAATAAAATTAAGCTCTTTACTCATAAATCATTATTTAAATATAGTTATTTTAAAATATTTATTTATTTAATATAAACGGCGATGTTTGAAAACAAGTGAGAAACGATTGTTACGCTTGTTCATCACTACATCCAGATATTATTTATTTATTGCCAAAGGAACGCAATATTGTAAGAATGCACCCTAGTGGAGAAATTTATAACCAACATTATAGATATTAATTAATTTCTGATGTCCTATGATGTAAATATGTTAATTATATTTTTCTGCAACGTTATTTCCTGGGAAATAATTCGTTTAAGAAAGTGCAAAGAGTGGTTTTTTTCTTCTTTTTTTTGTGGTATAATCAATTGCTACAAATGTTTTCATATTATCTCCCGCAAGCACTATCAGCTGACATTCGTGCACTATATACATATACACAATCTGGTAGCCTTATTTCTTAGAGAGTCAGTCACTGCAAAATAATGCTATGACCTATTCAAAATGTTAAAAAGTAGGAGCTTTCTTCAATACGATAAACTTCTTTGATAAATTCGAGGTGAAACACGACTGTGATTGTTTGTATTTAAAAAATCATGAAAATGTGATTGGTAGTTGATTCCCATTTGGGGCATGAGTTAAATAGTGAGCATAAACTAACAGCTTATCTTCATCCTGTAATTTTATAGGCACAAAAAATAAAATTAAAAATGCCTGCAGACCTACGATATTTTATATAACATGCTCTGTCACATAACTTACTATGACAAACAAAATTTTGTAAATGGTCGACTTGAAATAAATTAATAATAAAAAAAATGTATCGCAATTAATAAAACTTAGAAAGTGTGTGAAAGACTATGGAATGTACACTAATTTCAACATTTTCCAATTATCTTTACATGTAACCCCCCCCCCACAAGAACTCGATGTATATCTCGATATCACAACTAATCACATTATTTTATTTAATGGCACTCAAGTTTTATGTAACACCATACATTATTATACAGAGAAGCTATATATATAAATTACGTGTCACGTTGTTTGTCCGCGATGGAATCCTCACTACTGAACCGATTTTAATAAAATTTTGCACACTGTGTGCTGTTTGATCCAACTTTTGAGACCTACGGTCGTTTATAACTAAATTTATAGTCGCATTATTTTTATTGCAAATTATTTGTTTATTATTTAACAAAGAGTTATAATTATCTGTGTGGGTTCCATACGATTCTAACAGATGCCGGTGTAAGGTAATTGGTTTATTATTTAACCAGGTGGCTGTGCTTTTTGTTGCAACCGCGAATTTCAATTGAATTACAAATATTGATTATTTCATAATTTAAGTGTGTTCAGTGTTTATTTTATTTTCAATATATTGATAATAATATTAATTTCGTGTGTAAGTATTAGTTTTAAGTAATCTGGCTGAAAGATAGCAACTTAATTTAAATTTAACCGGACTGAGAAGGGACATTGAACAATATGGCGAATCAGTTCTAGAGACCACGAATGATAAGATATCAAGTGAATTTCCGCAAATTGGTATAGGCCTGTGTGACATAAATCTTACATTTAAGAAGAATGTCAAATTAAAAACATATGAAGGTCCTAAGGAACGGAATAACAGAACTCTAAGTAAGTCTGTTAGTTATAATAATATGCCTAATATTACAGAAATAATCTCCATGCCTCAATTAAATGAAAAACAAGATGACTATAATATATCACAAGATGATATTAATATACAGAGACTTCTTGATGATGATGAGAATCTAAATTGCCAACAAGTTCGTAGAAAAAAACGGAAAGTATAATGAAATCAGCAAGCCTCCTCAAAATATTCCATCAATAAACGTATACAGGGTGGACCGCTCGAATGGACCTAATTTCAATTGCTTGTTACTGGCAAACGGTTGAAGATAGAAACTTAAAACAACGTTCATAGTACAGAAAAACTCACCAAGTTTCGAATCCTGTCGGTAGATGGCACAAAGATACGTTTCTCGTTCTTAGATTTAATTGTTGTGAAAATGGCGACTCCGCAGATGAAAGCGCAAGCTGTTTTGTGGTATGCGGAGTTTAAATCAATCATTAGAGTTCAAAGGGAGTTCCGGCGTGTGTTTAACCGTGATGCTCCAACTGCTAGAAGCATAAAGAAGTGGCGTGATACATTATTAGCTACAGGATCTGTGTTGAAGAAGCATGGTGGTGGTCGCAGAGCATCCGATGAAATGGTAGCAAATGTTCAAGCCGCATTTGAGCGAAGCCCCCGGAAGTCATTAAGAAGAGCTTCGCGGGAACTTCAAATACCAAAATCGACATTACAACGGATTGTCCACAAACGCCTCAAACTGCACGCATATAAAGTGCAGTTAGTGCAACGTCTGGAGCCGAATGACATGCCGAAACGAGTGGAATTCGCCAATACGATGCTGGACCGTCTCGGCGCTGATCCTGACTTCATGACCAAGATTTTCTTCTCGGACGAAGCCACTTTCCATTTGTCAGGCAAGGTAAACCGGCATAATGTGCGGATCTGGGGATCGGAGAATCATCACGCTATTCAAGAGCATGTTCGTGATAGTCCGAAGATGAATGTTTGGTGCAGTTTGTCACATAATAAGGTCATTGGACCGTTTTTCTTCGCCGAGAAAACTGTTCGTGGTACCACATATCTTGACATGCTGGAGCAGTTCTTCTTTCCACAAATTGAACAACTGCAGCCTAACATCGTTTTCCAGCAAGATGGTGCTCCTCCCCACTGGTCCAATGAAGTTCGTACGACTTTGGACAACATTTTCCCTGGCCGTTGGATTGGTAGGGGAGGACCAATCGCGTGGCCCCCGAGATCTCCCGATTTAACACCACTGGATTTCTTTCTCTGGGGCTATGTCAAAGATAAAGTTTACACCACCCCAGTCAAAGACCTTCGTGATCTTCGTGAGCGCATCATAGAGGCTATTGAGAACATTCCAGAAGACATACTCCAACGTACTTGGCAAGAAATTGTTCATCGCTTTGATATCGTCACAGTGACTGCTGGGGCTCATATAGAGATGTGGTGATCTGGATATCAAAACTTGGTGAGTTTTTCTGTACTATGAACGTTGTTTTAAGTTTCTATCTTCAACCGTTTGCCAGTAACAAGCAATTGAAATTAGGTCCATTCGAGCGGTCCACCCTGTATTATCCTTATGATACACTTATGGATGATACTGAGAATGCAGACAACATAAATTCATCTCAATCAACAAAACCACTTCCACATAAACCACCACCCATATTTATACCGGGTGTAGTTAACGTACCAGAACTTAAAAATTGTGTAAAACAAAAACTTTCTGATTTAGATTTCTCACTTAGTTTATTACAGCATAATTTAACGTATACCTTAGCCACAGCAACGCGTGGTCGGGACTTATATATATATATAAAACAAAGTCGGATTAGTTACACTATTTATAACTCAAGAACAGCTAGACCGATTTTTATGATCTTTGATTTGTTTCCGCCCCGAATAGCAGATAACTATTAAAACATCGGAAAAATTAACGTAAAAATATTTAAAGGCGATACGACGTTCGCCGGGCCAGCTAGTGTATGTATGTATATATGTGTGTATATATATATACATACACAGATGTTAACAGAAAAGAAGGTGGTTTGAGAATCAAGAAAACATGTTACCCTGCCCCAGAAAAGTGTTAGGCAAATATAGTAACAAAACACAAAATTAGTACCTGTATTTAAATATTTTATTGCATAACCTCAACGGTGGTTCAAAATAAATTGCTTGAAAAAGTATTGTATAGTTATAGTAAGTGATGACGTATAACATGACTACAGCAAATGAGTGAGCTGTTCTACGTTTAACATTCATTCAATTAGAAATTATTTACTCAGACTATTTAACTCATGCCCCAAATGGGAGTCAATTACCAATCACATTTTACTGAATTTTGATTTACAACCAATCACAGTCATTTTGATCTCGATTTTATCAAGTGGCTCCCACATTGTATATATAGTGCACGCATGTATCCAGATTCTGCCTGCGAGATATAATAGAAAAACATTCGTAGGAACTTATTATACAAAAAAAAACACTGTTTGCACTTTCTTAAACTATTATTTCCCAGGAATTTACGTTCCAGAAAATGTCATTAGCATATTTACATCATAAGACATCAGAAATTAATTAATAACATGTAATGATGATTAATTTTTTCTCCATTAGGTGCATTCTTACAATATTGCGATTCTATGTGGCAGTCATGATAAATTGTCTAGATAAATTCACTTCTCACTTCGTGAATCGTGAATTTATCGATAACTTGGAAATCACTCTGGCATTACTTATAATACATAATTACGGTAAAATCACATAAGTCAACTAGTTAGCAGTTTATTGTGAGAATTTAAACAAGCAATATCTCCTGAATATGTCACCCACAATAGGCGATGAAACGTCAAGAAGACAACACTGTAAGACAAGTATTAAAAAAACAGTGCTGCACTTGCAGGGACTCATACCATGATTCAATACAGTCACATCACTACATGTAATTTGTGTGTAATTGAACATAGTTGAGTATAAAATAAAGGAACGTCGCGACAAGGAATTGGTTTTAACCAGCTCGACGCTGGAGGATTAATACGCTTGTAGCGCCGCACGACGGAGGCCATTTGGCGGCTGACAACACATAAATCCCAACGGAGTCATTTCGCTTTTTCTCGGAGACTCTTAAATGAAAATCAGACTCCACTCGACCCAATTCCACGACTGTTACTCAATAATACATGTGTATCTATTAACTCTTAATTTATATAGTGTCCGTCATTGTTCTAAGACAGGTGGCGGGGAATGGTGTATTCAACGGGAAACTTTTCAAAACACGCACTGTACCGCTTTAGTGCTGAAGGAATAGCAGTGGTGTAACAAATCAGAAATTGAGTAGACAGAAAAGGAACCCACGCAACAGGCAGAGAAGTTCCAATAGAAAATTAAAAAAGAGCATAAATACAGAAAGAATGAGGAAATTACATATATGACATGAAAAGAAAAATAAACCCCTGAGCCGCAAATTGAATCCGAGACCTTTAACCCCTATAGGCTAGTGTTCTATCAACTGATCTACTCAAAAATTCTACCACAAATATATATAAAATCGAAATACACCAAAATAATTGTAATGAATACCCCCTTAGAATGCCAAACAATAGACTATCTCAGAAGCTATTCAACTAAAGACCCACAGGGCGTAGAGACCCTGGACGATCTAAGAAGCGATGGAGGGACCAATTTCTATCCTGAAGCGGAACAGACCAATGGCCTAATCCCTTATTGTTGATATATATATATATATATATATATATATATATATATATATATATATATCCATCCATAGTAATTCTGCCCGAGGACAGGTCCTTAACTGTAACCATAGCACTTTCATGCTATGCTTTGCAGCTTTACTAGGGAATTGTAGGTGTATCTTCCCGTTGCTTTCCACATCGGTGAAGGACGATGATGATGGCCATAAGATTTCGGGGACCGTTTGGGCCTTAAAGTTTTCCTGACATCTGTCTCACCCAGAAACTGCACCGACCGGGGATCGAACCCGGGCCCGCTGCGTGACAAGGCAGCACGCTACCTCCAGACCACAGCGGTGGATATATATATATATATATATATATATATATATATATATATATTTATATTATTTTTAATTAATTAAGTGAATAAAATTAATCATTTGAATATTTTAAAATAATAAATATGAAGCATCTATTTTCGCTTATATTATTATAACCTAATATATTAGTAATTATTTTCTTCTGTATCACTTTCCATTGTATTTATGGTTTATATTATTTTATGTATATCATTCTCCATTGCATTAATTCTTTTCTTAGGATAAGTTCTACTCCCAATACATTATTTTTGTTATTTGTATGTGACATAATTTATGTAAAAATGAAATTGGCCCCTAACTTTAAATGTATATATTCTATTTGTATTATTCGTGTAACTTAACTGCACCCGAGCACGAGCATTTGCTCATTCGGGGCCAATACTGTATATAACATTTATTTGTAAATAAAATGTATTGTTATTCGAACTGCCATCTAGTAAGCACTATAACAAGTAAGCAGTTTAAAGAAAAATTTTACTTCTAGCAGTAATGTTTATACACACACACACACACACATATATATATATATATATATATACACACACACACACACCATTCCTCCTTCATGCACACAATAGTGCTCCCTAGAGGAAGTTTCTTAATCTAAATTTTTTAGAGGTCAGTGAGTGGCTTGTAGTCAGCACATATTTTTATACATGGTCATTATAGGTGTCAACTAGACAGGATCGGTGAAGATTTGCACAACATTGAAAAAAATCCATGAGAACAACCTGAATGCATTTAATTACCAGAGAATTCGTCAAAACGATCAGGTTGAATAATGAGAGGATAAGTGTGATTCGTTTAAAAGAAGCAGCTAATCAACAACTGCCCAATCAATTATCACTAATTAACTCTGTTAGCAATCATTCACAACAAGCAAACAGACCAGCATAGCAAATGATACACTCAAACATGAATAAAAACAAAAGCCCAAGAAGAAAAGAGCGGCCAGAAATGACGTGGAATGATGGTGTTTAGGGCATCAATGAAATAAAAAGGGATTGAACGCTGGAGATTAGAATAACAGAGAAACGAGCAGGAGAGTGACAGAAGATTAATTCGGCGCAGGGAGACTTTGTGAAACATGCTATAATAATAAAAATAATAATAATAAAAATAATAATAATAATAAAATGTAAATCTCGGGGCTCAATTCTGAAAATGCGTTATATTATGCATTACAAGGACTCTTGATATCCCAACTCATTAAAAAAACGTTAAACTGAAAATATATAAAACTGTTATTCTACCAGTAATATTATATGGTTGTGAAACATGGACTCTTACTTTAAGGGAGGAAAGGAGATTACGAGTGTTTGAGAATAGTGTTCTAAGGAAAATGTTTGGACCAAACAGAGATGAACAGACAGGTAAATGGAGAAGACTACTTAACAATGAACTTACACGATCTCTATAGGAAACAAGATATGATAAGAACGCTTAAGTCTCGTAGACAGCGATGGACAGGATATGTGGCACGAATAGGGAATGAAATACGTGCATGGGAGCTTCTTATAGGAAAACCAGAGGGAAAATTACCAGTTGGGAAACAAGGAATGAGGTGGGAAAATAACGTTAACCATGAATTGAAGGAAGTAGATTATACAGGGAATGATTGGAAAACATTAGCTCAGGATAGGGATATATGGAGAGCTTTTGTCCGCGTGGCCATGAACCTACGGGTTCGACATTGCCAGTGAGTATGTTAGTGTGTGAATGGTGTGTTTCGTCTTTATGTTGTGATATCTCGGAAGAGGTCCTGACATAGAGCTGATTCCTTCTTCACGGCGCCCCTCAATACCTTCGTGTCGCCAAAAAGTATATATGATTCATAGCTTAAAATCCCTCTCCCGACAGGTCGTGCCACTGTAAGGCTCACACTGCCGGTGGCAGGTAAAAATTACCTATGCGGTGAGAGGTTAAACTCTGTTAATCATAAAAAGGGTTTAATTGTACTTCATCTCATTCATATTACGTTATTATTGCTGACAAAACCTCTCCAGTATAATCTACTTCTTTCAAATCATGGTTAGTTACCCTCCCACTTTATTCATGTGCCTCATGTACTACCCATAGCAGTCAAAGACACTAAACTCTTATTACATCTGATTTTCCATAAACATCATGTAACTCAACTATTTTTCTCCATTCACCTCTCATTAGTCCAAAAATAATCTCATGAACTTTATTCTCAAATACTCGTAATTTTTTCCCTTCCCTTAAAGCAAGAGTCCATGTTTCACATCCATAAAATATAAACTGGGAGAATAACATTTTTTTTATATATTTTAAGTTTCATGTTTTCCTTTTGAGAGAGGTTGGGACAAGAATCCCTGTAATACATAATAGCGTGCATTTTCAGAAATGAGCCTATGTTTAATTTCACTATGCATCTCAATCCTGTTTGAATTCAGCCATTTCTTCAAATGTTTCCTCGATTGTTAAGGACTCATTCTCTTTTAATAAAATATTCATAAGCGTTAACACAATTATATTATTTAGTTTTATAGATAATGACCTCCATGATGTTACTTACAAATAGAATACGGCTGTTAGTGTTTTCTCATTGTATTTTTATTTAGAAACAATAATTACTTTTTTGTATAGAAATGGTTTATCCACGCAATAGCTTAAATTAGGAGCGTAACGTTAGGCCTTCTTCAACACAAGACACGCAAACATAGCCCTAGAGAACTGAAAGCCATGTCAATAATCTAGAAGATGTCTGGGCATGATATTGATTAAGACAATTTCTAGATATCTCTAGTGTGGAGCCGTCTGCCTCGATATTAGGTCGAATCACAAGGGAGCCGGTCGTGGTGAAAATGTGTCTCTGCAGGACACCGTGTGACGTCACAACCACCCCTAACACCTCTTCATAACCGACACTATTCTGCCTTCAACATAATCTAACGTGTGGCAAATAAATTCTGCTCTAGGACCTCCAGGTTCAATTTCAGGCGACATATTGTTTTTTTCTATCTTTTCATTTTAATAACACTGCCTTTGTGAGTGCTTTTGTGTGTCCCAAGCCTCCCTGAACTTACAGATATACGACTGTCGGCACATACGTAATTTTCTGACAATACAGTGGTATTGAGGAACTCCCGGGATGACAGGCAATCCCAAAGCCAATTCCAAGACAATCCAAGCATTTATCACGCCATACATCATACTAAACAATGCAAATACAATATGGATGGAATAGCCAGATAGTGTTCTGGGATTTATAATTCCCAGATAACTATATTGCATGTGTTCAAAAATCATCACCCGAACGGATATAGAACTCAGGATGCATTGAGCCCAAGGCACCAACTTTATCTCTAGACCACAGTAGCGACACTAGTCTTTTTTTTTCAAGTGAGAGCAATTCTAAACGATAACTTCCTTATTAGGGGAAGTACAAACGCTGTAACGTGACTATCATAAACATGCCAGACTCAGTTAACTAATGGTTACTATGCTCGCCTCTGGTATCTATTTCAGTGGGTTCAAATCCGCCCACGCGACGTTGAATATTTAAGAGCATACAATTTTGAGTTTGAATTCCTTTGGAAGGGAAGTGAAGCTGTGTGCACCATAATATAGATATATGGAATGTAAAAGGACCTCATAACTTAAAAAGAAGCATATGGATTTGATTGTGATGGCTATGGCATTATATGTTAATGAACATTCATCTGGGACAGGGGAAATGATCACCAATTCAGCATTCAAATTTCAACGCCAAAGTAATAATCATATGAAATATTTAGAATTTCATAAATATTCTACAATGCAAAATGCAGAGAGGCTAACTTCGATTAACATAAACCTTATAGGAAACCAGATGTAGTAAGAACAGTTAAATCTCGTAGAGTGCAGGACATGTGACACAAATGACAGGGAAAGTGCCCTGTAGAATGAGGTAGGAGAATATTAACCTTGTTTTGAGGGAGGTAAACCATAGTGGAACGACTGGAAAATATTGATTCAGAATAGAGATTATATGCGGTCGAGAGCCTCTGGGTTCGAAAATGCAAATAACTTAGAGTGAAATAAAAACGCTAACTTCAAGAACGACGTGTTCAAAGTATTTTTAGAGCTTTGTGGCTTTAAACACTAAAAACGTGAAGTGTACATTTATTATAAAATACAATAAAAGGAAAATCTACAACTGCACAGTTGACAGGTAACAAAAAACAGTGCGCTATAACATGATAAAGTGCTGCTATGAAATCATATTCAATGTTAACAGGAAAGCAAGGACATGACAATTGCATAAAACAAAAATGATAGTTCCGCAAACAACTAACTTATATTTAATGAATAACAGGGGTGTACAACTCTTGTTTAAATCAACTACACATTTTTAGTTGTATTTATTCCTATTTCTTGTACATATCATACATCTGTTGCTCTACTTGACCAAATAAAAATAAAAATTGTCACCTGAGATATCATTCGTCCTCAATTAGGTTTGAAGACCTTTCGGAAGAAAATATCTTCCATCTTCAGCTTGTAAAATAGTACATAAGTTTGAATGGGAAGTCCTTCGGTTATATATGCAATACTCTACAAGCCGGAAGATACGGTTCCAAGTCCAGGTGAAGTTAGGATTTTAAACTGACAGATCAGAAATACCGTATCTTAGATTTACATTATGTAAAAGAACCTCAGGGATACGCAATTTTATATGTTTTACAACGAAACTCAGTAAATTCTATTAAATTATACCGAGATAGGTGTTACCAAAAAAATGAGCGAAATCCAACAGTTAGAACTGGAGGTTTATCTGAAATCCGAAATAAAAAATTGACTAGCAACCTCCATGTTTTATTCAACGCAGTAGCACACAATTTAATTAACATTTAATATTTAATTTATTTAAGCGTAGCAACGAGCTAGCGATCTTATAAAGTAACATATTCCTTGTTTCTCAATATTTATAATAAATTGAAATCGCAGGATCATTTTAAAGACATATTAATATTCCGTAACGAATTCAGCAATATCACGAAACTTTTCAACTTTACCCTATTATCAACATAGATAAATTAATACTGAGTATAGCGTGAGGATCAACTGGTCATTAACCGAGATAAACAACCGTTTATCTAAAATATTTCAAAACTTGTAATGTTATATGACGAAAGCAACGACTTAGTTTCATGGTGCGGACATTAATACATGCAACTCTAGACGGTTTGACCTCTGACCAGGATGAGTTACACGCAGCAGGTGCTCCTGTCGCATTAAACAATACAGACAGCCGACTGCGATGAAGACACAACGACAAAATTTGATTTCCTTAATAGCTACAACAGGCTGCAAAACTCAACAAATATATGTAATGAAAATAAATACCCTCTAATGACGATTAGAGGAAAGGATTCATCATTATACAGATCAGTGGATTGATGATGATGATGATAATAATAATAATAATAATAATAATAATAATAAAACTTTTTTTATGATTTAATTAGAATTTTTTACATGTAAATGTTGGTTGGACAATGTGTGAAGCCGGAACATGGTTAAGATTCTATGTAAATTGAAGAAGAACTTGAAGTCGACGAAATGCAATGTTTTAAAACGATAAGCAAAATATTCCAAGTCAGAAACTTGGGAAGAAATTTATGAAAACTGTAGGGCAGAGTACAGTAGATAGTTGAGGACTTGGTCAGTGTCAGGAGTATGATAGGGGGTTACTATTAGCATTAGAACGGGTTGGCTATTTTATTTGTATCCATCTTTTGCAAGATTTTTTTTCTTCATATCACAGTATAATTATCTAACCCACTGGCATTATCCAACACCTTAGGTTCATCGCAACTCGGAGATAGGCTCTCCATACATCCTTATCATTAACTAATGTTTTCCAATCATCAACTGAATAATCCACTTCCTTCAAATCATGGTTAATGTTATTCTCCCATCTCATTCTTGGTCCACCAACTGGACTTTTCCTTCTGGTTTTCGTACAAGAAGCTTCCATTCCCCTTTTTAATTCACCATTCGTGCCACATGTCCCGTCTATCGCAGTCACCGAGCTTTAACTGTTCTTATAACATATGGCTATCCATTAAGATCAAGCAGCTCACTGTTATGTAAGTCTTCTCCATTCACCTGTCTGTTCATCTATTTTCTAAAAAAAATCCTAAGAACTTTATTCTCAAATACCCGTAATATTTTCTCCTTCTCAAAGTAAAAGCCCATGTTTCGCATCCATATAATATAACTAGGTGAAAACAGTTATATATATTTTTCAGTTTAATGTTTTTTGAGGGAAGTTGGGATGACAACAGTCCCTTAATACATAGAAGGATTGATCCCATGTTTAATTTCTTTCTAAGCTCTTTCCAGCATGTAATTATTGTTCTTAGATATTTTAATTTAGACAATTCTTGAAAACTTTACTCATTGCGATTCACTAATTGTCCATTTCCATTATATAGGGTACGGCATAAGTCAGTTAACCACTGCACATGGTTGCAAGGATAAAATCAAATTGGTTGAAACTGGGATTTGAATACGGGACCTACAAACACTACAGCTTAAACACTACTACTCAAACAACAATGGAGCTTATTTTGAACAATTTCGGTAGTTGACATATATATATATATATATATATATATATATATATCTTTTTGTGAGTTTTCTGTCTCTCAATAGGTTTAGAAACAAGTGTAGTCGTCGAGGTGCTGGCATTTACTATTAATCTTGCGTAAAGTCTATGCAAATTGTGCTGGTGCCCAACTATTTAAAAGAGAATTGTCTGTCTGTCTGCCTGATATAACACAAAAACCCTCTAACTGAAAGAATTGTATTGGACATTGGGAAATTTAAACACTTCCAGCTGCTCGGAGCGAAGCAGTATTGGAATATTGGACGTTTAATTCCTTCTTGCCATCATGTCAGGACATTCAATGTTTCAGATTCACGCCTACACCTGCAAGTAGGTCATCATGCCATGCTATGGGACGTCTACGGTCTGGGAAACGAATATTCAAATATATATTTTACGATTATCAATTAAGCCTAAACGTCTCTGACATTCCAATGGGCGGAGGTGGATTCCTTCAAATTCTCCTCAAAAACCATAAAAGTAAAATATAATTAACTATTTCACTGGCACTATAGAACACGGAGGTTTATGGCGACACGGACAGAAGCTCTCCATGCGTCCCTATCCTGAGCTAATGTTTTTCAATCATTCCCCGTACAATCTACTTCCCTCAAATCATAGTTAATATTATTCTCCCATCTCATTCTGGGTCTACCAACTGGGCGTTTTCCCTCTGGTTTTCCTACATGAAGCTTCCATGTACGTCTTTCATTCCCCATTCGTGCCATGTGTCCTGCTCATCGCAGTCTATGAAACTTCATATGTTGTATTATATCTGGCTACATATAAAGACCACATGCTCCAAAAGTAATATATATATATATATATATATATATAACAGAATAATTTTAGTATGAATGTGTGAATGGTGTGTCTTGCCTTAGAAATTCGTGTTATATCGGAGATGTGTCGGAATTGTTCTGATCCCTCATCCGGAGAGTCCCTCTATGCTAACTCACTGTCACTATAGGTCATGGCCGCGCGTAAATAAGCTCTCCATATATCCCTAACCAAGGATACTGTTTTTCAATCATCCCCTATACGGTACAGTTATCTCAAACAATCGTTAATATTATTCTTCAACCTCATTCTTGACCCATCAACTGAGCACTTTTCTTCTGATTTTTCTACGACTTTCCCCATTCATGTCAAATGTCCTGCCCATTGCAGTCTACGAGACTTAACTGTTCTTATCTGGTTTCTATAAAGATCATGTAGGTCACTGTTATGTAATCTTCTTCGTTAGTCTATATGTTCATCTCTCTTTGGTCCAATACTTTTCCTAAGAACTGTATTCTCAAATACTCGTACTCTTTTCACCTCCCATAAAGTAAGAGTCCATGTTTCACATCTACATAATAACAGAATAACACTTTAATATATTTTCAGTTAAACTTTTTTTTGAGACGTTGACACAACAAGAATGCCTGTAATACATAATAACATTCATTTTCAGAATTAAACCTACGTTTACTTTCTTTATGCATCTCATTCCTGTTTGTAATTATTGTTCCCAGGTATTTGAATTCAGCCACTTCTTAAAAATTTCCCTCATTTGTCATTAACTGTCCATTTCCATTATATAATGTATTTCTGCATGTGACACCATTTTATTGGTGTTTGCTTCCAAATCCAATTTCTTAGTGCCCCTATATGTGCTTGTGTTTGAAAAGTATGCATGTACATGGTTTCTGGACAGGTTGTGGCACTACCTGAATGAATGCAAGGTGGGTAACAGATTAAGAAGTGAAATACTAATGAATAACATAAGTATCTATGTAATGTATAGACACTCGCCCTGTCGGACGGGGGAGGGGTGTTGCACAAGTAGAAAGGTTAAAGTCTGAGTGAAAGTGGGTGAAGTTGGTGTTATGCGATACTTAAAGGCGGCTCATTTACATGCGGACGGCGCGGCGAGCGAACTGGTCTGGAGTCTTCATGTCGCCTGCACAACATTGTCATGCGGGACATCGCCTCTCATAGCTAAGGGGCCACAACTATATTACACATTCTATCATAACTATATTTGAGCTATTTCCCTCTAGCACAGTGCAGACACCACAGCCTAAGTATTCTCAACTATTTTAAAGTCGGGACATTTTTAAGGATATTAAACCTTACACAACTACATGCATTAAATAATAATAATAATAATAATAATAATAATAATAATAATAATAATAATAATAATAATAATAATAATTATTATTATTATTATTATCGTTATTATGCGATACGTGGACACTTACTTTAAGGGAGGAGAAAAGACAATGGGTATTTGAGAACGAAATTCATAGGAAAATATTTGGACTAAGGAGAGATGAACAGGCGAATGGAGAAGACTACATAAGTGAGCTACAGCATATATTATAGGAAACTACATTTAAGAACAGTTAAGTCACGCAGACTGCGATGAACAGGACATAGAACACTAATAGGGAATGAAAGAGAGGAATGGAAGTGGAAGCTTCTTGTAGAAACAGCAGAGGGATAGCGCCCAGTATGCAGACCAAGAATAAGGTGCAAGAATGACACTAACCATCATTTGAGGGAAATAAATTATACAGGGGATGATTGGAAAACATTAGCTCAGGATAGGGATGTGTGTAGAGCTTATGTCCGTGCGGCCACGAACCTGGGTCCCATAGAGCCAGTGAGTTAGTTATTATTATTACTCTCTGCCTTGGTGGTCTGATGCTTATGTTCCTAGCCTCTAGTTCCGAAATTTTGCTCAGAGGCTCTAATTTAGACTTGAAGTTCTATGAGCCCGAAAGTCTGTAGATTCGGATTCCTTGACTTGAAGTCCATCCCGGAGAGCTTGTCCCTTGTATTTTTCCATCTTAAAGTCATCTATATCGGGGAATTGGAACCCTCCCCCCGAACCTCGAGTCCAGTGACAAGGATCGCAACCCCTAGACCACAGATAAATGACAAGTGTAAGGGAAGTAAATTGAAAACAAAACACTATACTAGAAATATATTTATTTAAATCGTTAATAATGAATTCGTTATCCCAGTCAACGTTATATGTATTCAAGAGTTCGTCAACGTTTCGATCTCCGTGTGTGAGATCGTATTCAAAACTGCAAAAATTATATAAACATTGGCAATCGTACTTTACAAATAGTTGAATAATTTAACATAGAACAAAAACGCCTCAGTTTTATTTATCGACCGTAATGCAAATTGATACGTCAAATGTAATTAAATCTAATCCATTAAAAATCATGTTTGATATTTAGTAACGTTTTAGTTATGATTATAAAACATATTTATTGTTATTTTACGTTGCGGCCTAACATTTTTGTACACCCATTATCCCATATCGGGTCCCATACGTTGATAAATACTGTCATAGGCATCTGAAAAAAAAAAAACTGTAGAGTCACCCTAAGCAAGTAGGGGGCCCTGCTCCACTGGGATAATTAGGGCTCTTATCACATCGTGAACTAAATGTGTTTAGGTCACAGACTACTCTACTGGTTGGAATCAAATAAAGGGAAACAATGGAACAGAGCAATAATCCTTGCTGACAAGTAGAGCGGGGAACATAACATGTAGTGGTCAGGGGAATCCACAACAAATACCTGGCCATGTCCACAGCTGTGGCCACACTCAATGAATAAATTAAACACGTCATTTAAATTTCTAATTCCTGAATGCATTCCTATTCACAAACCCGCCAATAACGTTAATATTCATCCCGTTATTACTGTATAACAATGATTTTTACTGTACAACCGCAAGGCTCTGTTACAGGTACGCTATTTATTTAATTTAGACAATCCACCTACTGAACACAAACCATATTAATTTTCCTGGTAGTATGTATCAATGCCAATGACAGCAGAAAATAAGTTACAATGAAGTATTTTTCTGTCAGAACGTTTTTTTATTATTTTTTTGTAAAATATTATGAGCATAAGTATTAATATTTTTCTTCGAATTCTATTAATACGGTAGATGTAACTTTAACACATTTTGCAGACAACACGGAAAATAGCTTGTAACTATTTTCATGTCCAACACAACATAACCTACAACAAAATCACTCTAATTAAATACAAAACTTGATATGCTACATTGAAATTTTTCATAATTCAGAAGAGGCAGGTATATTTTTATAGAGCTATATAACCCTTCTATAGAGTAAATAAAAATAATATTATTATTACTACGGAAATAAATCCAATGGCAATATACAACCAGGATTTTAAAGGACGCGTGGACATACAACTTTCTGTACATCCCTAAACCATGTTGATATTTTCCAGTCATTCCCTGTACAATTTACGTCCCTCAAATCAACTTCACATTCTCGCACCTTATTCGTTAATGAGTTTTCCCTGAAGTCTACCTAAGTTTCGGTGCCTCTTTTTCATTCCCCATTCATGAAACATGTCCTGCTCATTGCAGTTCAGGGAAATTTTTTACATTTGGTTTTCTATGTATATCACTACATATTAATATTAAACTGCTTTCTCCATTCACCTGCTGTTCATCACTCTTTGGCGCAAATACTACTCTTTAATTTTTTCTTCTCTCTTGAAGAGACTTGTTTCTCACCCATTCCACTCATCCTAAGCGGGGATATTTAAACTTCCCTAGTGGGAAGTTTCTTGACCAAACAGTTAAGCTTATTTCCTTATAGATGTCAGTGATTGACACGTGCGTCGCCTCAAGGGGCAGCTACTAAAAAACTAAGATGTTAATGCGAATGGAAGAATATTGTAAATATTGGTCAAAGGCTTTTTATTCAGACTTAAGGATCTTTTACGAGCCTGAAAATCTTCAGATTTGGGACACACGGCTTGAAGTCCGTCCAGCAGGACTTGTCACTTGGATTTCCTCATCCTAAAAATTCATCGACTCCTGGAGAGTTTAAACGTACGACATACAAGTGGGTGAATAACAGTTTTATACATTTTTAGTTTAATATTTCTTAGAGAAGTTGGGATTACAAAAGCCTCTATAATGTATAATATTAAGCGTTTAGTGCAATTAAATAAATCTGGTAGCTAAGAAAGTAAGGTAGACATTACTGAATGATAAAGCTAGTCTCGAAGGAGACGTGCTACCAACTAAGTTGCAGGTAGTAATTATTTATAGAAATAATAAGAATATAATGTCAAAGAAAAAGAGTTTAAACTTTAAATGTATGTTAGTAAATGAAGTAACAATGTTGAAATCTCGAGCGCAGAGTGGGGCCAGTTCACCTTGTGCCGCCGGGTATTGACCCGTCTTGTTGACTACGCTAATGTAAAAATAAGCAGTTGGCACCAGAAAATCAGGTTCATTTCCTTGGTTCAGCATAAATAATTGCCATAATACGTACAGTAACACTCTTCATTGCATTAAACACTTGTTTACTACACATTCAATTAGATATTAGCTCTATTGCCTGTTCGGTCATTACTGAACCAATTCAAATACTTGTCTAAACTGACCAAACAAATATTCCTCGCAGCCACCTAACTCCCAGTTTATCTAATTCCTTTCAGAAGAAAGTCATGCTAACGATTGTTTACACAATTAATTTTAGTTACAGTATTCTGCAATCATAGCATTTTTAAGCAATTTGCAGCTTTACTAGTGAATTATAGATGTGGTAGCTTCCCGTTGCCTTCCACACCGGTGAATGATGATGATGTTCGGGGACTGTTTGGCCCTCAAAGCTACATTTGTCTTACACGTGAGGAAAACCCCCAAAAAAACCTCGCCCAGGAAGCTTGTCCTGACCGGGGATCAAAACTGGACCCGCTACGTAAAAAGCACGCTACCTCGAGACCACAGCGGTGGACACAAAATTAAAATTCATAGTAAAACTGGGTAAAACTATAACATCATTATAAAATTACAATAGGAAGTAACAATATGAGGTTCTCAATAAATGAGTTGAGTCTTGTTTTCATCTTACCTACTTTAGGACATGTTTCAAAACAAACCTTCAGTTTTATCGTCCAGACTCCGGAGAAGCTGACGATAACATGTATTCATTTTGAAACATATCCTAAATCAACTCGACTACTATGAAGGAAGATTAAAAGCGCGCTACGTATTTACTATTGCATCATGTTTTGAAATTACTAAAGGTTTAAGACTTAGATGTTGTTTATCGGCGATCTTATAACGAAATACCTTAACACAGTGTAAAAACAAATGTTCACAGATTAACTTCTCTGGAAGAAATTCCATGGTAGATTTCGGAATGGTAATGGATGACAGTTCTCTTGTCAGAAAAAAAAATGGACCAAGGAAAAATGAAGAGACAGATTAATGAAGAAAACTTTATAACAGTAAGCTACATCAAAAATACATTTTTTACAAATTTAAATGATTAAAATATTTTAACAAGGAATCACACGTTTCACACAATTTACTTAAAACATACGATTCCTAGTTAAATTTTTTAATCATTTAAATTTGTAAAAAACAAAATGTCTTAGCGATGGTAACGATGTATTATAAACAACCATGTCTTGAAAATGATCTCACACAAGAAGATTGAAATGTCGACTTGAATAAATTAATTTTTTGACTGACATAAAGGTTAATTATTGTTCTCATTGTAAGTATCAACTACTCTCAAAATAATATTTATATAAACATATTAAATACTTCTAAAATTCATTACAAAACACACAATTGAGATTATGTAATAAAATATTAAAATACATAGGTCGTTCTCAACTAAATTAATTTTCTGTTCAAAAAAACTTCGTCATTTAGTTAAAACCAAGCAGGCCATTTAGAAACATGTTCCATATTCTGCATTTTATTTGGTGCTCGTAGCAGCTACATCGTCTTTATAGGAAGCCAGATATAACAACACTTAATTCTCGAATGTGTCCATCGTTGTCGGTCGGGACAGTTTTTCTGGGTGAGGTTTTTATCGCGGTTTTTCCTCACCTGCAAGACAAATGTCAGGAAAACTTCAAGGACAAACGGTCCACGAAATCACATGGCCATCATCATCAACAACATCCTTCACCGGTGTGGAAAGCAACGGGAAGCTACCACACCTTAAATTCCCTAGTAAAGTTGTAAGCATAGCATTAAAATGCTATGATTGCAGTGAAGGACCTGCCTTCGGGCAGAATTACTTTGGATGGAATTCTCGAAGACTGCGATGGGCAGAACTTCTGGAACGAGAGTGGCATGGAAACTTCTTGTAAGAAAACCACAGGGAAAACACCCGGTAGGTAGGCCATGAAAGAGGTGAGAGATTAACATTAACAATAGTCTGTTGGAGATGAATTACACAAGGAATGACCGAAAAATGTTAGCTCAGGATAGGGAAATTAAAGAGAGTTTACGTCTCGCACAGTCACTAAGTCCAGGTTCCATATTGTCAGTGAGTTACTTAATGTAGTTCATGTTGGAGTGTATATAAATAATGTATATATATATTTTTTTCGAGAACAAAATATCAATAAATACTGCTACAACAAATTATATAGTTGAACCCGGTACATCAGTACTTGGTCCATGCTGGCTTTGCTGCAAAGCCGCGCGCGACTTTTCCGTCCTTAGTACAGTTAAATATGTAGCCTATACAAATGTAGAATAAAACACGCAACACCTTAGTAATGTATGTTATGTTTGTTACATAAAATATGAGCATTAATATTAGGTCCAGGCTGTACTGAGAAACATGAGAACTTCGTATACAAAGTTGCACAAGCTGCGGTGTCACAGAATCTCTGGTTTTGACGTCATCAACTTCACACACACAGTATCTGCACCGTTACTGACCTCGCAGAAAACATTCGCCGCTCATTGCTAATCTACTGACTTAACTGAAAACATGCCTCGCAGGTATCTGTGTTCTCTCACGTGAGAAATTCCACATTTACGATTCATTATTTATAAAGTTCACACAAACAAAATCTACGGCACACCTGCTATTCCTCAAAACATTACAAACTCATTACAGCCTGTTGATATGCAACCACCACATACACTATCCTGCAGATATGTTACCAAGAGTATTCTCAAAGTGCACATAGGAGTTCTAACGACCTTGATTGACGGAAGATAATATTATCCATAACCGACTAACTCACTGGCACTATCGAAACCAAAGGTTCATGGCCGCGTATATATAAGCTCTCCATACATCCGTATCCTGAGCAACTGATTTCCACACAATCCCTGTATAATCTAACACCCCTAAATCATGGTTAATGTTATTCTCCCACCTCATCCTTGTGCTAACACATGGGCGTTTTAAATCCGGTTTTAATGCAAGAAATGTCCCATGACTTGTTTCATTTTCCCTATCCAGAAATAATATTTTATATTCATAAATAACTGTGACTACAAAACAATAAGCTACACGTCCCTCTTCCATTCTCCATTCCTGACACATCCTGTACATCGCAGTCTATGAGACTTAACTGTTATTATATCAGGTTTCCCATTATTGTTATCTTGTCTTCTCCATTCGCCTGTTCGTTTATCTATATTTGATGTAATTTTTTTTCCTAAAAACTTTATTCTCTAATAGTTTTTATTTTCTCCTCCCTTAAAGTCCACGTTTCATTTTAATATAAAAGATTCGAAGCGGGACTATAGTATAGGCTGGTAGGAACAAAATGTAAGTAGCAAAAAAAACATATATACGTCAATGTTAAACTCGAAGAAGGAACGATAACTCAACATAGGGATGAATGGAGAGCTTATATCCGCGCGGCCAAGATATTATTGGTCAGTCCATCAACATTTGAAGTTCCTTTATGTTGATACTGCAATGCTGATTTAGGAAAGCGAGATGGGTCCATTCTTTGGAATTGATGTAACCAATTGCTTTTTAATAATTCTGAATTTCCTGAACTTATTTTGAACTTTTAATTCATCGCGTATATCTGTGTTTACGAGAGTGAATCAAATATAAACCGGAATTATTGTTTACAATTTTATTGAATTAACAAAAAAAATACAAAACCACCACCTCATTTTTCAACATAGTCTCCTGCATTTCCAACACACTTTTGCCATCGAGTTGGCAACATTTTGATGCCGTCCTTGAAGAATGAGGGATGCATTATAGTCAGCCAGTTGCGCACGAACTCCTCTACCGCTGCATTGTCACCAAACCGCCTTCCTCCCAGGTCTTCTTTCAGTGGGACAAAAAAATGGTAGTCACAGGGTGACAAATCTGGACTGTAAGGAGGATGTTCCAGAGGTGTCCAATGCATTTTCGTCAATTTTTTTTCCTTGCCTGAGGAGCCGAGGAACCCACCTGGCAGACAATTTTCGGAATTTGAGTTCATCACTGATGATGGCTTGAACACTTCCGAAGCGTCTTCCAACGTGTGCCCCGGCCAAGTTCAGAAATTGTTACGCGCCGATCCCCCTCATCAATAGGTCCCGTACCGCACTAAGGTTGGTCTGCAGTGATGCTTGGGGTTCGTTGCCGTCTTTGGTGGGGCCCATTTTCCACTGAGTCCCGGCCCGCTGATTTTTTTTATTTTTTTTACGCAATCATACACCTGCTGTCTTCGAAAGGGTTCTTCCCTCCCCGAACTGCGAATGGAGCCTTATCAAAATTTCAGATGGTTTAGTGCCTTATTTCGCCAACAACTTAATAATACTGCGTTGCACAACAGACGTGTATACCTCTTGCTCGCCTCATGGCGTACTGAAGCAAGCGGCCGCTCTTCGGAGTGCGACACATCAAGATCCCTACTCCAGACACCCCCACCAACCTCCCCTACAAACCGAAACCTTTGCAGTTCGCTACCAGAGCCTCCAGATAAAAATTCCGGTTTATATTTGATCCACCCTCGTATCTACTTGTCCACTTTTGCAAAACTTTGGAGTGCACATAAAAATCTGATCTGCTTGCAAATTTGATTCGATTTTAGGATTTAGTATCCTATTTTCTCTGCTGTATTTCAGTCCTGATTTTGTAGTTACATTGTGTAATCTTAATTTGGTTTTGTTGATATTTGTTTACCAACATTTATCTTTTTGTACGATAGTGCGTTGTCGTAATTACACTAATGGTGACCATGACTGAAAAATCAATTTCCTAAATTTCGGGGTTGACAACCTATAAATAACTAAATAACTATACTGTAACATTACAAATTACCTACCTAGTGTGGGAAGTAAAACCACTGCCCTTTATGTATACTACATACAACGTATATGCAAAAAATATACCCAAAAGTAGTGTTAATATACGTTACACGAAACAAATCGCTGCATTTTAAATGTACTAAACTTTATTTGAAACAACATAAAACGATAACTGCGTACTTGCAGCCATTTTATTCACGATTGGTGTCACGGCCTGCTGTAGTTTCAACTAAATTATTTTCGGCATTTATCGTATAAACATTAGCCAGACTATTAACGTTAGTCAGTTGTTTATAATGAACGGAAATATTTCCAACAAAGTTATTATATTACTATTACTTATTATTTTGAAAACACCATCGTGCAAAAAATAATGTACAACGCACGTTTGTGAAGTGTTTTATAGAATCTCGAAAATTAAAAACAGGGCGATAGCCAGGTTTTCTCGCTTCTGAAAAACCACTTCCCAACCTCGCATTGTAATATACTATTTATGACATTATTTATTGCATTGTATTTGTTTTAATTGTTTTCTGCACCTGGTTGATAATGGGCATTATGTCTACAATACATATTTTTGCCTTCGCAGATATGTAGCGTGTAGCAGAGATTGTGGCGCATTAAAAATGATAACACAGTGGTGAGGTCTGGACTTAACCAACTTGACAATCCGATTATCTCTGCTTACGTCACGTACTGGTCACCACCAAAACCAATTAATGACTTGTCACTTCCAGTTCAATAAAGTTGCTTTAACTGTTATCCCCCTTAAAGCAATGATTAAACTAAAAAGTCCGTCACGCAGAAACTGCTGAACTAATTGAATTTATCAGCAAGTCGGATTCTGTGTTCTCACTTTCATAGTCCACGGAACATAGCCTATATTTATTCATTTAAATTGGATAAACTCAATTCCTGTTGCCAGTTTATTTTAAAAGTGTCGAATCGCAGTGAAAAAAATGTATTACCATAAGACATTACCTATTTGCGTATTATAAAATTTGACACTCATCTAAATAATACGCTATGTATATATAAATTGTTCATTACTTTATTAAAAAATTAAATAAACTAAAATATCTAATAGTATACAGTCACCGGTGACCAGGATTTTTGCTTTTTGTTATTTGGATGTAAATGAGCACACAGATGTTTAAAATCTCACTCAACACTTTATTTCTCTCCACAAATGATCAGTAAACTTTTAATCACAATTACTTCACAGTTACTAATGAATCCGTTCACCACAATGTATCGTAAACTTAACTTCTTGCCGTCCAACACAAGACAAACTGGTGTCTGCACTCGCCGCCTGTTATAGGTTCGAAATGCTACGAACAGTAGAAGCCGATAGGGAAGGTAGATGTTGGAGGAGACATCTGGAATCACAGCCCAGACACTTTGGGCAGTATGCGCGGGCGTTTTTATTCGCGAATGGCGACTTACAAATCTAATCTGCGAGACCACCATTCTCGCCTTGTCAGCGTAATTTAAACGTCGCTATACGACGCGTAACAATACATTACCAATTTAAGGGTTAATTTAATGTTCGATTCGGGTGAACTCCTACACCTAAATGTACCGATTTTACTGTTAAAAAATCAAGTTTACATGTTTTTATTAAATGTTATATCCCAAGCTGGATTTCGATAAAACAAAGATTGTGGCCGCTAGAGCATTAATGGGTGTTTGTGTGTGTGTGTGTGTGTGTGTGTGTGTGTGTGTGTGTGTGTGTGTGTGTATGTATGTATGTATGTATGTATGTATGTATGTATGTATGTATGTATGTATGTATGTATGTATATATATATATATATATATACATATATATATATGTGGTGTGTGTGTGTGTGTGTGTGTGTGTGTGTGTGTGTAAAATATTAACATGCAGGCGATTGGAGAAGACTTCAAAACATTGAGCTGCATGATCTTTATGGGAAACCAAATAGAATAAAAACAATTAAGTTTCATAGACTGCGATGGGCAAGAATGGGTAATAAAGTAGGGCATAGAAAGTCTTGCACACGGAAACCAATGTAAAAGAGCCCAGCAGGTAATGCAAAAATGAGGTGGGAGAATAACATTAATCATTTTCGGCAGATACATTATACAGGGAATGATTGAAAAACATTAACTCAAGAAGCTAAAAGTAACATCAGCTGGGCCATGAACCCCCAGGTTTGATAGTATCAGTAGATTAATTATGGGTTTTTTTACACTGCTTGAATGGAATAGAAGGCATTAATACTATTGTTGTTATTATTATTATAAGAAGATGGGGAGATTACTTTACTTATGGGTAAAACTAATAAAAGTCCATAGTTCGATTATCTCGTGGAATGTAAACTTGAGATCTGGTGAAGTTGTGCCACATATTTGAATGTAGTTTTGCTTTCTCTTCCTGCGATTGTAAGACGCAGAAAACTGGATGTATTGAGTGCAAAAAGTGCATGAGTGTTTTGCTCTGTTTCCTACAGTTATTGCACGTTAATTGTCGCAATTCAACCCCCTCCACCCTCCCTTCAGATAAATAATATTCGTGAGTAGCTTCACCCACTACTACTCTGCAGTTTGCTTACTTTTCCATGCACATTTCAATTTAATGCAGGGTCATGTGTTAAGAGATATTAAATTATGGCTGTTCGTGTTCTTTTGTATGGATCTCAATCTTGGGTACTTACAAAAAATATATCTCACACATTCAAGCCACTGAAATGAAATTAACATCCGTAAAAGGATGTACATGCATGGATAGATTACACAATGAATCTATAAGAAATGAACTGGAGATATTTTCAATACTCGATAAACTAGAAGAGCACAAATGCCAATGGAAATAACATTTAGACAGAATGGACAATACAAGTTTACCCAAAACGATCAACACATATGAACCACATGGAAAAATATGTTTGGGATGGCCAAGGAAACGATGAACTTGAGACCGGAACAGGTCGGATTGACCTAATCCTGGAAAGGAATAAGAAGAATAAATGTTATCTTTGATTTCAGGGTTCACTCTCTCAGAATGTTTGTCTGCATCTTCTCTATAAGCTAGTATATTCCATCATGTTTTACACCCCTGAGTTTCATAACTTTCTATACACCTCTGTACTCTAATGGTTACATCGATGCCTCAGACACAGTGGGTCCAGGTTCGATTGAAACAAGTTTTTTTTCGAAGTTTCTCCTGACCTGTAAGACAAGTTTCTTAACAACTTCAAAATCTAAAAAAAATGTGAGGATTGAATAAAAAAATATATTCGTCACGAGTTAACAAAGCTTCGCCCTACTAGTAAACAGTGATTGTCAGTACAATGCATACGTTGCTGTTTAATCACTGTACTCACATTCCATGACAAGGTCGTGCGATACTGTGTGACCTTCATTATTGTAATACGGACTTAATTGTTACGAAAACAGCACTTTCTGAAGAATATATTTGTAGTGGAGAACAACAAAATAAAGAGCAGACCAAATTAACAGTGGGTTCAAGGAGTGTATAGGAGTATGGTGTCGAGAGGATTAACAGAGAGTGATGCAGAAATAGGGTTGCATGTAGGAGTAAAATTTATAATGGATTGTAGGAACAAATCCTAGACCCAGGGGCGAATGGAGCCCATACTACAGTAATGCGTACCGCTAGTAACGTAAGTTTTGAAATGGAAGAGATGGTTTTCTATATAAGAGCGTCATAAATACTTGAAGCTAGTGTTATGTAACGGCGCGGATTGCACGGCAGTGGTGCAATTCCTTTAAACTCACCGGATGTTCCCCGCGCAGCTCAACAGGTGAACATGTGTGCAACCACAATTAAAATATCATTCCAAAAAGTGTATTCTCCCTACTTATAGATTGGTGCGATAATCAGTTATTTCCATTCATTTGGAAAAGCTTATTTTCTCCAGCAGTCGAGGTATCTTGTCCATCAATTTTTCTTTCCCTAATTTTATCAATTTTTGCTGGGATCTAATCTGAACCTAATGATATATATATATATATATATATATATATATATATATATATGGTATGATAAGAAAAATAAATGCCTGGACGGGATTCGAACCCGGATCTCTGAGTCTGTACCTCAGTCTGATATCCATTACACTACCAGGCGAATCCAATTCAAACACTTATTTTTCTTATATATGTATTATACTCTCCATTATTACTAGATGTCGCGAGAACACTGTCTTCACTGCCATCTAGTAGCTGACTATATCAAGTAAGCAAATTAAAGAGAATATTTATTTTACTTTATAGCAGTGACGCTTTATCGATGTTATATATATATATATATATATATATATATATATATATATATATATATATATTTGACAATTGTATCGCCATTTGAACCTCTAATGCGCTTGGCTCTAATATTGCTGCTGCCTGTAAAGCATCCTCTTCAATACCTTGTTCTGCATGCACATATAATAGCCAATTAAAGTTTTTTTCTTCATATATTCGATATACTCCTGCAAATTGGAAGTACTTCGTCATTTGAATTTCTAATTCTAACTATATAACTAGACTAACTCATTGGGAGGCTTCGGACTGCGCGAACATATTCTCCAACAATCATAAATAACTAACTCAGCGGTACTGTTGTAAACTCTCCACACATCCTTATCCTTAGTGAATGTATTCCAATCAGTCCCTTCATAATCTATTTCACATCTCATTCTTGGTCTATTAACTGGACGTTTTCCCTTTGTTTTTCCCATAAGAAAAACATGTCCCTCTTTTATTGCATAATCGTGCCACATTTCCTACCTATCGTATTCTACGAGACTTATTATATCTGCTTTCCTATGTAGATCACGTAGCTCTCTTCTTCATTCGCCTGTGTTGATCTACCTTTGGTCCAACATTTTTCCCAACAACTTTATTCTCAAATATTCCTAACGTTATCACTTCCCTTAAAATAAGAATCCATGTTTTACATCCATATAAAATAACTGGGAGAATACGTTTTATGTTTTAGTTTGTTTTTTTAAAGAAGTTGGGTCGACAGGAGTCCCCTGGGTGTTAACCTACAGAAACAAAAATAAATCTAAGTCATTAAATTACCTATTTCTGTCGCAATGTGAATGCGTTTGAAATTGCACAATCGATGGAATGGTATCTCATGAACTCCAGGTATCAGTCAACAAATTATTAGATAGGGAATTCCTTCAACTCTGGGATACAATGTAGAGTTATGTACGAGTATTAGTGCGCGCACTAAAATTGAAAGAGCTGGTGACATGCAACGTATATTGTTAAAACACGAGTCGATAAACACTCGTTATAATGACCGTCATTAACATACATAGCAGCACATGGCACGCAGCACTCCACTTTCACAATCACTCATAACGACTATTTTAAAACACAGTGATTCACTCAAACACTATAAAGTGATCACTCCACTATTCATTCATCTAAACATTATATAAAAATGAAAGTTTATATGGTTGTGATATATAGACTTCTAAACCGCTCAACCCATCTTCATGAAAATTTGTACATACAAGTTTTCAACTACGCAGAGTGTTTAACCGCTACATGTTATTCTCTAAAACCATTAGGTGTAGGAGTTCACCTGAAACGAAAATTTAAGAATCGCTCTATGATGTTTCATAACGAAACTCAGTATGCCATTAAAATAAACCGTGATACATAAAATAAAATAAATACCCTCAACTCGTGCCCAACCCATGGTCGGGTCGAAAAATGAGATGAGATGAAGCCCCAACATTTATAGATACCTGTGAACTACAAGGGTACCGGATGACCACTCCTGAATCACCGTCACAGGGGCAGATGAATGGAATGAAATGAAATGTAGTGGATGAGTATGGAGAAATGATGAAAATCCCTGCCAGGGAAAAACGGGAGAAACCCCGAGAAAAACCTGCCCTAGCTCCAAATTTCGACCACCAGGAAACGCACTTGGAGTGACCGAGACTCGATCTCCCATTGTACAAAAATAAGCGAAATCTGGCAATTAGAAGTGGGGGTTTACCTGAAATTAAAAATTAATTCTAACAAACAGCTAATTTGATTCTCGCAATGTGTAACTTTATGTATACACATTTTGTAGTGGTTAGCTGTCATTATGCTCTAAAACCATTAGGTGTAGGGTTCACCTGAAACAAACATTAAAAAATCGCTCTAGCGGCAGTAATTTTTGACGTAACACAACGAAATCCAGTATAATACATTAATATAGACCGAGGTCGGTATTACAAAAAAAAAAAAAAAAAAAAAAAAAAAAAAAAAAAAAAAAAAAAAAAAAAAGAGAGAGAGAGAGAGAGAGAGAGAAATCCAAAGGTTAGGTGTGGGGGTTTTCCCCGAAATTCGAAATTAAAAATTTACCAACAACCACACGTTTACCTCGTCGCAGTTTCATTAACCATTAATTTTCTTTTTGGCTTAATCAACCGAAATTTATTTATAAAATTAATTTATGGATCCTACAGTACCAGTGAGTTAGTTGTTATATTGGCACTAAATAATTGTACAATTAAAAACTAACAACTATTTATACAAGCTTTCCAAATATCCCCCGTTTAATTTACTGCCTCGCCGTAGCCGAGTGGTTAAGGCAAGATGCCTTGGCAGTGACCTACGGGACTTACCCTGTTTCGAGTCTCCATGGGAGAAAAACATTTCTCATGGAATTTCGGTCAGTATGGGACCGGAGCCCAACCAGCATAGTGAGGCATTTGGATAGCTACAGTAAGTAGCTACTCCAGGTTGAGAAAACCAGCTATAATGACTGGGGGACCCGATATGCTTACCACATGTCACGCCTACAATGACTAGATGATCGTCTATCTCTGTGATGGGACACATGTAGAAGTCCGGCCAGCAACGGGCTGGTAGGCCAAGGGCCTTCTATGATTGTCGTGTTTGGAGTATTTTATAACTAACTCACTGACACTATCGAATCCATAGGTTCATGGCCGCCTGGATATAAGCTTTCCACATATCCCTATTCCGAGCTAACGTTTTCCACTCATTCCCTGTATAATCACTTCCCTCAAATCATAGTTAATGTTATTCTCCCCACCCCATTCTTGGTTTACCAACTGGGCGTTTTCCCTCCGGTTTTCTTACAAGAAGCTTCCATACAAGTTCTTTAATTTTCCATTCATGCCACATGTCCTGCCCATCGCAACTATGAGACTTGACTGTTATTATATCTGGCTTCCTATGAAGACCGTGCAGTTCACTGTTATGTAGTCTTCTCCATTCATCTATCATGGTTAATGTTATTCTTTCATATCATTCCTGGCTACCAACTAGGCGCTTTGCCTATGGTTTTCCACACCACTCTCATTCCTTACTCATCCAATGGTTGAATAAGCTTAAGTAAGAGAATCAAGTCATGTTTGGGTTACAATTTAAAATTTCTTCGTTCGAGTTACAGTTCATGAGCTCCCGGGTTCAATTCCCGCTAAGACCACAGTATTTCTTCCTTAAAGGAACGTGTCCCTATGATCGATCATGGTCTGCAATTTAAGTTAAGATTTGATAAGAGCAGTCACGAAGATTCAAAAGCGCAAGACACGAGTCCCAAAGAGGAGCATGTAAACTACTTGTAGGAAAACCAGAGGGAAAGAACCCAGTAGGTAGGGCAAGAATAAGGTGGGAGATTAACGTTAATCATGATTTGAGAGAGGCAAATTGTAAAGCGGATGATAGGAAAACAACTCATGATGGGTATGTATGGATGTTAGCTTTTATGTCCGTGTGGCCATGGGATAAACTTAAAAGAGCTAGCACGTTTCACTAATAGTTCTGCAGCAGAACTATTGTCTACTATGATTAATGAATCATAAAACATCCTCTAAGGTCCCGTGAAGGACAAACGAATCCAACAATGCGCAAGCTCATCTTTACTGACGAGGTGAGATACTCCATTCGGTGCTGTATAAGTTGGATAAAAAAATAATAGTTTCAGGTCTTTAAACAGCTTCTCACTACAGTTCGTCAAGTCCCAGGCTCGATTCCATCTCACACTACGGGAAGTCTTCATTAAGGGGTTATTTTCTTGGTCGCGTCGCGGTGGACTAGTGGTTATGCTCCTTGCGTCTGGTCCCGAGTGTCTCGGGTTCAAATCCGGCCGCGGTCGATGTACTTTTTTTAGGACGGAAAAATCCTCCGGGAGGGACTTTAAGCTGTGGTTCCCGCGTCAGAAGATTTTCAGGCTCGTAAAAGATCTTTAAGCCTGAACAAAGAGGCCTTTAACTAAAATTGACCGATCTCAAACATCCTTAGTAATGCCTTAATTACATTAATTAAACATGGGCTCCATTCTATAAATGCGTGCTATTACGTATTACAGGGACTCTTGTACTTCTCTCAAAAAAAAAATATTAAACTCAAAATATATAAAACTGTTATTCTCGCAGTTATATTATATGGTTGTGAAACATGGACTCTCATTATAATGAACAATGGTCCGAAACTCTGATCACTAGCCTATGAGGCTGGTATAAATTGAAAATATATAAAATTAATTATTACTATTTGAGAATAAAGTTTTTAGGAAAAATTTTGGACCAAAGAGAGATGAACAGACAGGTAAATCGACAAGACTACATAACAATGAGCTGGAAAATCAGATGTAATAAGAACAATTAGGCCGTACATTGCGATGAGCAGGACAAGTGGCACGTATAGAGAATGTAAGAAGGGCATGAAAACCCACTTGTGGCATGGAAAATCTACCCAAATCAAAAAAAAAAAGAAACTGATAAGTAGATAAGGCAAGAACGACATGGCAAAAGAGGCAAGAAAAAGAACCACTAGACAGACACGAATACTTTTTACACTCCACAAGGGCATAGGGGCATACATATCACAATATCAGCTTGATAACTTAAAATGTATTATACAACTACTACCCACACAGCTATTAAAGGTTGTTTTATTTGCACTTTATCAATATCTAATTAAATTTTATTATAAATTAATTTATGTTTCCTTAATGTTGAGAGGAAAATCGAACATATGTGCCGGCACGGATTCTAATAAATTGTCATACTATTTAGCCAGTGATTCGCAATGACAAAATAGGGATAGGCTAAATACCTCGATTATGGGATGTTGGCTATTTTATATGACCTATCATTATTTCATCTGAGAACAAGTGACTGCTAGCGTTATGCTGGCCAATGTGATAACACACGTTTCAACTAGAACCAATTGCCAGCATGTTTGATCACATAAGGGGATTCTAATCCAGGAGTCCATCTACAATACTGGGCACGTTAGGGCAAGAAAATGGGTAAGTTATAGTTAGTACTTCTTAGAGTTAAAAATGGATGAGTTAGTATCACAGATTATTCAGCGTTCACTTGCTTTTAGCGGGTTTTTTGCGATAGTTGCCTATATAGTCTCAGAAATTTAACATTTTTTCAATAGTATAATGATATTGTGAAAGAATGGTGTAGCGGGCTGCACACTAGTCTGGAAAACTAGAGGTTCACGGTTCGATTCCTGGTTCACACATTAATTTTTCTTTTCACAATGTCATTATAATATTATTATATGATCCATTATTGGACCTGTGTTAAAATAACAGTATTGCAAAATGTTAAATAACATCGTTTACTGCTTATAAAAGTGGTGGTGTAAAATTCTCAAATATAGATACTTCTAAAGGAAGCCGGCCGTTGGCGATGGTAGTGTCACCTATCTGACAGCAGACAAAACGAGAATTATAGATTTGAATACGTGGAAAGAATTATTAATGTTTGTGCCAGGTCTAGAATGGTGTAGTGGGCTGCACACTAGTCTGTAGAACTAGAGGTCCATGGTTCAAATATTAATCTTTCTTTTCACAATATCATTCTAATATTATAGTCTCAGAAATGACTAACATATTTTACATTTAAAAAATTATGATTTTAGGTTACCGTGAGCTCAAATTCTCACTTCATTTTAAGTGGGGCAATCGGTGAAAATTGATCTTTTTTCTGTTAAGAATAACATTTTTTGCAGGGAAAAAAAGGACCTTTATTTAGATATTGCCAAAGTTTCATGAACCTATGAAACTTGGAACATATAATTATGAGGTCATATTTAAATCCGCATAATACAGAAATGTCTTCAAGGGAATGATGGGTGGTTTCGAGTAACAGAGGTCATATAATTCTAGTCATGGAGCTTAGAAGAGAAGGGAATGAGGATTTTTTTTTTCGAGTTAAGAGAGGAATTCGACTTACCGAGCTTCGTGTTGTAGAGTTTCCACTGAATTTAAATAATTAACATTAATTATATAGTGCATTGAAGTAGCTTTTAAATATATGGAAAAATTTTACATACACATATATATAACTTATATATTCTACTTGTACACTCCGGAAACTTGGCTTTCCTGCCTAATCCGGCTTCAAAACATATATTAGGTTTCCCGGATATCTTCTTCCCTTAGGGCTATAGCACAACACACTTCTTGGTGTTCTATCAACATGCTCTATTCATTTATTTCTACAGTTTTTTTTTTTTTCCCCAAATAACTTATTTCTAGTTCTTCCCTTATTTTTTTTATTTGAAGTTTTATCTAAAAGAATAGCTACAGCATCATATCACTTCCCTAAATTCACAATTGTGTTATTCTCCCATTTGGTTCTTGGCCTATCTATCGGATACATTCCATCTGGTTTTCCTGTGTTTCCATGCCCCTTAACTCTTCTTATTATATCTGGTTTCGCATAAAGATCACGTAGCTCACTGTTATATAGTCTTCTGCATTTACCTGTCAGTTCATCTCCCTTTGGTCCAACAATTTTCCTAAGAACTTTATCCTCAAATACTAGCAATCTTTTCTCCTCCCTTAAAGTAAGAGTCCATGCTTCACTTTTATATAATATAACTGGGATAATTAATGTTATATATTTTCAATTTAGACCAGCCTCATAGGCTAGTGGTCAGAGTTTCGGACCTCTGTTCATGAGATCCCGGGTTCAATTCCCGGTCAGACCATAGGAATTTTTCATTCAATGGATTATTCCTGTGGTTGCCCAGGGCTCGAATTAAGATTAAGAATTCTCCTGGCCCTTATTTATCATTTATCACCTATCATATCATCGGGGTAACGTAACCCCACCTTCTAGGCGCCCCAATTTCGGATGTGGGCTACAATTACGCCAATGCCAGGGGATAACACCAGAAATTCCGAAATTATAACCTGGGGCACTGAAGGAAAAAAATTGTGGAATTGGGAGAGGACTCCATGCTTCGGAGCAGGTACTACCTTTAAAAAAATAATTAGTACATTCAAGTAGTTTTGAACCATAAGGAAATCAACACTACTAATGCTTAGAAAAACAGTTCACACCTCTATTTATACGGGGTCGACATAAACCACATAAGTCACTCATAAAATAATTAAAAATGAATTTCCATGCAGATAATAATTGCATACGGCCAGTTGAAGGTCAGAATACAACTTTATACTAACTCCACAAACAAAAAATAAAATAATTTTATACAACTTCACGCGAACCAGGGTTCGATATCAAACAGAACTGACAAAGTGACACTAACCAAGATGTAAAACGACTTACCAGTGTTTCCTTGAGTTGTTTGGCGCAGATCGGACCGAGCCACTGGTGGATGTTGATAAACCTCTTTGGTAACAGTTTCATCGAAGATCGATTATTGTAACTATCCAGCGGATCGACGAGACCAACCGCGGTGGTGGGAGTAGAGGTATCCAGGACGACCATTTTAATTAACACATTAAAACACCAAAAACACCACACTAACACAACAGGCACAAATAAATATCAAACCTATTTCTTTGGTAAACCTAGGCACTTAAATATATTACAAAATTACTTTTAAATAGTTCTGCTCTATTGAAAGGCACAACAATTCTTTGGTATTACAATTATTTGGCTTAAAGCTTGTACTATTTCTTCCTTACAAGAAGTTTGTGTGACCTTAATTATAAATACTCTTCAGATGAAGTAGCGAAGATATTTAGTCAACTTTCTTCATAAATCGCGGAATAAATGCATTTGAAACGCATAAAAAGCGCAAAAGTTAGAAGTATAAACAGTTATATGTAATTCCATTGTTAAAGTTTTAAAAGAATGTGCACCCCTGTAAAAACTAGGGAGAGATGGGTGATTTGTAATGATATGATGATAAAAAGTTGACCATATTTACGTCACACGATCACATTTTTGTTAAACAGCAGTTTGATTTTAGAAGAGCACAGTGTTGAGATGGCAGAGGGCGCTTGCACGGTCTGAACACCTCCGTGGCCGCGACTCGACTGGAGAAGGTTCCGTGCGCTCGCCGCACTGGGCTGACGGTCCGAGCGAGCGGCCGGCAGGTATCCGCCCCGTCCTAGGTTCGATACGATGGGGATGTTACAGATAATACCGTTACTTATTGGAGACTTCCGCTATTTTCTCATCTGCCAATAACTGTTAACAAATAATGTGGCATTTTTATGTTATTACGGTTAACTGATATAATACCACAACATACAGTAGTAGTAGTAGTAATAATAATAATTATTATTATTATTTAATTTAACCAAGTTAAGATTTTATAGCGTAATTGTTATTTGCAAGACATTTATTTGTGTTTCGTATAACGGGTGTATAATGAGGCCGGATCTATACAGGTAGAATCTATACAGTAAAAGCTCCTTATTCGCGGGGAATATGTTCCGCAAATATGGAATGGTAATTTGTATGGGTATATAGGGGATACGTTCAAAGGTTACAGAATAAAATATAAATTATCAAAATAAAATAAATTAATGAGAGATTTTGAACAATTTCTATTAATTATTACTGTCAGTTTTTTGCCGCTTTTAAAAGGTATTTCAATTAAGATTAATATTCAGCTGTTAATTCTGCGATATAATTGCATATTTTGTCTTCGGATTCCTTGATTCATTAGCATTGAAAGAGCGTGATATAGACGCAAACGACTCGCCAACGCGTATAAAAACGGTCAACCATTATATTTTTACTATAAGCGGCAACACTACTTTTTTCTCTCTTCAGTACTAATTTTTCTTTCCTTCTACTCGACATTATAAACTGGGAACAAAGCACAAGAGACACGTGTTATTCAATCAAAATAATTCCAAGGAACAAGTTGAAACAATAATATACCGATCGTGGCGATGGAGGCATTTATCAAAATACATTTCGGCATGTGAAATACGACAACAGCTTTGAACAATGAAATTTAGGGTCAGTGACTATTAGGTCTGTTTTGTTTTGATATTTATTTGTCCATTTGGTTTGAATCTCTATTTGTAAAAGCCGTCTTGGGGCCTGCCTTCAAAAAAACTGCTGATGGCTAATATATATATACCATTCCGCCTTTATAACATTATTTTATGAATTGTGTAGAAATATTCTTCCGTTTCCGCGTTGGACAGATTCCGTTTTATGCAAAATAAATGCACGTAAAATTGCTATTATTTCGCCGCGACCAATAAATTTGTTCACATTGGACATATTTCCGCATTATTCACGTCCCAGATTAAACAAGTTTTATTGTATATACACAATAAAACTTGTTCAAAGCGGAATCGCATGGGATCAATTTTTTTTTCACGTTAGACAACATTCTACATTAAAGAATATTAACTAATCTTAGATTATAGAGCACTGTATGTCTTTTTATGTACCTTGGATTAATTGTAGTTCCGCTGCCGTTGGATAGTAAAGTATAGTATGTAGAGCGGCTTCGACGGTAAGGCGCGAAAAAACAGCCGTTTCGTCAGTGTTAAATGTCTTAGGCGCGTATCCTAAAATTGAAGTACGCAGTTTCGGTTTCAACTCACTAACTATACTTTCCTCCATATCCTTTGATTCCCCGTAAATTTCATTCCACACTACATTGTTATCGCCTTTTAAAACTATCCACAGCCAACCTGAAGAAATCGTTATTCCCTAGGAACTTAGCAACAGCTAGAGCTTGACTTTGGAGCATAGGTCCGGAAATTTGGAGTTTCTTTCTTTCTTTTTTAATCGTGGACTTGTAAAACACACCTCGTTGCTATTTGAATATTTCCTTGCATTAATTTATTCGTGATTCTTTGTGCTTTAAAATCTCACAAAATTGGGCTTTTCCACATTTAATTTAGTCATTATTTCGCGTACTGAGAGTTTTTTTTTTCATCTTGAAACACTTGCACTTTTTCATTTAATGTCAATGATACATACGATTAGCCATCTTTATTCCGTAAATTTAGAAAGCTACCTGTAAGAGATACGTACACAATCGGTCTCAGATCTTAAACTTATTTAATATTTTACAGTACACTGTTTATTTGTAAGACAGATGCCACAGGCCAAATATTTGTTTACCAACCTGTATTTCGCAAAGGCCGAAATAAAATTCCAGAAACACGTATAAACTCTACTTCACCCGGCGCGGGCAGCAGGGATCATCACTTATTGATAATAATTCGCCTAACGGGAATTCAATGAAGTGAAAATTAATTATTTATTTCTCTATCTTTCCGCCTTATAAATTTTTTCATGAATTGTGTATATTCTTCCGTTTCCGCGTTGGACAGATTCCGTTTTATGCAAAATAAATACACGTAAAATTAGTATTATTTTGCCGGAACCAATAAATTCGTTCACATTATCAGATTTCCGCATTATTCACGTTCCGGATTAAACAAGTTTTACTGTATATATTAACAAGACTTCTTACTAAGGGAGGAGAAAATATTACGAGTATTTGAGAATAAATTCTTATGGATTTTTTGGAACAAAGGGAGGAATGGAGAACCGATTTTCTTTATATTGGAAACCAGATATATCAATTATAATAAATAACAGTTAAGTCTCATAGACTGCGATGGGAAGCAAATATATTGTGAACGGGAAGTGAAAGAGGGACATGAAAACTGCAGGGGAAGTTTTGAAACTCACAGGAAATAGGAATGAGTACAGAAAGATGCTGAGACACAAGAGATGGTTAAAAAAGAAGAGAAAGATGCACATATCAAGAACGGAGAATCGAACTCGCGTGCAGTATTATTCAGCGACCTTGAGACAATTTATTCGTGAGGATGAACTCTTATCGTTCAATACAGACGTACAAACACTGTACTAAGAAGTGATACACCTTATCATAATAAGCTATCAAGACAATAACCAACTGTCATCGAACTTTACACAATACCTTCCACCAACAGTTCTAATATTTGATTTACTGACTCACAGTCAATCTCAAACTACTGCTAAATCTACACTAGCACATAAACACAAGCTTCGCATTGACATTTACAATTAGAACAGAATCACAGGCACAATCGAACCCATAGGTTCATGCCCGCGCGAGAAATAGGGTCACCATGCATCCTATCCTGAGCTGTTTTCCAATCATTCGCTGATTAAATCGTGATTAATACGATTATACGATTCTCCCACCTCATTCTTGGCGATTTTATCATGATTTTTCTACGAAAAAGTTTCCATTATCCATCTTCCATTCCCTAATCGTGCTAAATGCTCTGCCCATCGACAGTCTACGAAACTCAACTGTTATTGGATATGGTTTCCTATAAATATCATGTAGCTAATTGTTATGCAATCTTCTCGATTCACCAAACTCCTAGTGTGTCTTTGCTCCCAAATTTTCCTAAGAATTATATGCTCAAATACTAGTATGGAGTGGAAGAGTAACATACATGATTTGAGGGAAGTAGATTATACAGGGAATGATTGGAAAGCATTAGCTCATGACAGGGATGTATGGAGGGCTTATGTCCTCACGGCCATGAACCTACGGGTTCGATAGTGCCAGTGAGTATGTAAGTAAATATGTTATTTATTTGATACAGCCTTGGTACATCATAACGCTTCTCTGGAAGAAATGTCAAGGTAGGTTTCAGCATGCGATGGTTGGCAGTACCATTGCCAATAAGTACTGAAAACCAGGTCTACCAGACTGCACTCAAGTCGTATGTAAAATTCCAATAAGAAAATATGTTAGGGGCGGCTCCAGAATCACTCCAGTGCCAGTCGTGCTCCACATCTTCACAAACGAGTTTTATCTGTAAATTATCTCTTTTTCACGACCAGTGGCCAACATGCCTGACCTACACTCATGTCCACACTCTGTGAAGATGCCTGGCCCCCACCCTCTAACACTACAACATCTGAAAGTATGTTTAATTTTAAAGCGCATGTGTTTATTGAATCCATTATTACCATTGTATTCAATTAACTTAGTCTGATATTAATAAAATAACTAACTAGTTCTCTGGCTCTATCGAACCCATCGGTTCATGGACATAAGCTCTCCATACATCCATATCCTGAACTAATGTTTTCCAATCCTCTCCCCTGCATAATCTACTCAGAAATCGTGAATAATGTTATTGGTCTACCAACTGAGCGTTTGCCCTCTGGTTTTCCTACAATTAGCTTCCACCTCTTTCATCCGCCATACGTCCCATATGTCCTGTCCGTCGCAGTCGACGAGACTTAATTGTTGTTATTATCATATCTGGCTTCCTATACATATCATATAGGCCTGGCTCACAATTATGTAGTTTTTGCATTATAAAATTCCGTTGATTAGCGCACATCCTTATGCTGAATATGGAAGCTCATTCTTGAAAGGCCTATAGTTTGTAAACATGTTAAACTACTTGAGAACGACGGCATTTGTCAAGTTATTTATTTTACTTCATAACTCAGTTTAACCTCTCCCTTATAGGCAGGCCTACTTTACACTTACAGTGGCGTAACCTTTCGTAATATGAATTTTGTACTAAGAACCACACCATTTTTTCGCCACACAATGGCATGGAGAAGAACCATTAATGAGACAAAACCAACGGCATGGAGGGCATCCCCGAATGAGTGAACAGCTCAATGTCAAAGCCTTCTCCGAGACAACACAACATTAAGATCAAACACACCATTCATACTATTCGTGACTAATAAGATAATGATGGCCATATGATGCTCGGGGACCGTTTCGGCCTTAAAATTCCTGACATTTGTCTAACAGGGAAGAAAAACAGAAACAAATCATCACCCAGCAAACATGGTCCGACTGGGGATAGAACGAGGTTCCTCTGCATACGAGGTAGTAACAGTACGACCACAGTGGTGGACATATAAATATAGTTTTTTCATGAATATTTGGGGTTTGCTAAGATGAATGAATATATATAAGAAAACTTTATCTTATATCCGCGAAAATCTGCAATATAACATTCAAACACACACAATCGAATCTCGGTCACTCCATATGGGTTTTATTGGGGAAGGAAAGGAACTTGTGCAGGTTTTTCTCGGAGTTTCTCCCGTTTTATCCTGCCACGATTTCATTCCACCATTTCTCCATACTCATCTCATCTATTTGCTTTCATTTCATTCATCATCCCCTGTGATGATGCGTCAGTCGGGTCGGCCGGCACCTTTGACGTTCATAGACCTCTATATAAGGGCTTCGTCTCATCTCATCCCTCGACCTGGCCCTGATATAGTTACGAGTTGAGGATATATATATATATATATATATATATACACCAATATGTTCATGTGAACAACTTCAACAGCTATTTTTTCGATATCCAGTAAACAGTATCGATGAAAAACAATGTGAATTAGAATTCGCTCAAAGTAGGAAAAATATTTGGAATTGTAGTGTGTACAGGTATATAAATGCTGTGGCCAGGAATGTAACAAAGAGCGATTTGGATGAACGCTGTCTGTCAATTAACAGCCTCGCACAGTGTTTTCACACGCCCCCTGTTTCATTGTTTCCCTCTTACACTTGACTCCTGTTGACTGATGCGTCGCAACACACGTCATGTGTCTTATCTATAAACCATATATGACAGATTCAATGCCTAAACAGATACAATTTTTGGCTACTATATGGCACCGTGCCACCTGTTAATTATTCGATATGAGAACAAGTTACTGCTAGCGCTGTTGGCCAATGTGATAACATAGTTCCCGCTAGAGCCAATTGCCAACATATTTACTCGCACATTAGGGTATTCTATCCCAGGAGTCCGCCTGAATTAAAGAGTCCATGGAGGTCAAAAAAAAATCGTACAACCTTGTTTATCTGTATGTCAAAATTTGAAGGGGGAAAAAAAAAGTCCCACGATTAATTAGTTCATTTAACTGTTGATGAAGGATTTTCGTCCCACAAGGGATTTCTGGTTAGTTTCAGGTTTGGATCGAGATTAATTCAGGTAAATTGCGGAAGAGTTGGATTCTCTTCCCATGGGTCGGAAGTTCGTACACAGGAGACGCTTTCATAAAATTAATTGTTGTTGAAATAATTCAGATGTATTCCAAGTCTTGATTTCCAAGAAGATCAAGTATATTTTAGTGATAATATCCTTCACCAAATATTTAAAATCAATTCTTCTTCTTAAATAACGTTGATTTTCATTTTAGGTATACACATTTACGTTTTTCAATCCTAAAATCGGATAAATTATTAAATATTATCTGAAGAGCTATTATCGCTTCCATTCAGAAAGAAACGTTGATAAAGAATGAATAAATTTAACATTTAAAGTAAACTATTATGTCACATGACATTACTCTTAATTTATATTGTTGACAATTCTATTTAATGTAAGGTTAAATCCGATTGGTCATATAAGAAAGATAAGTGTTTTTAATTCCAATCACAATTTAGTTTACTTTCATATATGGGAGTATAAAGTTACTCAGATTTTATTTTTAAAGTTTAATAGAAATATTTAGAATTCTGACAACAATGAATTAAAATAATTTTAAAAAAAATTATTTTAAAAAATATTTATCTAATAAAATATTTTTATTATTAAGAGTTTTTTTATTTGTCAATACCCAACAATGAAATATTTAGATATGTTCTAAATGTTAAAATACAAAATCATTTTACTTTAATTTTATTTACATAATTTTACTGTTTCCTACTTCAAATTATAGTGCTTTTGATAGAAAATCTAACGGCACTCGGAACTTCATTTCGACAATTAACTCACCTATATGGAAAAGAAAAAAAATATTTAAAAAAAAGCCAAATCTGTGGATGTATGTGTAGCGTTATATAAAACTAATACAAAGAAAGACAACTTTTGACGGCTGGAAAGATTCTCTGTCTGAAGCTGTACAAGTTGACTGCTTTGTTTTCAATACATTGGAGGTAGCTTAGAATGGCTGACAACAGAACTATAATCAGGAAATCCAAAGAGATAGGAGGTAATTAGGGAGGTAGCTGGGAGCCAAGGTGTAATTTCTTTCAGTTTTAAAATAAAGTTGTAACAGTTACTAATGCCCGTCAGGCTCCGGAATGCCATCTCACAAACACCTGAATAACGGCCATGCCAATAATTAACGTGCTCAACAAATGACAGACAAGGTTTTGGCACCGTGCACTTCTCTAATTCTGAAAACAGCTCCACAGGGAAACAACCAACAAAAAGTAAAGACTAAACATTAAGCCACTACTTACTATATATATAGGTCAGGAAGTTGAGTGAGCAACGTCGCGTACTGCCCGAAATTAGGCGAGAAAATGTCTTCCCCCATGGGTACTCGAAGTCATGTAACCCTTCACCAAGACTGCTGGGACTTGAACCCTCGACCTTCGTGTTTGTAGCGTATTGTTTTTTATCATATGCAACAGAGGAAAGACAGAAGACAACAGAGGAAAGAGAGAAAAGAGATATTATGAGAGAGAGAGAGAGAGAGAGAGACATTTGAAACAGAAAAAAGAAAAATGAGAAGAACAGCGAGAAAAAGAGAGGAAAAAGAAATAAAGATAGAGAACAAGAAAAAAAGGAGAGACAGAATAATGAAAGAGAAAGCGTTATATCAGAAAAACAGAGAATAGAGAGAGAGAGAAAGACAGAACAGAAAACGAGAAAAAAGAGAAGAGGATAGATAAAAAGAAAATTAACAGAAATGGGAAAATAAATAAATAGAAAAGAAGGAAAGAAAGACAAAGAGAGAAGAGAGAGGGAGAAAAGAGAAATAAATAAATAGAAAAGGGAGAGAGAGAGAGTTAGCAATAGACAGAGAGAAGAGAGGGAGGCAGAGATGGGTTCGCAAGAGAACTTAAAACTTTCACAAATAAATTAATGTAACGTGTCACTTCGGTTAATTATAAGTTTATCAGTTAACTGCAAGTTGTGCAACTTATGCTCGGTGCAGTTTCTGGGGGAACGAGATAAAATAACTGTAAAACTGAGGTACATTAACCGCGCGCAGATATGCTCTGATTATTATTATTATTACCACTCGCCTCTACAATTGATTATCTACCGTCTCTACAGACACAAGCTGTTCCAAAACACTTACTACATTCTTATAAAACATAATGTATTTAATAATTGAATAGTTGCCCCGAAAAGAGATCTAACCCACACACTACAAATTGTTGGAGGAAACAAAAAATAGTTCACTTTGAGGCTATTACCTTCATTATATCAATTCAACACAATAGACAATGTATTATCGATCCTACATAGAGAAAATGATACACCGAAAATCAACCTTCTCGAAGAACAAGAAATCGTCACGAAAACCACAAATAAATACCTGCTGAATGAAAATCGCACCCAGCAATACAACCCCTCTATAAAAAATAATTACCGACAACAGTCAGTATCAACATGAAAGCAGAAGATGATACTTGAGTTATCGAAAGGCCTCCTATAAAACAACACTGCAAATTATTGATGACGACTGAGATATCAGGTATTGTTTTATAATTCTTAACTCTTTAACACAGTGACCTCAACGGAGTTTCGTAATATATCTTAAAAATCTTGACTTTATTATAGCATATACATTTTGTTCTCTCATCCTATTGGAAACATAAACATCCAATTTGAATGCAAAATAACATGCTAATAACTAATTATTGACAATTTAATACAGAATTGAGTGTAAAAGTTATGTATCTCTATAAAGTGGAAAAATGATCTAACACATATATTTAACTAAAAATGCTATAGTTAGAAATAGAAAATACATATTGAGCACTGACTCAGTTAGAAACATTTCTAACTATATCGGTTTTCGGTATTTATTTACCATTTAATTTTATTTCTTTGTATTCTTTGTGAATTTCTTACTTTCATTCAATTTCTCCAAGATTCTGATTAGAATTCACGGAACTGTGGTGGAAAGAATTTGTACATGTGCAATAATTGTTTTTCTGCACTGCTATTAATGGCTTGACTGATTTCGCCATTTTGTTACATATAGATCACTATTCGCTTGAAAGCCAACTTTTAGAAATAAATAAAACAGGTCTGGAAGAGAGTATGGATAATTTTAAATGCACCATGCCGTGATATTCTCCGAGTAGATCACTAATCCACTGAAAACTCGACTTTCGAATTTTTGTTGGTTAGATCTCTTTTCGGGGCAACTATTTAATTAAACCCTGCAGTTGAACACAGTCCTTCATAAACCTCATTTCTAAATTAAAATTAATCATAAAAATATTACATAAGTACTGATTCTTCCGTCTCTCCTATACTGACGCGTCTGGATCATGACAAAGAAGAAAGATAGCCAGAGATGTGGTACGATATCAGAGAAGAGGTAGAAACACAAATGATGATATCAGAAAAGAGTTAAATTCAACATAACACGAAGTAGCATATCAGAACTGATATATTACTTATAAATATCAGATTAAGAGGGCGTCCAGTACGTCAATTCAATGTGCTTTGAGCTCCGCTGAGGTGGATAGTGTTGTTTACACGTTCGATTCCCCGTCAAAATAAGTTACCTGGGCTGAGATGGGCATGGCATGAGGAACGTCTAGGGGATGAAAGAGGTGCATGGATGCTTCTGGTAGGAAAACCAGACGGGAAACGCCCAGTTGGTAGACAAAGAATGAGGTGGGAAAATTACATTATCCATTATTTGAGGAGGTAGATTACACAGGGGATGATTATAAAACAGCCCAGGATAGGGATGTGTGGAGAGCTTATGTCCGCGCGGCCATGGACCTATGGATTCGATAGAACCAGTAAGTTAGTTGGTTAGGGACTTTTCCTCACTTGTAAGACAAATATCAGAACATGTTAAGGCCCAAACGGTCCCCCAACAACTTCTGACCATCGTTACCATATTCGCCATGTTTAGTATGTGTGTGAATGGTGTGTTTCGTCTTAATCCTGTGTTGTCTCGGAGGAGGCCCTGACAATGAACTGATCACTCATTCTGGAAAGCCGTCCATGCCCTTGTGCGTTAAAAAAATTATTGGTAAAGCCATTTATTTCCACGTGTGTTTAAAAATCGCCTTTTTTAATTACAAGCGACTATTTGCCTGTTATCACAATGACTCAAATTAAAATCTAGACGAGATAAATCTTAGATAATAAACGCCCGTCACTTACGTACTCACTGGAACTATCGAACCCGTAGGTTCATGGCCGCGCGGACATAAGTTCTCCATACATCCCTATCCTGAGCTAATGCTTTCCAATCATTCCCTGTATAATCTATTTCCCTCAAATCATACTTAATGTTGTTCTCCCACCTCATTCTTGGTCTATCAACTGGGCGTTTTCCCTCTGGCTTTCCTACAAGAAGCTTCCATGCACGTCTTTCATTCCCCATACGTGCAACATGTCCTGCCCATCGCAGTCTAGGAGACTTTAACTGTTCTCATTATATCTGGCTTCCTATAAAGAGCACGTAGTTCATTGTTTTGTAGTCTTCTCCATTCACCTGTCTGTTCATCTCTCTTTGGTCCAAAAACTTTCCTCAGTACTTTATTCTCAAATACTTGTAATCTCCTTTCATCCCTTAAAGTAAGAGTCCATGTTTCGCACCCATATAATATAACTGGTAGAATAATAGCTTTATATATTTTCAGTTTAACGTTTTTTGAAAGGAGTTGGGACATCAAGAGTCTCTGCAATGCATAATAGCATGCATTTCCAGAATTGAACCTATTTTTAATTTCTTTGTGCATCTCATTCATATTTGTGATTATTGTTCCTAGGTATTTGAATCCAGCCACTTCCTCAAAATTTCCCTCATTTGTCATTAGCTGTCATTTCCATTATATAATGAATTTCTACGTGTGACCATATATCTAGTTTTATTGATATTTACTTCAGTTCTAATTTCTTAGTGTTTGCGCATTGTCCTTTAGTATCTCCTCGCTATCGGCCAACAATACATCATCAGCATAAACTAGCAGCTTATTAATACCATTCAGTTGTAAGCCTTCCTCATTCTCTAAAGATTTAATGGCATGCTCTAGTACAAAATTAAATAGTAGAGGAGATAGTGCATCTCTTTGCTTCAACCCATTCTGTATTTCAAAAGTGTTCGAAAACTGTTTGCCTACACGCACCCTACTCTTTGTGCCATTTAGACACATTCATATAAGTCTAACTAACTTTTTAGGAATTCCGAACTCCAGCAGGATACTATATAACTTCTCCCTCTTAATTGAATCATATGCTTTTTTGAAGTCTACATGTAGTTGATGTACAGTACCATTATATTCCCATTTCTTTTCTAAAATCTGTCTTATACTAAAAATCTGATCTGTTGTAGACCTGTTTCTTCTAAATCCACATTGACGATCTCCTAGAATGTCATCAATATAGGGAGTAAGTCTGCTTACTAATACATTTGTTAGAATTTTGTACGAAGTTGAAAGTAATGAGATGCCCCTGTAGTTGTTGCAATCAGTTTTATCTCCTTTCTTATAAATTGGTACGATAATTCATATCTTCCATTCATCTGGAAGAGCTTCTTTTTCCCAAATCATACTAAGCAACCAGCGAATATTTTCCATCAATTTTTCTCCCCCCGATTTTATCAGTTCTGCTGGGATCTCATCTGAAACTGATGCTTTATACATCTTCAATTTTTCAATCGCCATTTCAACCTCTAATGCACTTGGCTCTACGACTAGCATTTCTGCTGTCTGTAAATTATCCTCCTCAATGTCTGCCTGTAACAATGAAATAAAATAGATGCCGAAAAAAAGAGTAAAAATAATTTGAGAGTTTTGAGATTTAGAACGGAGCGGAGCGTATATTAATACATGTAATTAACTTCATTTATATAGAATTGAATGTGCAAAGCGCAGCCCCCAAGCGGATTCAATGTTCCGACAGAAAAAAAAAAAAAAAACATCCTGTTAAAACAAGTGCTCCAGTTCTACCAACTTAACGTTAACTTGTAGGTAATTTTATTTAAAACAAAAACATAACGTAAATGTGCTACTTGTCAGAAGAGAGACTGTCAACTTTCTTTGCGTCACGTGTCGATACAAAGGGACGCATTTCACGGCCTCTAAACGTTATTACATGACATTCTTAACAAAACGAATGTAGAACGCTATTTCTCACGACGGGCGGGTTAATTATCACCAGATATTCACGCCGCACGGACATCACCTCTCCATATAACCCCATCCCGCGGTAAATGCTTTTCAGCCATACCATATAGATGTGAAACTTCGACTAATAGTTTAAAGGAGGAGAAAATATTACGAGTATTTGAGAATAAGATTTTTTAGCAACATGTTTGGACAAACAGAGATGAACACACAAGTGAATGGAGAAGAGTAAATAACATTGAGCTACATGATCTTTATAGGAAGCTAGATATAATAAGAACAGTTAAGCCTGGCAGACTTGCTATGGGCACGGATGAGGAATCAAAGAGGGACATGCATCTTGTAGGAAAACCTGAAGGATAACGCCCATTTGGTACAAGAGAAAGGGGTAGGAGAATAACATTAACCGTGATTTGGGGGACGATCGGAAGACATCTCAGGATAGGGGTGCGTGTATAGCTTATGTCCGCGCGGTTATTAACCTACAAGTTGAATAGTACCAGTGAGCTAGTTATTATTCCTCGTGTGATGATATACAGCACGTACATATGTGTACATTATTTTTATATAAATTAAGCAACTAAAGACATACATGGATGGCAAGTAGTTTAATGTGATTTCTATGACTATTTCCAGTACTTATTCTAATAACTATGACCATGTAACTCATTGTTAAGAACCTTTCTCCATTCACCTGTTTGTTCATCTCTCTTTGGTCTAAAAATTGTCCTAAAATCAATTATATGCCACCATACCACCTGTGAATATTCCATAAGAGAAGAAATGTCTTTCAGCGTCGTGTTTACCAATGTGATAACACATGTTCTCGCTAGAGCCAATTGCCAAAATGTTTGCTCACATATAAGAGCATTATTTCCCAAGAATCCACCTACATTACTGGGCAAGTTAGTGTCAGAAAATGGGTGAGTTAGTGTACACTTGCTAGTTAGCGGAATTTCCTGATAACTTCGCTACATTCACTGAGTAATGACTAATACATATTTTACATAGCAAAGGTTAGTTTGAGCTCATCTTCTCAATTAATTTTAAGGCATTTCACACTTTTTTGAGGGGAAAAAACTCGACATATATATTTATCTGAGGTAATTATTCACATACTACAAAATTAAATTATAAGTTTTTGCGCTTTTTCATTTGAATTTATATTGGTGGCATACTGACATAGAATCCCCAGAACTTTAACTAGGTTTATTGTACAGCCAGCCTCAAATCATAATTGATAGTTTATAATATCCATACAGTTTTACATTCCATATAAGCCGTTCATCTCTGGCAGATCAATCGGCTGCTTTTCCATTGAATTATCATGCAACGCATGCACTTCATGCTCATTTTAATGCTTTTCAGTTCTTTTTGCATGGGACTGGGCATTTATTTGTCCAAACCATATGGCCAATAGATTAACAACAATATTGATACTATGAAATCTGGGCCTATACTATCTAAATTATTTTGAAAAATATATCGTTTATCTATTTCCCTCCTGCATATGAGGGCTAAACATGGAATTAAACGACATCGGGAACGACACTATTAATTTCAATGACGCCGAAAAACAACAGTTCGATACTAATTTAGGTGGATTCTCTTCACATCCCAGGGGACAAATGTAGGCTTAAATGGCATCGGGACTGACAACAATATTAGCAAACCCTTAAACACTATTTATCACTAACCATGCATCAAGAGTCTAACAAGGGAACTGACAACCATTTCATGCCGAAACCTACTTTGAAAGTTCTTCCAGGGAAGCGTTGTGATGTACCAAGGCCGTGTAAAAAAATGTCTGCCATTTTAACTGCAAAGCTGAAAAATCGAAGCAAAAATCCAGAAATGGCAACCCACTGTACGGAAATGGACTTCCTCCTTAAGTGAGAAAAGAGTGGTGTGAGGCGATTCGCGGCGCGGGCAGCAATTAGGGGTTATCCAAACTACCAATTCAAGAATTGTATTACTTCCCAATAGTTTAAATGAGAAATTTGGCGCTGGTTTTAGTGCTTTGCAGTTAAAACGGCGGATATTTTTTTGGACACTGCCTTGGTATATCACAGCGCTTCTCTGGGAGAAATTTCAAGGTAGGCTTCGGTATGCAATGGTTTACAATTTCATTATAAGTTATACAGGTTATACTTGTACTGTTAATGGTTGAAATTGCACAACGCGTTTCAGAGTCATGTTGTAACTTAAACGAGTCGTTTTGAATTATTCTTATATGCAAAGGTCTATCGACCCTCTAGAATGTTAGGGGTTTCTTACCCGTCGCACCGTGTTTTTCATTTTTAGGTTTTAAATCCATATCTCGGCCTCGATTGGTTGAAATTGCATCAGACGACCCAGAGTTATACTGACACACACACACACATATATGCCACATTGTATATGAATGAACTGGTAATCAATTTACGAGTCACTCTATAGTACACTGTATTAAAAATAAATTAATACTCACATACGGCGAAAACTTCAATAACAAAGACACAAACTCACCTGAAACAAACAGAGAAAGTAAATTATTTTCATAGCTCACAATTTCATAAATAACTCTTTTAAGTAATATTCTACAAGGGTCGGAATAGGATCGGGGCGTTTCTAAAATACAGGCTGAAGTCTATGTAACAAATACGCCACTTTCTTTTTATAAAGGTGAAATTGTAGTTTTGGCTTGTTAATATAGTTCATTTCACGCATCATGACGTAATTTTCAAGTTTTGCAGAATGTACATTCTCAGTCTGATCCTATGTTTTCCCCTCTCTATACAACCAACTTCCTTGTAAACTAATAATATATTATTATTATTATTATTATTATTATTATTATTATTATTGCATTCTTCCATAGTAGTCCCAATGGATTGACACTTAACATTCGGCCGTTTCTCATAAGCAAGTATAATTCTGGTCGGAGTCTACATATTTTTTCATATGCGTTCACCGTATTAGCGCGTAATAACGTCGATGCTCAGTATGCAGAGGACCCGATTTCGAAATTAGTGAGAAAAGCCTCATGGGCGAGATTTTATTTTATTTTGCATCCGAACATCATGTGGCCATGTAAACATTATCATCATCCAGGTCATATTCGAGTTGTTTTGTATGAATGACTGACTGAATAACGTGTTTAGTCTAAAATGTTCGTGTTGTCTCAAACGTGGCACCGGCACTGAGATGATCACTCATATTATGTCCCTCTGTAGTCAAAAAGGAATATGCGTTATCGGAGTTGCATGTCTCTCTACAGGTCGTTTCCCTGTATCTTCCCTGGTGGCGAAAGGCACGTAGAGTATGCAACTGAAGCAGAGAGAGATTTTCAGTATTTTTAGCAATAGGCCGACACTCAGTGCGACTCCTTGGACATTGCAGTTCAGCAGTTACATTAAAACATGGGGCTAGTCGTAGTTCGTTATGGAGGAAGTTAGGGGGTTCGAGTCCTGATTCTGTCACATTTTTAAACTGCTATGCAGGACTGATATCTCATGGCGATTGTCTAGAAAGTGGGAGCCTTAACCTCTTATTTTCCCAAAGGTCTCCTAAGGTATGTAGATGGATCACTACATTAAAAACTATTATATCTTCCTTCTGAAGGGAAGTGCACTTACGGGTCACATGTCCGACAGTGGGGTCAACAAATAGGATGTCTCCGGAAAACTGATCCACCTGTGGCTCTCAATTCCTCTTACAAGACAAATGACGCACTCAAAGTTAGATCAAACGCATTCAACTGTCTCAAAGTAAGAAAAGTGTAAAACAAAACAAAGCTAGTTAATGAAAGAAGAGTTAACGTGGGTCAGAGAGTGTTGAGTGTGTCCAGACCACCAAAATCTAGTTAGAACCAGTTTTTAAGTGCTTCTCACTAACTCAATTACCTCTGTTAAGTGTTTGTTAACACAATTATAGAACACAGAGTTAATTATTGGCTCTGCGATCAATACGACCGCCACACGTCATGTGTACAGCCCCTAGTTATGGTTAAATCCATTTTTATTGGTCACCGTCACAAGAGATTCAAGTGTACAGGTCTATAAACCATTATACCGCCTACTTTAAAAACGAAGTTGTACAGGGGAGAACAACACGCTACAGAGCGGAAGATCGAGGGTTCGAATCCGGGTGGGGTCAAGTAAAAAAAACACTCCAAGCGCGACAGGCCTAGAAGGCCTTTGGCCTAACAGTTGGCAGCTGGTCTCACGTCCACATCTGTTAATCACAGAGATAGACGACCATAAGCCAATGTAGGGGTGACATGTGGTCAGCTTGTCGGGTCTCCAAGCCGTTATAGCTGGTCTTCTCAACCTGGAGTCGCTACTTATTGTAGGTACCCAAATGCCCCACAATGCTGGATGGGCACCGTTCCCATAAAGACCGAAATTCCATGAGAAAATGTCTTCCCCCATGGAGACTCGAACAAGCGCAAGTCCCGTACGTCTGCGCCAAGGCACCTTGCCTTAACCACTCGGCTACGGCGCGGGGCGGCCAAAATTTTAAAACTCACGAAAACGTTCTGGTGGCACCATGGCCCTGCTGTGGACTCAGCCTCTAACGTAAATGAGTACCGGACGCGTATGGGGTGCCGTGACTCCCGAGTCACAAGATTTACAGGCTTGTAAAAGAACCTCAAGTCTGAATAAACATATCTGAGCAAAATTTACGGATCTCCTTCATTCTATCAACACCTTAGTTACCTGCTACATGTCTGTGTGTTGACCGCATACCATTCATGACATATTTGGGATATAACTGTAACAAATTAATTTGACTGCTAACTATAATAAAGAACACAGACTAAGTCCAACCACTTAGCTGTTATGCCTTTGTAGATAGATTATCACTAGGGGAGCACCTATGAACCGCAGCGGGAAGAAGGGGAATCAATAATTTCATCATATTAAGAATTTTACAGCAACATTAAAAAATGTTATTCTATGTTAAAGCGCTAAAATAAGTAATAATAATAAATAATTCCATGGGGCGACAGGCCTAGAAGGTCCTTAGCCTACCATCCTACTGCTGGCCTTCCATCCACATATGTCAATCACAGAGGCAGATTATCATCTAGCTAGTGTAGGTGTGACATGTGGTCACAGCATGTCCAGTCCCCCAGCCGTTATACCTCATTTTCTCAACCTGGAACCGCTACTCATTGTAGCTATCCCAAATGCCTCACGATGCTGTGTGGGCACCGGTCCCATACTGGCCGAAATACCATGTGAAAATGTCTTCCCCCACGGAGATTCGAACCAGCGCAAGTCCCGTAGCTCTGCGCCAAGCTTGCTGCCTTAAGCACTCAGCTACGGCGCGGGACGCCTAAAATAAGTACTCAATAAAAATATTTGTACAAATGAACGTAGTGGTTAAGGCAATACACTACAAGGCGGAAGGTCGAAGGTTCGAGTCCCGGTGAGGTTAAGCATTTTAAACTGGCCCAAACCTTCTGGCAGCACTACGGACCTGGTGTCGACTAAGCCTCTAACGGAAATGTGTACCAGACGTTTGTTCTGGGGGTAAAGGCGACGGTCACACAGGGTTGACATCAAGTACCAAGTGTCTAGGAAAAGTGGGAGCCTTAATCCCCTACTACCTCAAGGGCCTCCTATCGCCTGCAGTGGTATCACATTACTTACAAATGCAAATCAAAAAAACATAAAAACATCAAACACTGGTGCAAGTTAGAACAGATTGTCTCTTGTTTATTTTTCATCGCTCTTCGCAGCTCCGGCACTAATTGTAAATGTAAGAAAGAAAAACAAATGAACGTTTTAAACAGAACGCGTTATTCATATGCATGACGTCACGGAATATTCATGAGGCTCAAGAGCGCTACCGGATCCCAAGACAAGATTACATGTGATGGGAATCGAATTACTGCCTTATGCTACAACACATTAACAACAACACATTAGCGCGAGCTAAATTCATTACACAACCAGGCGCGCACGCGCATAATCTAATCAAAATTATAATCATTAAACACGTTATTCAAAGAACTTGCTCAACAAAATCAGGAGAGATACAATGATGAGATTTTAAAAGGTCTTGGCTTTCCCCCCCCTAACATACGGAAATTAAAACTGAACATTAAATAGATCCGAAAGAGGAAGATTGAAATGGCTGAAATGCGTTTATTAAGGATAGCAGGACACAATACCGACATTATAGAACAATTACAAATATATGAATTAACAAATACATTGACAGACAACGAATTAAAATAGTTTGAAAATATAGCCCCTTTAGTTGCTAAAATTACTGATCCTCTTACAGGAGCCTCAACGTGGGTCAGAGTGTCATAAATGAACAGAAAATATAGATATTTTTTACCAGGAATGCCAGAACTGTTCCTATATAAACAAAAATTCTAACCAACCCTCCTGTTGACACCATAAAAAAAGTTAAATTATTACTGTCATAAAGATACATAATTCCAACCAATAATGGTAAAGAGGCTAACAAAGTACTAGAATAAAATATAATTTCCTGCCTGTAACCGTTCAGGCTGATTACCCCTGGTTGAATGTGAATAGGAGTAACTATTAAAAACATGAAATACCTTAGTTAAGTTAAATCTTAGATAACGGTGCTTTGAAAGCACTAATTAGAGGTTTAATTCCTCTTTTAACCTTCTATTATTTTGTGACTACTTGAATATGTTCACTAAATAATAAGATAAATAAAAAAAGCTTAATAGTATAGACATCTCGTCTATCTAAACAGGATTTACAAGCTGTGGTCTCGAGGTAGCGTGCTGCCTAGTCATGCAGCGGGTTCGATCCCCGGTCGGGACAAGTTCCCTGGGTAACGTTTTTTTTTCGGGGCTTTCCCTCAACTGTAAGACAAATTCAGGAAGCGTGAAGGCTCATGCGGTCCCCCAATATCACAGGCCATCATTATAATATTTATTAAGTTCAGGAGTAAGGTCTCTCCTGGCGCATCATGACCATCATCACCGCCCATCATATATCATCGGGGCAGCGTAACTCCGCCTTCCAGGCGCCCCAACATTAGAAGTGGGTTACAATATATTGTTACATGTCGCATAGCGACGTTTGAATTGCGCGTGCGGGTCGCCCATGGCGAGTCAGATTACCCGCACAGCCGCAGAATTGTCTGGTGTTGCCAGATGGTTCTACCGGTGATTCCTTCAAAATAATTTATTTCTCTATGCTTTTCAAATGGGTTCTTTTCCAATGTTTAAAAAAATCCTGAAAGTGATCATTCACATTCACAGTAACTCTGCCCGAAGACAGGTCCTTCACTGCATTCATGGCATTTGCATGCTATTCTTGCAGCTTTACTAGGGAATTGTGTAGGTGTGGTAGCTTCCCGTTGCTTTCCACACCGGTGAAGGATGATGGTGATGATAAGGATGATGATGATGGCCATACGATTTCGGGGACCGTTTGGGCCTTAAGTTTTCCTGACATTTGTCTTACAGGCGAGGAAAAACCCCGATAAAAACCTCACCCAGAAAAACTGCCCCGACCGGGGATCGAACCCGGGCCCGCTGCGTGACAAGGCAGCACGCTACCTCGAGACCACAACGGTGGACTGAAAGTGATCATTTTGAAACAATATAAATCCCAACGTATTCTCCATTGCGCGTGCGTAATAATATAACAATGCTTATTTAATCTATTACAATTGTAATTATATATTTTAATATTCTCCCATATAACTTATATAGAAATATGCTAGATAATACATATTTTTATTTTCTTTATTTATTTTCGAGTGTTAGAGAGAGAATTGCATTTTCTTATATGCTCAAAGGTAAAACCGTTATTGAACCAATGGAAATGTAGTCTTACATCTGGTTTGTTTACATTGCAGCTGGAAAGTTAGCTCGGAAGAGGTATAGAAATGGACAGTTAATGACAAATGAGGAGAATATTGAAGAAGATGGCGTTGATGAAACAAGATGGACAATTTTTTAATCAGCGGTTGAGAATAGATCGGATATTAACAACAGTTCAAAGTCAGGATCTGCGGGGAGGAGATTAATTACAGAACCCCAAGCAGCGATCCAATCTCACCCTGACAAGCGCACGCAACTTCACCCCTCGCAAGTACACACGATATGCGCCACGAACAACTGTACTCCTCATATAAACAGGTGAACTAGCCACATGGTCACATGGACAGAGCTACTTTATCAGGTCCCAGGTATAATTTCTCGTCACACCAAAAACACTTTTTTACTTAAAGTGAATTGCTGCTGTGGTTGAAAATGCTGTGAAATCTAGGTTAGGTTTGGGTTTAAGGATAGACAGGCGAATGGAGAAGATTACAAACCAGTCAGCTATATGATATTTATAGGAAACCAGATGTAATAATATTTAAGTCTCGTAGATTGCGATGGGCACGTCATAACACACGACTATAAAATGAAAGAGGGGCATTAAAACTTCTTGCAGAAAAAAACAGAGGGAAAGCCCTCCTCAAAGAGATAAACGGACAAGTGAATGGAGAATGTTACATAATAGCGAGCTACATGATATTTAAGGAAAACCAGATATAATAAGAACAGTAAAGTCCAGTAGACTGTGAATGGCAGGGCGTGTGGGACGAACGAGGAATGAAAGAGGGGCAAACTCACTGTAAGAAAACCAAAAGTAAAACACCTTGACAAAACCCAAGAATGGAATGCGAGAATAACACCATGATTTGAGGAAAGTAAATTATAGAGGGGATCAGGACAGATATGTATGGAGAGTGTGTATACGCTAGGCCATGAACTTATAGGTTTTTGTCTAACTTTATCATGTGTGAACATATATATGGATTTTAAATAAAATAAATTATCATCAACATAGAGTAAGCCAAATGCGCTTCTTATGTTCACTGTTACGAATTAATACACTGGATCACCAAAGGAACACTATTATTAGAAAAAAACTTGAAGTACAAAGTTTAAATTAAGATACAAAAATATACAAACAACAAGATGGAAAGAAACATACTTCCAAAATAGCATTTTAATATACTCCAAATGGACGTAGGGACCAAGGAAGACCAAAACATCGGTAGAAAGATCAATACCATCTTCGTTAGGTTTACCGTCACAGGCCACATGGCCTAAAACGGATCTGTTTATGATGTATATTTTTAGTAAGTGTGATCGATGAAGATTTATTTTTCATAAGAACAAACTCAAGAGGTATATTCCTTGGAATTCGCTACACAAAGAAACAAGGAAGAAAGAAAGAAATAAGGAGGAGGAGATACTGTATTAAAGGAATTAGGAAGGGAAGCTGGAAATGTAATGTGAGTTTGAGCTGGTTGTGCGGAACATAATGAGAAAGACGGAGTAATGAGGCAGGTTCTTGTTAAAACAACATTACTCCCTACGTCATCAACACACCGCCCTGTTCATGTAACAGTATACACTATGCCTATCTCTGCCTTCAACATTTCAAAAAGTCACATGACAATTATTGTAATAATCCGCCGCAATCAAATGTGACTTATATGATCGAGAAAACAGACAATCCGCCAGAGACTAATCAGTCACTGAAGCAAATTCACATTCTAGCAACTATATGGTGACACACCAGAAATACATTATATCATAGATATGGACAGTTAATACAAATGAGAGAAATTTAGAAGTGGCAGAATTCAAATATCTAGCAACAATAATTACAAACAGGAATGAGATGACTTTATTGAATAAGACTAAAAAAGAAACTATTTTGAAGTTTTTACTTCCGTCTCTCATCTATGGATGTGAAACCTGGACATTAACAAAGGCAGATAGTAAACAAATAGAGGCTGCTGAAATGAAGATGTTGAGAGCAATAGCAGGATACCAAAGAACCGATAAAAAGAAAAACGAAGATATAAGAACAGAACTTAATATATTTAATCTCTGTGAAAGAATAAAATATTATCAAAATGCTTATCTTCAGCACGTATTACGAATGAATGAACAGCGCATACCAAGAAGAATGTATAATTATAAATCAAAAAGGGAGAAGAATGTTCGGAAGACCACTGAAGAGATGGAAGGACCAATTCGACCTATAATGAGATCGGAACAAGCCATTGGGCTTAATGCTTGTTGATGATGATGAATGATATGCACAAACAAATTATACATATACTCAATTCTGGAATGCGTGCTATTATGAACCACGGGAACTCTTATTGTCAAGAACTTCTCCAAAATATAAAAATAATTAAAAAATACATATTTTCCATCATATGGTTAGAGTTTCATTATCTAGTCCCATTTTATAGTTTTTATAGTTTCATTAATATATATATATATATATATATATATATATATATATATACACACACACACACAATGCGATCAATATAGCATTGGACAGCAGACGCGGAGTTTGTGCTGTGAGGTGACGAAGGCTTACACGTGAAGACACGGGACGTGAAATGTGCGCAGTATACAAACACATCCCTTGAATTCACAGTCGCAGTCAGTTTGTTTCGAGTAGATAAGGTGCTCGCCCGCTTTTCCTTGTGTACAGAATGGCGTGTGTATAAGTTATTTCAATTTTATAATGTGTATCTTATAAAACAGGCGTGTATAAATTTAAACTGAATGAGGTGTGTATAAGTGTAAACTGTATAATGGCTAATATTTTTTCTACTGAACGTGTATTTATTTATGATCAATATTTGTTAACTCAGTCAAGTACGAAGACTTTTCAAACACGATTCCCGGCTATAAAAATTTGGTCACGTTCATAATCTGTACAACAAAGTTTAGAAAGAGGTGTCAAACATGTATGGACAACGAAGGTGAACAGTTCCAGCATTTGCTTCAATAAAGTTGGTAAGTACGACAATTTGCAAAATAGTTACGAAAATATGTGTGGTTGTATCACCGCGATCCTACGCTGTCCGTTCCGTCAGCAATGTATATTGAAATCCCCGCGTCTGCTGCCCAATGCTATTCTGATCGCACTATGTGCATGTGTATGTATATATATATATATGTATGTACATATATATATGGCAACAAGACGATAAGTCACATATTCTTCTTTCTGAGATATGAGGAATTTAATGTTTCAAAAAAATTATATGTACTAACTGTGAAGTATTTTTGTTAATAAATTGTGTGTCTATGTTTTAACTCATCACTGGCGCACTTACAAATGATTTTATGGTTATTTCAATAAACTTAATTCTTATCATTGTAATACATTTCATTTAACAGAATGTGGCTTATCATGTTACTGCCCTAAGCATATATGACATGGCGTTAGATATAGAAACATCTGTAAATAAGCGAGATAGAAAAAGTTGCGAGTAGTTTCAAAGATGATGAGTTGTTAGAACAAAAGAAATAACGTGTGTTAGAAACAAAAGTGGATCGTTTACTAAGTGAATTGAATTTGTCATTTGTTTTAGTTTGACAAGTGAGGGTATAGTTGTGCGGAGATTGTATTGACGTGTTTCTATAATGCGGCACTTGAGGTCTCTCCTAACCACTTCCGTCTGCACTCAACTGTTTATCAGCAGGATCAGCAATATGCAAAACAGAACACAGGAAAGGTGGAAGCTATTTTTTTCTCAAAACTATATTCTCTCAGACCAAACAGTCAAATCTCTTAAACGTCGCGATGTTCCGTTTAGTATTTTTAATTCATTTTATGTTACGAACGAGTCCCGGTTCTCTAATGGCTGGCACATTCACTTATGTACTCGAGATTGAACTCCGGTCACAGCGAACAATTATCCTTATATGACATGAACTTCTACGTCGCGTACTATTGTCTGGTGGGTGGGGACCTAGTGCTTAATATCCCTACAGGAGGGATTTTCCTTGGACTTTCCGCCCTAAAAAATCCATCCAACGAATACTTATGTTTGGAAGCGAAACATGGACAGTATCAGAAAAAAGATCACTTCATATTAAATGCATGGGAAAGAACAACACTAAGGAAGATATATAGAGCAGTACAGGAGAATTAGAACGAACCAGGAAATGAAAGAATTATGTAGGGATTTAGATCTGGTAAGAGATACTAGAAGAAAGAAAGTAAAGTAGGATGGGTAGGACATGTGTTGCGGATGGAGTTGGAAAGATTTTACAAGCGAAATCAGAAGGAAGAAGAAAGATTGGAAGACAGACACTAACATGGTTGAGGAAGACTTAAGACAACTGAAGGTTAAAGGATAAAGACAGAAACCTAGGAATAGAGAAGAAGGGACAGATGTTATGAAGGACGCCAAGGTAAAACAAACACCCATCCAACCAATAGTTATGCCTGGAAGTGAAACATGGAAAAAAACTAAGTTCATATTAAATGCATGGCAAAGAATAATATATGGAGCAGTATAAAAATAAGATACATGGAGAATTAGAACGAACCAGGAATTAAACGAATTATATAGGGATTTAGATCTAGTAGGAGATATTAGAAGGGACTGGAATGGATAGGACATGTGTTGCAGATGGAGAGGAAGAAAAAATGTTGGAAGACAGAAACTAAGATGGTTTGATAAGGTTGAGGAAGACTTACGATATAACTGAAGGTTAAAATATGGAGACAAAAAGCTAGGAATAGGGAAGAATGGCCAGATGTTACGAGGTAGGCCAAGATTCTTAAGAGGACCGTAGAGCCGAAGGAAGAAGAAGAAGAAAAAATTAATCGATCCCGGACAGGGTTGAACCGGCGATCCTCGCGACTATAGTTCTGAATATATGTTAGATACGTATTCAACAATGAACTCGGCCACTACCGGTTCGGATTGCAAACTCGTTTGATTTCTTGTTGTGATTAGTAAACCGTTAGATAATTTTTTTTTTACCGTTCACTGGATGAAGATCTGCGGATGTCAGCTTTCTAGTCCTGTGTTCAGTCTTGTGTGATACAATAAAAAAAAATTGCAATGAATGTTAGCGGTACAGAAGTCGCCATGTTTTTTACGTTGACACCCGCCTATCTCCTGATTAAGATGCGCTTTTCCTTCTTCCTACAGTTTTTGTTTGATTGTGTAATGTTTTGTTTTCAGGAACAATGTGTTGCTTTCTCTCATGTTCCCACCCCCACCCCCACGGTCATTGCCTCTTCTTTCAAAATATCCTTTTCAAAAGATAATTCCGTGCCTGTGAATTCCCACAGTAACTTGAAATTCGTGTTCCTTGTAGATAGGCATTTCTACTGCTTTCCCACTCCCATCCTGTGTATCCTCCAAATTAATCCACTCGTTCCCATCCTTCACGGTATATTTTCTTTTCACTTAGATCTTGGTCTTCCTCTATTTCATCGTCTTCCAACCTGTGGTTTCCTTAATGGCGGATCTGGAGGTTAGATCTATTATTGTTTCCTTCATTTCTGCGCCATTGTAATAATAATAATAATAATAACAACAACAATAATGAAAGACGTGCATGGAAGCTTCTTGTAGGAAAACCAGAAGGAAAACGCCCAGTTGGTAGATCATAAATGGGGGTGGGAAGGTAACATTAACTCGGGATAGGGATTCATGGAAAGCTTATGTCCGCGCGGCCATGAACCTACGGGTTCGATAGTGTCAGCAAGTTACTTAGTTAATAATAATAATAATAATAATAACCTTTAATGCCCGTTGTTGGATATTTGTATCATCGGGAATTTATACATTATTTCAACAATATATATTTGTCGTCAATACCTGATTTACAGTTATAAATGTAACAACATTAGGAATGTAGTATTGCTACTAGGTATATAGGTTGTGTAATTTTTAAGCCGTAACTAACATAACTTTAGGTTTTAACGGATAAGGGTTAGCCTAAATTAATTTACGGTTATTAAACCTATTGCATAATGTGGAATTAAATTGTATGCATGTTTACTGTACACACACACACACACACACCTATATATATATATATATATATATTGAACACAACTCAGATCGTGGTAGAAGGGGTTCGCGAGTCGACAAAAGGTTGGGAACACCTGCTCTGTTTGATCTTCCAGCATATTGAACTTTGGTCATATATTAACATGTAATTCCCTTCCGCCCTATGTCAAAGACTGTCAAACTATAACATCCTTCAAAAACAAACTAAAGAATTATTTAATAACAAACTCACTTAAACACCTCACTAATAGTCTTCTTTTAACAATTAATAAATTTATTTATTTATGAAAATAATATTGAGATTAACAAATATTTCTTTTGTTTTGTTTTAAATATTGTATAATCGTAAATTAGTTTTCTATATCTCATTATTGTTCTATGTTTTTTATACACATTAGACAGGGACAGTTTAATATGTCTTGCTTGTATACATTTTATTATTATCGTAGTTTTAGTCTTAGTTTTAACTAACATTAACTGGTTGCATTATAGATCGTAATATAATAGATTCTATCTGTTTGATCAAATTTTTATTTAGTATTTAATATTAGAGTTAATTGATATTGTTATATTCTGATGTAATATATGTTTGTCCTGGTGAGTGGAAGAGAAGGCCACATGGCCTTAACTCCACCAGGCTAAATAAATCTAATCTAATCTAAAAAAATAAATCTAATCTAATCTAAAAAAAAAAATCTTGGTCTATCCCTTAATCATAATGGTCCTTGTTCAATTCGTCCAATGGTTGCCTCTTTTGTTTCTATCACATTTTTATTCCCTTACACGTGGGGTGTTGTGTTTGAAAATCAATAATTACTATTTGGTTCGTCATCCGGGCTAAATGACAGTGGTCCGGTTTTTTTCTCACTCGACGTTTCGTCAACTGCTGCAGTATACCTCATCAGGAGATTCTACGTGTTCCAACTCCTCAACAGTCGGCTGCAGACGATTCTCGTCTACTCCTAGCCGACTTTGAGGAGTTAAGCACGCACAATCTCCTGATGAGGTATACCACAACAGCAGACGAAACGTCGAGTGACAAAATAGCCGGGCCACGGCCGTTTAGCCCGGCAGATGAACCAAACAGAGATCAAGACGCCGGCCGTGAGAGCCTATGATTTATACACATCAATAATTATTCACTGCAATGGTGAATCAACCATATTTATTTTTTATTGTAAAAATTAATAATTAATTCTTCATCTGCAATAAAGTCCACTTTTGCTCTGAGCACCTCATGCATGAATTAGAGAATCTGATTCTGAAATAAAAGGTATTTGAAAAAAAAATCAAACCTTTTCTTGCCCAGATTTGAGACGCAATGTATTACAATTAAATACAAAGAAGCCCGATAACGCCACTACAGTAATTTTGTAAAGCATTGTCGCACGGCACCCGCTTTTATATAAACGGACAACCATCATAGTGAGGCTACAATACGGCCACTGGAACGGAGAGGTCCTGTGTGGTCTGCAGGACCCAACTTCCGCATCACCCTGTACGACTTGTGAAACTAGAGATGTTAAAAGTCCGAGGGAGCGCAAAATTGTAGAATTATTTAAGAAATCCGACTACAGAAGATGAATGTACGCGAGACGACAAAACTTTATACAGAATTGAATAGAGGAGTCACGGGAGGGGAGGGGTAAGAAGATTTATTTCTCTCGGCGACGGGAGAAAATCCGCGCAAGTTGCTTTACAGTAAACAGGAAAAACACAACCGCCATATCCGCTCACCACATCCACCTTACACTCCTTTGTTATTTGCAATAATTACAGAAGGTCATGATCCAACTTTAAACAAATCACACACGATAATTACACATAATTTAATAATGTTATTTTTTTTTTATTTAGCGCCATCAGTTTGTCATTACGATATTTCTGGTATTTCTCTCCTGACATTGGAGTACTGTAGTGTGCTGCATTACCACGCAGCTGGCCCGAATTCGATTCCCTCACCTGTAAGACAAATGTCAGGAAGCCTAGAGCTCAACGGTTCCCGAAAATCATCCGGCCATCATCATTATCCTTATCATTATCAGAAAGCAACGGGAAGCTACCACACCTACAATTCCCTAGTAAAGCTGCAAAGCATAGCATAAACATGCTATGACTGCAGTGAAAGACTTGCCCTCGGGCAGAACACTATAGAATAGACTATCTATTAGACGTTTTCCTCCTGTTTTTTACTGATTGTCGGTTTAAATTTAAGAACTAAAATACCGATTGTATTAGTGGGAAGAACAATTCATACATGTTTGTTGTCAAATGAGAAAAACCAGGGGGAAAGCAGTTAGTCGGGATTTGCCAAAAGTATTAAATGAGGGGATTCCTTCTGCGAAAGTCTGGCAAAATGAAGTGAAACTGTTTATAAAGCCACTTAATTGTAAACTGAAGATGTGAAATGTGTGTTTCTTAGAAGTGATGTTTATTGGTTGTGACGTCATACACACATCTGCTGGATAAACATTCCCACGAGTCGGGTAAACATTTCCCTTCGCGTTAATGTTTTTTATTTGCATTGAAGGCGTGGCCCCTGCAAAATTTGCTTTGTTGATATAAAAATAGTTAAAAATAGGGTTTTGTTTACACTTCATTTACTTTGTTAACGTGATCACAGGCCGCTAATGAAGTTCTCTGCCATTTCACAAATTGCCTCGCCACTTCCTCCAGCCCACGGTAGCTAGATTTTTTTCGCACTTTCTTTTATCAGTTTCTATAGAAAAGAAGGCGTATACAGTTTCAAATATATTATTATTTTAGATATAAAGTTAAACTAAAATATATAAAACTGTTAAAAGAAGGCGTATACAGTTTCAAATATATTATTATTTTAGATAAAGTTAAACTAAAATATATAAAACTGTTATTCTATCAGTTACATTATATGGATGACAGACATGGGCTCTTACTTTAAGGGAGGAAAGGAGATTACAAGTACAGTAAACGCTCCTTTTTCGCGGGTGATATGTTCCGCAAGTAAGCCGCGAATACAGAACACGCGAATGCGGAATGGTAATTTGTGTAGGTATATAGGGGATATGTTCCAAGGTTCCGAAATAAAAAAAACAATACGACAAAATAAAGTCAATTAATGAGCGATTTTGAAGAATTACTATTAATTGTTACTGTCAGTCTTAGGCAAGGGCTTAAACAATTTAGTCATTTTTACCTGTTTTGCCGCTATTATAAGGTATTTCAATTCAGATTGATATTCAGTTGTGAATTCTGCGATATAATGCTTTATTTTGTCTTCGGATTTCTTGATGAATCGTACAGTTGATTCATTAACAATGAAACATCATTTCGATTTGCCAACGCGTAAACCGCCAAGCACTTCTGTTTTTACTTTAAGCGGCAACACTACTTTTTTCCGCTTCGGAACTAATTGTCTTTCATTTTATTCGACATTATAAATTGACAACAAAGCAGGAGTGACACGTGTTATTCAATCAAAATTATTGAAACGAATGACAAGTTGAAACAATAAAACACCGATCCTAACGAGGGCAGCATTTATCAACCGACATAGCAGCAAGAGAAATACGGAAGTGTCTTTTAACAACGAACTTTAGGCTTAGTGACAATAAGGTGTTGTTTTACTCTGGTATTAATTTGTCCCTTTGATTTGAATCACTCTTTGTAAAAACCGCCTTGGTACGTTCCTGAAGTAAAAAAAGTTGCCGATGCGTTAATAAAGAATACTAATCATTTTCATATACCGGTTGGATCTGCGAATAAAACAACTTTTAGCGGCGAATACAGGAACTGTGTCGCAATTTTTTAACACGCGAATAAGGGAACCGCCAATAAGGAGCATTTACTGTATTTGAGAAACAAGTTCCGCGCTACAACTGTGTGTTCCGAGTCCCAAAGGAGGAAGAAATTTTCTTACGGAATATGGCCAGAATGAGACCGATACCCACTCAGTATCTCCTGTCAAAAACATTAAAGTGAAAATATATAAGTGTTATTCTGCCAGTTATATTATATGGATACGAAACATGGAATCTTACTTTAAGGGAAGAGAAAACATTGAGTATTTGAGAAGAAAGTTCTCAAGAATATTTTTGAACCCAAGGCAGATAAACACACAGGTGAATGGAGACGACTAAATAACAATCAACTACATGATCCTTATAGAAAATCAGATATTAATAATAACAGTCTCGTAAAACCCGATAGGCAGGACATGTGGCACGAATGGGGAATCATGAACCTACAGATTCAAGAGTGTCAGTGAGTTAGTTGCATGGAAAATGTAATTCGCGAAAACTAAGTGAAAGAAAAGGTTCTGCAAGCTTAAAATAGCATTATTATTATTATTTTCCAGTTTTCACATCTTCCTGCGCCCAATTAATCTACTGTCATTCTCCTCCACATATGTTATTCCAATCTCCGTCGTCCAATTCTTGTTTCCGTTTATCCGATTGAGGGTCTTTCCACTTTTCAGCGGTTGCCCTTTTACCAGCCGGCTGCTGGCCTTTCACATCCACATGTGTCAATCACAGAGGTAGATGATCAACAGCCAGTGTAGGGGTGACATGTGGTTAGCATGTCGAGTCCCCCCGCCGTTATAGCTGGTTCCTCAACCTGGAGCCGCTACTTATTGTAGCTACCCAATTGCCTCACGATGCTGGGTGGGCACCGGTCCCATACTGGCCGAAATACCATGAGAAAATTTCTTCCCCCATGGAGACTCGAACCAGCGCAAGTCCCGTAGCTCTGCGCCAAGGCTTCCTACCTTAACCGCTCGGCTACGGCGCGTTTCCGTTTATGCTGCTCAAAATACCATCAGTCCACGTCATTTTTGGCCATGCTCTTCCTCTTCAACCAAGTGACACCCATTCTAGTACTATTTGGCTTCTGTCATTCCTTTTACATGACTAGACAATTTTAATTGTTTGTTTTTTTCTGAAATCCACAGTACCAAATAATAATAATAATAATAATAATAATAATAATAATAATAATAATAATAATAATAATAATTATTATTATTATTATTTATTTCCGGTTTTAACAATGTTGATACATTTTGCCGCCACCAATGGTGTCTTCAATTTTGCTTTTTAATTTTTCTCCATTCGTCTCTACTCTATTAAAACACATGTCTACCTCTATTTCCCTGTCCTTCAAAGTTTCTCTAATCCCCTTGGATCCATGTGATATTTGGTCGTCCTTTCCTTCTCGTTCCTGATGGTGTTCATTCCAATTTTTTTTTGTAATCTTTCATCCTCTTCGCCTAATATGCCCGTACCATTTTAGTTGTTTTTCTTGGTTAAATTCTAAAACTGAGTTTTGTACATTCATGTTCTCTATTATAACTTCATTTCTAATGTTCTCTCTCCTTGATACCCTAGCAGGTCTACTCCAATAGTCCATTTCTGCTACCATTAATTTTCTTTTCATCTGATAATTTATAGTCCAAACTTCTGAACCCTAAGCCATAATACTTCTATTGTTTTAAATATTTTAACTTTAGTTTTTTTTATGTGTTTATCCCATAATATTCCATTCAGGGCAGATATTACATATCTTCCTGAGTTTATCTTTGATCTTATTTCCTTTTCCTGCTTCCCATCTTCTGTAATTTTTACTCCCAAATATTTGCATTACTCTATATGTATATTATTATTATTATTATTATTATTATTATTATTATTATTATCATTATTATTACATAAAATCATAATCTTGTCTTGGCACTTCAGGGATTTGAAACAAGGTAACTTACATACAGGGGAGAAAACAGTTGATGTTATTGCAAAATAGGTTTCTTGTGTGAATATTGTGTCGCATAAGATACGGGAATGAAGTAAGCTGCAGACTCCCGTTGGAACGGTTTCTGCTCGCAAGTAGGTTATATCCGCTAGAAAAAACTTGTATTAATCAAAGTGTTTGGGTCAACGATCTCCATCGGCTGCCATCTTAACTATTTCATACTCAGTTCTCATTCACGACAGTTGCTTTCTCTTAATGCCACTCTTCCACGTAACTATCATTCAAAGAGACATTCGCCATCTTCGCGCGCAAATACGTGAAATATGTTACACAAATCCAAGTTTTCCAACTGCTTGTCTGGTGTTGTTTTTTTATAAATCCTTGTAGAAATGGCTAGTAGTTCTACTGTAAAAAAATAAATAATGAAGGGAAGTTATGAATATAGCAAGCGAAACAAAACTAAATATTTGGGATTATTTATGGATAACATTGATGGTATAAGTAAAGAGAACATAAAGCAAAAAATTGAATTGAGAGAAAAATTATAGCATCATTAAATTATATTTGGTGGTATAAGCATATTTTGAAAGAAACCAACATTGGTGGAATATGTTGCAATGTACGGAAGTGAGGTTCTACAAGAATAGACTAATAGCTCTAGAAATTGATTATTTACGCAGAAGTGCCAGAATTCAATATTAGAATATATCACAAATAAGCAAACTAGATACATAATGTAAGCAGAAGAAATCATAAATGAAAATACCAACTATATGAATGGCAACCGACCAGAAAGAAGAAAAGGTAACATGGAAGGAAAGCATGAAGACAGTAACGCAAGCAAGAGGATTAAGCATTGAAGATACACAAGATCGTAGGCTTTGAACGTTTGGCATGGGAAGACGGCAGCAGCTGTAAAAACCTGAAGATACAAGTTTAGAATATAATAATGATAGCTGCAGTTTGATACAAGAATCGTCGCTAAACATAGCCGACCAGCCAGAGTGTACACTGAATCAATTTTTTCAGTACTTCAGCTTTGAAGATGTTTCCAATAACATCAGACCGAATTGCCGATTATTTAGAACACAGATTAGAGGAATAAGTGTATAATCCCAGCATTTGGAAAATAATGTACGTTAAACTTTAAATTGGCAACATACTAATTTTTGTGTCAATTATTTACACGTGGCGGAACGCACTGAAAACGAAATCGTTCATAACTGATACTAGATTACGTAGGTAATCAATTAAACAGTATTAGGTATGTTATGTAATTCAACATACGTTTACATAATTTCTCTCGTTTGTCTTCTGTTTTCTTAAAAACTAGCTACGCCTACATAAACGAAAAATAATGTGGTTTTCTGTTTAGTTGAATAAGTAAGAGCAAAAATAATTATAAATTTATGTCGTAATTATTTTTGATACCCCATGCGTTACCCGTGAATCTAATTATCCTCTTGGCATAAATGAGCTGAAACACAAAATTCGTTATTGTAAGTTATCCATAAAAGAATACCCGCCGTGCTCTGCTACGCTTGCCCGGGAATCTGCTTATCCCGATCTTCTTGGCATCAATGAAAGACAAAATGGTTATTGTGAGTTATCCATAAAATATAAACATCCTTTTGTGTAGATTAATTTGTCCACCGCTGTGGTCTCGAGGTAGCGTGCTGCCTTGTCACGCAGCGGGCCCGGGTTTCATCCCTGGTCGGGGCAGATTTTGTGGCTGAGATTTTTATCGGGGTATTTCCCTCACCAGTAAGACAAATGTCAGGCCCAAACGGTCCCCGAAATCATATGGCATTCATCGTCATCATCCTTCACCGGTGTGGAAAGCAACGGGAAGCTACCACACCTACAATTCCTTAGTAAAGCTGCAAATATAGCATGAAAATGCTATGAGTGCAGTGAAGGACCTGCCTTCGGGCAGAATTACTATGAATGGATACATTAATTTAATGTATTTTTGCTACGGTTTAGGCAGCATAAGCGCCCAATAACCTACTTTTTTTACGCGTTTTCACCGCAAAAGGGTGATTCTTAAGGGTGAAGGGGTTTGAGTATTACAACTCTCTTATAGTCTAAAACCTTCCAGGGAAACTCCTGAACATTTTGCAAAAAACTCATCACAATCGGATGAACGATACATGACAGCGTATAAAGGGCATACATTCCCATATATATATCAAATAAATTAAACCAAGGGGGCACGCCGTAGCGTAGTGGTTAAGGCACTGAGCTACAAGCCGGAGGGTCGAGGGTTCAAGTCCCGTTGGGGTCAGGATTTTTAAAAACTGACCCAAACCCTCTGGCGGCACTATGGCCCTGGGGTCGACTCAGCCTCTAACTGAAATGAGTACCAGACGCTTGTTCTGGGGTAAAGGCGGGCTGACAACCCGGCTGACATAAAGTGCCGATTGTCTAGAAAAAAGTGGGAGCCTTAACCTCCTACTACCCCAAGGGCCTCCTGTGGCCTGTTGTGGGATCACTTTACCTTTTAACCGATGTGTCCTACAGGATACATTCTCAATATAAAGGTTAACTACATAGCTGGAGTGAATAAAAGATGCTCAATCAAAATTCCATCAACACACGAAGTACAACAATGAGATTAAAAATCTAGTTTTCAGCATCATCACGTAGAATAAATAGTGCGCGCAATATTGTCTAGAGACGAACCTGACCTGATAATTAGTTCGGGAATAGCAGCTCAACCATTTGGCGAACTGCCGCGTCACAAAAAAACACAATTAACTGGTCATAATTACACACTCCACCTCACTCAGCGCGCATTACACGTCACAATCACAGGAGAGCGAGACAGAGAGACAGGTGGACAGTAATTCCTTAGCCCGGGTTCAAAGACGTAAGTCCAATTGGAACGGTAAAATTCCTGTTGACTTTCATATGTAAATGATGTATGGTGAAAAGTCTGTAAATTTGCTCCGAGTTTGTTAAGTTCTAATTTTTAAATCCGCGATGGAGAATCGAATCACAGTTGATACCTTAACAACTCATATCATTAGGTCACATCTCTCAAGGTCAAACTCAATTGGATCGTGGAACATTTCGTATATTACAAAACCCCTTGAGAAGAAAGAAAAAGAAAAGAGAGAGAGAGAGAGAGAGAAATATAGAAAGAGGGGGAGGAGTAGAGAAGAAGAGACCTGTCTACTTCGCCATTGTAAATTGACCAACTTTATACCCTTGTGGTCAGAGCTTCTAATTACATTTCACGAGGCCTCGGGTTTGATTTCTAGCCTGACCACAGAATTCTTCTATTCCCCCGGTCGCCCATGGTTTGGAATTTAGGTTGATTTTATGTTTAAGGACTCTCGTGGTGCTCCATTATCATTTATTGCCCACCATACCTAGGGGTAAAGTAACTATGCCTAGAGGTCAGAAGTGACTGACAAATTCGGCAATGCCACAATACACTGCTAGAAATGTGGTGGTACCATTTGATGAAAAATATGTCTGGCCATTCTGTTTAGTCAATTAAAAAAAAACTTTATTCTCAAATAATCGTAATCTTATATTCTCCATTAAAATAAGACTCCATGTTTCGCATCTATATAACTGCGACAATGGCAGTTTTACATATAAGGTCAAGGAATGGTCAACGGAAATAAAGTCAGAGACAGAAACGACATCAGATGATGGACAATATTAAAGTAAATGGTTTGTATGCAGATACAAAATGGAAAGCTGAGTAAAGGAAAGAGTGGAGAATGATGAGTTTGCAGTGAAAGACCTGCTCTTGGGCAGAACACTATGAAAAAATGAATATATATATATATATATATTTACTTTACTATATATATAGTTTATTACTTTTTGTTTAGAAAAGATGGGGCGACATAAGTCCCTGTAATACTGTACATAATAACATGGATATCCAGAACAGACCACATGTTTTATTCAGCCAATTCGGTCGGGTTGGAAATGACAAGCTTTTTATCTACCCACTTTAAGAGTACCTAATTGCAAGAAATGTTAATAAAACACTATATTAAACTATTTACCTAAGATGTGCAATTATCACTTCATTATTTTACAGGTAAATATGAAAATAAACTGGGACCATTTCCTGTCATGACCACAAAGGTTACAACAGTTCTTACTTCTAACCAGCGATAAACCACCGATTACCAAACTTTTAACCAGCGATACACCACCGATGACCACAATGTGTAAACTACAAATGAGCACAATGTGTACTTTTAATCATGGGATTCATATCTGTATACCATATCTATGGTTTCAACAAATTAGGTCCGGATTTATCTTTTACTTATTTAACCGCGTAAAATAGTAAAAAGGACGTTCCCTGGAATTCACCTAGGTTAGAGTAATTGATTTATGTTACAGTTTGTTATTTAGGTTTGGTTAGGTTTTAGGTTCCTTGCATTTTAAATGTGATTTGATACGTAAAATAAATTACCTCTTCATATCTGATGGTTACAACATAAAATAATATTTCCACTAGTTCATTTCATGACACGTTTACATATTTTGACGATGGTTATATTTTACAGATAAATGGTATCATTAACACTTTATAATACTTTAAATTACATCAAAAATGCCAAAAGTATAAGTAAAAAGCTTGTCTTGTACAACCCACCGCCAATTCTTCCAAAAAATTCCCTCATTTGCCTCCAGCTATCCATTACCAAGCAATTCTACAATTAGACAATGTTATGCATCAACCGGCTAATATTTTTTAAATTGATATTTTGATGTCATCTATTGCACTGACTCATGAAGTAAGTTTACGCACACTTTTAGCACCAATTCTTTAAATATAGCCTTATATTAAAGAAAAATGTAAACAATATCAGCTCTAACAGATATTACTTGCAACGTCCAGATAAGCGCCAAATTTTTCCGCTCTTAGAGTATTGATGTATAACTGCCAAACAAGGAAAATATAACTTATAATATCCAGTAGTTTGTTTGGCGCTATAATAAATAGTGAAGATCGACTTAAAATCTAAACGTACTTTTCTCGAAACTGATATAAAATAACGACGCATAGCTGGTTGATCCATAACGCCGTCTCATTGTGGTAAAAACATTGGTGATTAAACACAATTTAAAAAAACTCGTACAGTTAGGATGAAGGCAACTAATTTTTACACTTAATGAGGCTATAAAATAATTTTCTTGAAAAGTGGGCAGTGGTCATTTTTAGACATTTATAATACGTCACATATCTCAGTCTCTTAAAATGTAAGGAAATAGATGAATTCTAATATTTTGTAAGTCACCAAGATACCTATATGTTTCATTAGATTTTCTGAAGTGAAAAAAAACACAACACGGACGAAAAAAAAAACACACACGACCTTTACAATACATTTGCACAATGTGTGTTACAACAATGAAAAACAATTGTTCAATAAATCAAAAGCTCGCATCTGCAGAAATAACACTCTAACAGTAAGTAATAAAACAAATGTAAAACAATGAGTATAAAAAGTTAGTTTTCCGTTATTATATTTCTTGTTGATGGTGGTGCTAACGGTTTGCAAGTGGGTCGGTCGGGTCACCTCTCGTCTGATTATCATCGCCTACAGTAATTGCTATACATCCATTCACCTACATCTGCGATCGCATTTTTTGTTACTACTTATCTTACATACAGGTAACTCAATCGACTCGAGACCCCAGGTAAAATATTCCAAACCCACAAATACAGGAATAAGTCAGTTAACCACTGCACACAGTTGAAAGGGAAACAATTAGATTGGTTGAAACCGGGGTTTGAATACGATACCTTTATAATATATCCCAAACACTACTACGATTATATTATGAAGGTCCCATATCGAAACCCCAGTTTCAACCAATCTGATAGTTTTCCCCTGCAACCATATGCAGTGGTTAACTGACTTATGCTTTATCCTATATCCACATTACCAGAGTATTACTTTCAGCCAACTGCAAATCACTGTACCTGTTCAACTCGACCAAATTTCTTTCTAATCTTCATTGATACTACCTTCGAGCCCGAATAGAGAAGTTGGTATCGCACTAACGTAAAAGTTAGACGAATCGAGTTGAAATCCCAGTTCAGGCGTTAATTTTTACTTTTCATGTAATATCTGGCCTTCCTTGCTAAATGTCAAAATGTAATTATAACATCTAAATATATGAGTGTGTCATTGTTGCATTGCTCTAACGCCCGTGATTTTTTCTTAACAGGATATACACCACAAAGTAAAATATTGTAATATGTATTAAAAATGTAGGCCTTTCGAAAACCTGCTTCCATCTTCATCAGAACTATCAGCTACTATATGTTGTAGTTTGACGACGGTTCTGACATAAGGGGCTTTCCAGCTCGTTAGTAGCATGACTTTTTTTTTATTTCGGCTTGTTTTCGTATTCTTCCTGCTGAATAACTTCGGTTATTTATTTTAATTTTCGCATAGTTGTGAGTGATGCGTTAAACACTTAAATTTACAAAACTAATTAAGAAAAGAAAGACATTCCGCAAACCAGAAAAATCTGAATGTGTAACTGTTTTAACTTTGATTTAAATATAACCTTGACTCTTATCTTCATATAATGCACGTAGTAATGGCCAGTTCTTGTATTATTAATATTATCAGAGCCGATACTAACCGATAAGATTGGAACGCACTATAATGTCAAGTAAGACTTTTACCGTCGTTTGTCTTTTACACATACAAAGAGTTTAATATATACTATACTCAACAATTTTAAATAAAAAGTGAAATAAACAAATGCAACAATTATTTATTAACTTTAATAATAGAATCAACTTAAAAGAAGTGTTGAGAATCTTATACAAAACTGGAATACTGAGTAGTATGCATGTATTGAAAATATTTTTCTCAATAATGTTTGACCGATTAAAGTGCTAATACATATAACGAAATTTATATTAGCACAATTTATGACTGTACACGGCTAATTTGGATATTATTTGGAACGATTCAAAATAGGCATATATACATATTTTTGCAAAAACTCCATCTAGACTGTATCACACTCTGTTACTTGAATGTCGTTCGTTTGAATCCCAAACACATGAATTTATTACCAAGTTAGATTATTGCTAAAATAGATTTAAACTGTATTTGGCATATATTTTATACAGGGCATTTCAAAGTACGCATTAAAAACTTATGGGTTACAGAGGCGACATAGTAGATAAAGTTTTGATAAGGAAACCATGTCCGGAAACGTATCATTTGGATATAAAATAAGTTTGAAGATCGAAACAAATGGGCTGATATCGTGTGTCATGTGTTTCAGAATAGGTATTACAGCCTTCTAGGGGTTGTATTACACTTGTCGAGTCTGAGGAAGATCTCCTACCATGAATTCTGGCGGCGGCAGAAATTATTGTGAGAGGTGTGTATGAAAACATGCGTCGCAGGTACACTTTGTGCAACGAACAACAGGGTCGACACACGAAACCACACTTGTAATACGAATTACGTGTCTCATTTGGGTGATGTGCTAACCAAATGTCAGTCGTTGACATCTGCATATATGAAGGCGTACTAAGTAAAAAATTCCCGTTAGGGAGCACCCATGCCTCACATGGGACATATGAGATATATACATACAAGTGGTCATTGCAAAGTAAAAACTAATTTTTTTAACATTTCCTGGCAAAATAAATATTCTAATGTTCCTTTAAAGTAACAGATACAGGCTATGACATTCAACAAAAACTTGAATGTGGAATTGGATAGACAACAAGATAATGAGGAATATAAAAAGCACACGATGTGCAGGTGAAGGGATTATCTGCACATTTACAAGGCGTATTGAACAATGGCGTATTGACAGCATGTCCTGTTTGCAGTTTGTAATTGTAAATTACATTCATTTTTCTAGCTGAGCCATGAAGTGGAATGTACATAAAAACAAGTGGTTAGAATTCTCCGTGTGCAGGATACGGTAATCTGGTTATTATACGATCATGTTTCCTGTCCGGTTATTATACGATCATGTTTCCTGTCCGGTTTCTCAAGGTTAAGGATCCAGTCCCACGGCACATACTGACCCCTTAAAAATAACATCTACTACTTCATTTGATAATTCTGTACATGTTTTAGAACGAGACATGGTAAGGCCAATTTCAGCAAGTTAATTAATATATACCCTAACTATACGTTATCCGCTCCTAGAGCGATCCTAACATCAACAAACGCCAATTGTATCCTTCCGCATTTGCGCCACAATTACTGTCATTTTTTACAGGGAGATGGCGGCACAGCAACAGAAGACACCTTCAACCATTTTGTTTAATAAGAATCGACTGAAGCATAACTCAATGCATCAACCATATGTAATAAACTACTTTAAGTTGTAATTATTGATTAGATATATTTTAGAATATTTTCAATGTTTTAAATATTATTATTTTCATTCACGAAGAATAAGCATATTCAGAGGACATATTTTTAATTAAATTTAATAAAGGTAATTACTTTTTCGCGTACTTATTGCTCCTACATCATACGACGGTGCCATAACCAATGAAAAGCGAGCAGGTCACATAGTTATGATTTGATGAGGATCACTTTAAGAGTAGACAGCCTTTAGGAAAAAGCAGATAAACCCCGACCTTGCATTCAGTTCTCCCTCTCCCTACCTATTACCATCATCATCATCATCAGGATCACAACAGGCCAATGTGGACTCTTCTTCAGAAACCCTGGCAATTCCTCCCTGTTGAGTGCTATAGTCTTCCAATTTTTAATTCGCAAGTTCCATATGCCCAGTCCTCTCACCCAATTCAGGTCTTCCAATTCTTCAGGTGCTTACGGCATAACATTTGTTGTTCAACTTAAATTGGGTGTCCAGGAAATTAAAAATATGAAACTCCAGACTATTTCCCTGTTTTTTCATGACATCAAAGAATAATTCACGAGTGTTTTGAGTACTAAATTGAATTAATTCTAGTAAAGCTAATTTATAATTGTTCCGATTTCAAAAAGGGAAACAAAGTACAAAGTATAGGGGCATGACTGTGCTATATCACTGCTTTGAAATTTGTGAAAGAATTTTGGCCAGAAGATTAAATAAAGCAATAGAAAAAACTTAAGAGAAGAACAACATGCCTTCAGAAGCGGAAGGTCAACGGTGGATTTAAAATTCTGTGTAAGACAGCTTATTGAGAAGAAATGGGAATATGGAGCAGAAATATACATTGCATTCATTGATTTCGAAAAGTGTTGTACATAGAGAAATATAGGAAGCTTTACAAAATGTAAAGGTGCTAAAGAGGACACGATCAGAGGAGGATGATGATGATGATGAAAGCTAATTTTGTAAAAATATATTTTTAATATGTATAAGTAAGCAAAATATATAATTTATTTTTATTGCAAGGTATTAATTATGAAGAGCAAAATAAATTATTACAACCATTATTTGAACATGAACTATGTTAGGATTAAACATTACAAACAATCCCATGTTAAAATTATCTTATTTTTTAATAGTTTGATTTTTTTGTCAATGATAGTAATTTCTTTGTCTACTTCATTTTGTAAAGTTTTTCTTTTTTTCTTTTCTTCCATTTATTTTATAAAAATCTCAGATTTTCTTTTTTCAACTTTGGCTTTTCTTCTTCTGACAAGTTGCTTTATTTTATTTGTTTTCGATCTAACTATGTTTCCTTATACCTTGATTAAGCATTTCTCATTGAAATATTCTAATATCTGTACACAATTATAGAACGTGGTTCAGTGATGACTATTCTTTTGATTGGAATACAAGCTAGATGCACGTCGCTTTAAGAATTCACGTCTATTTCCCGGTTGCTTTCAAATTCCCAATTTATTCCTCGTTTTCAAGATTTCCCGACTGCTAGGTATCCTGATAGGTCTTCACGCTTAGATAGGAAGGGCATTTTCCTTTGTTTTTTGAAATTGAAGGCGTACATTTATTTCCCTCGGGGACTCGAACCAACTAGTGTAGCTACCGGTAGCTGATGCCTTATGCCAATCGGTTACAACGCCAAACATACATTTGTATGTATGAACATAATTATATAGGCCTATACATACATGTACGTACATAACCATGATCTAATAATTAAGATATTTGGTCTGTGTATTCTTACTTCTTATGGTTGTTTTTGTTCTTTCCAGTTTATTCTGTATTTCACTATTGTGTTAAATTCCTCTACTTTTAGTTTTTTTAATTCCGTGTTGTGTTCTTTGTCCGCTCTCTGATATCCTCCTATTGGTCTGAGGATTTTCATTCCAGCAGCTTGGATCTGGCAGATTGTTGTGTTGTCGCTGTCAAGTTTTCGGATCCATAAGTATTAATGGGAACTGCCATTGACTTCCTATTGTATTTTTAAAATGCCAAGATTTATTAACCCGGCCGGGCAATTTTAACTGCGCAAAAATCATGTGTGTGTGTGAATGACATGATTCATAAGGGAAGTACAAATTTAAGACAGCTAAAAGAAATGACAGCCTGAAATAAGAGTCCCCTGCGCAAAAACCCAGCCATTTCACGAACAAATTGTGATGTTAAGTTCCGAATAGCTAAAGCACGCCGGGAAATAAAACACAAGCCAGATTAATGTGACAGAGAGGATATAAACCGCAGACAATGGATTAATATTTAACGAGACGCTGTGTTGACGCACAATAAATATATTATGTAATTATTTCAGCTCCACCTCAGAGCGTACAAACGTAATTAAATTCAACATAATTACCTAAGTACACAGTAAATCACAAAACTGCTAATATTTGTTCAATATCATACATGTCTGGGTCATATTTTAATGTATACTGTGGTACGACTGGATCGAGTAGCATTTATGGACACGACGAAAATTTTGAAAATACGAGACGTAGGGGAATCGCTTCAAATGTTTTAATTTTTTTTGTATAAAACACTTAATACAACAGTATTACACACTATTGTTTTTTCACGACAAATCTTGATATATAAACATTCAGTCTGCGTATGTTTGTGCTCGCAAAACTCGAAAAGTAGTCCGTCGATTGTTATGAAAATTTAACTCATGTCCCAAATGGGAGTAAATGACCAATCACGTTTCAATGAATTATGTTTTACAACCAATCACAGTAGTGTTTCACCTCGGTAATGATCGAATTTTGATTACCAAAATCAAGAAAGCTCTTCCTTTTTAACATTCTGAACAGGTCAGAGCATTATTTTGCAGTGACTGACTCTCTAACAAATATGTTGAATGTACAGCAATTCAATATGTGACTGACTGGTATTTACAGTACACGTTTGCAGCAAATTGTTTGTATAAATATTACAATTGATTGAAGTTAGGGGTGTTATCTATGTGATATGAAATATGATAAGTGTGATTAAGACTGTACATAAATATACAACTTCTGAAGGAAAACAATGCTATTTATTAACAATCAAAGTATGTATAACTGACATAAATGTCAACTCTTCATGCACCTTACCCATGGTAATCTACACCATTCTCTGAAATGACATTCCTAATTCAATTTTCCAAAATACCGTTTGGAGGGCACAATTCAAACTACATTCTAAATCAAAAACAAATCCTAAATCACAATTAAGACACGAGTTATGACCTAATATGTAATGTGTGACTGACTGGCATATATGAATTTTATTTAGAATTTCAAAATGCAAATATTACAACAACGTAATGAAATACTATGAAACAAGATAAAAGGCTTCGGTAACAGAGATTTATAAAGAACTACAAATACTTTATCAATTCAACAAAAAATGTAAAATTTAATTTTGCTGTAAAATAATTTAAATCAAACAATAATGGAATTAAATTAACTCGCTTACCATGTGTCATTCTAAATTATGCAAAATAGCATAAATATTGAATCTTAATAACAAAGGGCCTTTTCTATTGTTAGATTTAAATTTTTGACATTGAGCAATGCAAGCTTAATATGACATGATAAGAAAAATAAATGCCTGGACCGGGATTTGAACCCGGACCTCTCGATTGGTACTCGAGGGTGCTATCCATAACACCACCAGCCACATGCAATACAAACAATTATTTTTCTTATATATATATATATATATATATATATATATATATATATATATTCTCCATTATTACAAGATGTAGCGAGAACTCTGTCTTCACTCCCACCTAGTAGCCACTATAACAAGTAAGCAAATTAAAGAGAATATTTTTTCTCGCTACATCTTGTAACAATGGAGTGTGTGTGTGTGTGTGTGTGTGTGTGTATATATCCATTACAACACCAGGCAAATCCAATACAAACACTTATTTTTATTATATATATATATATATATATATATAATAAAAATAAGTGTTTGTATTGGCAAATCCAATACAAACACTTATTTTTATTATATATATATATATATATATATATAATAAAAATAAGTGTTTGTATTGGATTTGCCTGGTGTTGTAATGGATAGCACCCTCGAGTACCAATCGAGAGGTCAGAGTTCAAATCCCATCCGGGCATTAATTTTTATCATGTCATATATATATATATATATATATATATATATATATATATATACACACACACACACACGGTAACTGATTACAATTTACCTGATGCAAGACTTAATATTTTTTTTTATTTCTAGATTGAATCAATGAAATAAAAATACTAACATGAAATTAACAATGTGCCTTCCATACCGTATGCACATTCTTAATAAGTTAGTTGTTTACCAGTGTGCATGTACTTTCAAAATATATTATTCACATGAGTAAGCTGTCCAATAGCTGACATAGTGAATTCTGTTTATAAACCGAGTCATAAAAACAAAACTCTTATTGTTATTAGCCTGGTGACTCATTTCATAACATCGATGTATCAGATTCGCTTACGCAGTTATTATTACACTCCCATTAATAAAAATATTTCCTGTCACACAGGAAGTCCCACGCTGCAGCTGAACAGTTTAAGGCAAGTTGCCTTAATAGAGAGCACTGGCTCGAGTCCCCATGAGAAAAAAATTAATTCTCATAGAATTGCGGCCACAATTGGACTGGTATCCGCCCTGAATCGTGAATAATTTGGGCAGCTACAGTCCAGAAAACCAAATACAACGGCTGACCACATGTCACCCCTATATTTGCTAGATGGATGTCCACCTCCGTAATTGATATATTTGGTGGATATGAAATCAGTAGCCGGCTGGTAGGCAATGGGTTTTCTAGTCCTTTTTTACACAAGAACTTACGAATTTGTTGCGCTAATTGTTGTTTGATAGTTGTGCATACTCCATAACATACGGGTCCAACACTTCCACAATGTGAATGCAATGAGATATCGTGACAGCTGCAACATGTTCAAATTGTTTTTTTTTTAATTTTCTTTCCATTTTCTACATTATTTTGTGACTCCTGAACAGTTATTTGGTTGGTTTTACAGCACACAATATTAGAGAATTCTGCACCACTTTTTATTTTATTTTATGTTAAATCCAAATATATATGTATAAACAGTGTTACATTGCTAAATGTATAGACATATTTTTTATTAAGTATCTGCTACACCAACTGAAAATATTTTAACACCGCAAGTCCTGGAAGAAGTCCCTATAGTTCGGAAAACACTTTTCTTCAGCACATTTGTCGTGTGTCACATAACCTGACACTAGAACACAATATTTATTCTGAACTTCTGTGTCACCTTCCATCTAAACCAGGCAAAATCAGTTAATATTGAGATATGTTTATTATTCCAATAAACTGCTGCAACGCATTCTGTTCTTAGTAGGCATAATTTCTGAGAAATCAACACGTATGGCTGCTAGATTTACAGCAACCTTTTCCCAAACATATTTAAATGCTTCCGCTGACAGCCTTTCAGCTCAAAGACACAGAAGCACAGAAGAAGGACCTGCAATTAATTTATGAAACAGCTGAGCTGAATAGTCTACCAGATTTCCTATAACATGCTTATGCTAATCCTCAGCGGAGAGCAGCAAAGAAAATGACCGCGTATTAGCATTATAAATAAATGGGAGGACAAAGAGTCAGTCAGTCACGGGAATCTAGCGGAAAAACAATGACTTTACATGAATATATCATCAATACCTTTTTGTAGTTGTGCACCGATAACGTAGAATCCAAGAAGAAATTTAAATCCATAAATTATTATATTGTCTACAGTAATTTTTAAACGGTTTCTGTGACAGACTGATCATAGCTTACAGTTAACAATTATAGGGCACGTTTAAGGTATCTAGAACATTAGAATGCAATTAATATTATTGCATTCACGACTAAGAAGGATCGAAGTATGGTTAAACAAAAGAGTTTGTGAAACAAAACGAATTAATAAGACCAAAAACTTAAATAAATATGTAAAATATTGCGGTTTTACAGGTTTGTAATAGGACAAGTTCTACCACCAATATTAGGTTAAAATAATACACATTTGAAACATGGTCTTGTAGAATCAGAAAGTTTGATCATTACATATATATATATATATATATATATATATATATATATATATATATATATATATATATATATGTATGTATTACGCCATCAAAATTATTCCTGAGCCAATTTCAAAATTTTTACTTCGGTATGACATTTTCATGGAATCGCTCTATATTCTTTCGACTATACATTTGATAATTGTATGTTCACTACTTGTGTTTTTAAATACTGATTTTACTGAGTTGTTTCCTAAAAAATGAATTAATAACATATAACGTTGGTTATAATATACAGTTTGATGTGTTTCAATTTAACTCCACTAGGGTACAATCTTACAATATTGCAATCCTATTTCATAATAAATAATATGATTAAGTTGCAGCGATGAACAAATTAAACATATCCAAACATTTCTGATTTATTTTCAAACATCGCCGTTTACATTAAATGTATAAATATTTGAAAATAACTATAAATAATGGTTTGTGAGCAAACAGCTTAATTTTATTCGTTAAATAGTCCTAACAAATGTCACTCTTGATTTCCAAATCCTCTAGATAAATTCACTCGTGGCATTACTTATGAAAATTTGTAAAAAGGTAAAGTGATTCCACTACACGCCTCAAGACGCTTTAGGGTAGTAGGAGGTTAAGGCTCGCACGATTTTAGAGATGTCATTCAGGTTTTCAGTCCTGCGTGACGATCGCCTTTACTCCACAACAAGAACATGATAGTAATTTCCGACAGAGGTTGAGTCGACCCCAGTGCCATTGTACCGTCAGAATATTTGGGACAGTTTAAAAATTCTGACCCATAGGAACTCAAACCCCCACCTTCCGGCGTATAGCGTATAATTTGTATATACAGGTTTTCAGATAGAGTATATAGTCGCTGTATGTTATTCTCTGACACCATTGGGAGAAGTTCACCTGAAACAAAAATTTAAAAATTCCTCTAGCGGTAGCAATTTTTGATGTTTCACAACGAAACCCAGTATATGCTATTATAATAAAACATGGTAGATTGTCCAAAAATTGCATGTCCTAACCATCGCAGTCTATGAAACTTATGTGTTCTTATTATATCTGTTTTGCCGTAAAGGTCATGTAAGCTCACTGTTATATATTCAACTCTCTCGTTAAATTTAATTTATGATCTCTACTCCTGATTGATTGTTTAATTTAAGGGGAGAGTTGAAGAAAGTGAAAATGATTCATCGATCCATAAGTTTTTGTTAGGAAATCGATAGAAATCACGTTTTTCATTTATTAACGTATTTTCTCAACTTTCTACAATTATACGAGATAAGTCGTGATTTCCTGTACCTTGTAATTTATTTAAACACCTTCCACAATAGTGAAACATTTTATTCCATCATACTAACGAAGTTTAACCTCTCACCTTGTAGTGCCACACGCCACCCGGGTTTTACAGTGACACGACCTGTCGGGAGAGGGAAACTATCGATCACATACGTACATTTTTAACTACATTATCATATGACTCTGTACCCATCAACAAGCTCTGGGTGACAATGGAGAACTTTGGAATACCTAAATATCTTGTACATTTTATAAAAAGAATGTATGATTGTAAAGAAAGTATTAAGGTTGGAAATAGAGTATCCTCAGAATTTGATATAACAAAAGGATTAAGACAAGGATGCGAGATGTCACCAACATTGTTCAAGATATATTTAGAAGATGTATTAATTAAATGGAATAAGTTATGTAGGGGAATGGGAATCAACATTAATGATCATTTACTGCACAATTTATTATTCGCTGATGACCAGATTATAATAGGACAAGATAAAGAAGATATAGAATACATGATGAGAAAGTTGGTCGATGCATTTGAGGTAGGTGGACTGAAGATAAATTATATTAAAACAGAATATATGGTAATCGGAGGAAATTCAGAAAACCTACAAATAAATAATATGAAAATTAAATGTGTTGAAGAATTTAAATATTTTGGATCTATAATAAATAACTCTGGTACTTGTGAAAAAGTCATTAACAGAGTAAATTGTGCAAGGAAGGCGATTAGATCCCTGAATGGTCTTTTATGGAATAGAAATTTGACCAGAAAAACAAAAAAAAGAGATTATACAGACAATAATAGAAAGTATACTTACATATGGATCAGAAAGCTGGACAATAAATGAAAGGATGCAGAAAAGAATCTTGGCGACAGAAATGGATGGATTACGGAGAAGTATGAGAATATCCAGGCTACAACATATTCGAAATACATATATCAGACAGGAAATGGATGCACAAGAAACTGTTATCGATAGGTTAACAAAGAGAGTTCTACAGTGGTATGGACATGTACAACGGATGTCGGAAGACCAGTGGCCTAAACAGGTGTTGGATTGGATGGTACCAGGCAGAAGGAAGAGGGGGAGAAGTAGAAGAGCATGGTATGAGGGAATATATGATGCCATGATGAAGAGGGGTATGGAAGATGGTCAATGGGAAGATAGGAGTCTCTGGAAAGCAGGAGTCAAGGGCAAACTGCTGTAAAGTGGAAAGCCGGTATTAAAAAAAAATAAAAAATCACACGGGGTAGGGGTCAAACCGAAAGATGGATCAACTCAATGGCAGTGTCTCCTCTGAGACAACACAGAATTAAGACGAAATACACAATTCACACACACACATTCATAATAAATATGGCGAATTTAATGATCATGATGGTCGGATGATGTTCGGGGAACGTTTGGGCTTTTCCTGGCACTTCGTCTTACAGGTGAGGGAAAACCCCAGAAGTGGTTCGAAATCGGGTCCGCTGCATAAAAGGTAGCGATGCAACCCACGACAACACTGGACTATAGCGGAACATATTTCACACATTTAGAAGACAAGTAGTATAAGTAACATAAGGTCAGTATTTTTTAGTAAATGATTTTCAAAGTTGAGACGTGATTGTGATTTCAGTCACTAGATTTCAGCACAAGACACACTTTTTACTTATTTACCACTCTTATTATTTATTTACCACTCTTATATTATTATTATTATTATTATTATTATTATTATTTGCTTTAACTACTAATCTACACATAACTCCAAAATTAGCAATTTATCAGTTGTACCCACTGGTTCCTTAGGGCCTCATTTCAAAATAAGTTGTTAGATCTGTAGTCTATATGTTAGTAAGGACGTTTCAATGCGTCGCCTCACAATAAAAAAATAGGCAGGTTGTTCCGATTTCAGAAGCTATACAGAAACAACATTCACTATTGGTAAGCATAGTGCCTGAAATAGAACATGGACTTACAGAGATGGTTGTAATACCTGCTAATCGCTATTACAATTATGATTGTGAATTGCGCCAAAAAATATCTGCTAACTGCTAAACCCGCCAAAGCCTGTTCCAAGCCAGGTTAGAAAAGGGAGGGGGAGGAGTAACAACCTCGTTAAAAAACCAGGGTTCAGTACGCCCGGTTGATACTACCCTTTGAGGGCCCCCCGAGTACAGATATCGCTGCCTTGCAGTTCGTCATTGATTTGATAAAGGCTAGAGGAAGAAAAACTTGACCAAAAATCACCTGGTCCTCCAGGTTGGGGGTTGATGCATCAGGCCAGCTTCCTTTTTTGTCAAAAAAAAACATAACAATGCTAAAAAGCCTAAAGATTTAAAGCCGGACGGAAATAAAAGAAAGATGTTAAATAAAGATAAAGCAACAGCAAAGATGAATGGGTCTTACGGAATAGACATAACCAGAAAAAATATTACACGCATATAATTCAATAGTGAGAGGAGCTGAAATTTGGAATTTCAACAAAAACTTAGAGAAAAAAACTTTGTCGATGGAAATGGATGTCATGAGGAGAGCTGCAAGATGTTCAAAATTAGAAAAAAAAATGCTGTCATACGAGAAAAAAATGAATATTAGATATCCAATAGTAGATTATATAAGATACCCATCCATCCATCCATAGTAATTCTGCCCGAAGGCAGGTCTTTCACTACAATCAAAGCATTTCCATGCTATGCTTTGCAGCTTTACTAGGGAATTATAGGTATGGTAGCTTCCCGTTGCTTTCCGCACCGATGAAGGATGATGATAAGATGAATATGAATGATGATGATTGCGATGGCCGTATGATTTCGGGGACCGTTTGCGCCTTAAAGTTTTCCTGACATATGTCTTACAGGTGAGGAAAAGCCCGATAAAAACCTCACCCCGAAAAACTGTCCCAAGCGGGGATCGAACCCGGGCCAGCTACGTGACAAGGCAGCACGCTACCTCGAGACCACAGCGATGGACATATAAAATATAGGAAATTAAATTGGCATGGGCATGTACGACGAAAGCAAGAAGAAAGATTACCCAGAAAAACATTGGAATGGTGTCCACCTGGAAAGGAAGCCCTCGAAACTCGTGGATGCAAGAAATAAGAACTGGAATGAGAACAAGAGGACTGGAGGGCAAGGACAGAGACGAGTAGAGAAATAAAATAAAACTTTAGGTAAAGAAAGATGTGTAAACATTAAAAATGTGTATATAAATAAAATCTGCTAACCGCTATATTTTTGGCGCATTTAATAATAATTGCAATACCTGCTAACCGGCATATTTTTGGCGCAGTTATTAACAATTGTAAAATGAAAGAGACGGGACGTCCTGAAGCAAGTAGCTGTGAGAAACACAACAGCCTGGGTCAGTAGTTTTGTGCAATTAGTTGACCTGGATTCAAGCAAATCGGAAACGTGGATTTAATTTAAAGATAATCACGTCCGTGCCTCGGGGCGGTAAACTGTTTAATATAACCACGACTCTTTACGAAATAAAACAACCAAACATAAAAACCCCATCAAACTAGTAACTATAGCCTAAAATATACAACTCTAACAAAAAAATTCCCACGCGTTCACGTATATTAGTTGATATTTTCATAAGTGTTTTATATAAGAAATCAATCAGTAGTTACAGAATAATATATATTGTGCTGATTACAAAAAAATAATAAAAATCAACCAACCACACCTGGAATAGGTACTGTAAAAAACAATAAACTGTCCATACAAAGAATACAATTTTAAGAGGAAATTAATATATTTTTTAAAAGACGTCTGCAATAAATGAAAAAACACAACTAGAGAGAAAAAAATGTCGGTTGTGGTGCACTAGTGTTTATGTCCCTTGACTCTTGTCCTCAAGATCACGGGTTCAAATCTGGTCGGGGTCGATGGATTTTTAAAATGAAAAAAAAAATCCAATGCGCAAGATTTCCTAGAGGGACACTAAACCGTAAGTCCCGAGTCTCAATATTTTCTCATTATGTCGCATACCATTCATGACATCTATAAAGATATAAGCATAATGAAATCTAACGTGGTCCAGTAACTGTTAACAAAGGAAAGGCTACGGCCCAACCTTGGGTTGTTACACAAATGTAGGGAGAAGAAAAAACAAAAAAACACGGATTACGTGTAATATGAATGGGGAAGAAGAAGAAAATGGAAAGTCGTTCTAGGAAAAACAGAGGGAAAAGGCCCATAGATAAACCAAGATTAACGTGGAAAAATAAGATTAAAAATAATTTGAGGGGATTATATTAGACAGGCGAAGATAGGAAGATAGTTCGTATATATAGATTTACTCATGTCTACTTCGAGCCCCAATTTCTTAATGTTACTCAATGGACCACAAAACAAGGCGTAAACAAACCTAAAAGAAACTCGGTCACATTATGTTCTACCAGTCGCCACTGAACCCAACAACCAAACTTAAAGAGACAGAAATTGGGACAAGAGTCCTACATACATACGTTCCCAGAATTGAGCTTAAGTTTAATTTCTTTCTGCATCTCATTACTGTTTGTAATTATTGTTCCTAAATATTTAAATGCAATCGCTTCTTCTAAAAAGAGTGGCTCATTTATTAATTTACTCATTCAAAGAAATATCCCTGTGGTATTGGCGGCAATCTATTCTGAAGTCTCATGAACTGTGGTCAGAATCTCTGCCCACTAGACTTTGAGATTGGTCATATATGTAATATAACCACATTTTTTAAAATCAGAATACCTTTCTGTTGCGATGTCAGTGGAGTTTAAAAATGTCCGTAGCGAGAAATACAGACTCTGTGCACATGTCCTCAAGGAGGTTAGAGGTCAGGGTGGACAGTGGATAAACTAAATCCAACCCTCGGGAGGTCAGCGAGTGATGGATGGTATTGACCCTATCTTTTCCTCGACTTATTGGATTTTTGTTTCTCGATATCTGCACGCATAGATACGTACTTAACATAATGTAATGGCATTGCAGTTAGGTTAGCGTAACTTTTGTAAGTTGGCAACATTCCATCCATGTGTTTAAACCAGGCTCACTGCAGTAGTGTGGGACTCATACATTGCAATAGTTTCTACTCATCCCACAAACACTGTAATATCATCCTAACATACAGGTTGTTCCAGAAATCACATCTAAAAAAGTACGTCGGGCAGGGATTGCGTAAACTAAGCGAATTTCTCAGCAAGTCAATATTGCATAATTTGACACAATTTTAAATAAATTCTGATTGATTTTTACATTAAAAATGAATGGTCAGTGGAAAATACGATAAATAGATAATTGTACGACAAATACAATGAACCTGACATTGTCACTTTCATTAAATTAAAGGAATTGGAATGGGCTGCCCATGTACAAAGGCTCTCAACAGACCGAGCACTAAAAAAAGGTGCTTACAGAAAGTTTTATGGGGAATAGACGAGATGGGAGGATGATATTAAGGAAGATGCTGCAAACCTACTTAAGTATCGCAACTGGAGGCTTGCTGCGCAAGATAGAAATATTTGGAGGCAGTATTAAGGGAGATCAAAGCTCGAATTTGAGCCACCCATTGGATGGATGCATGCACGCATTTTTACGTTGTTTTATTAATAATATTTATAAATAAAAATGAGTGTGAGCCTTTCTGTCTTTTATTGACTCAAAAACTACTTGACCGATTTGAACGGGAGTTTCATTATCATTTAGATACTTTTTTTCTGGAACAATTAGCATATATAACATATTACCTTAGGTACTATGGGTCGAATCTATAAAAATATAAAAAGAAGTGCTTCAGTGCACTAAAAGTCGGTTCTGGACGCTTAAATAGCTTGCGCTGCCGAAGCCATAACATAAGCACTAAATTAATGAACACATTAAATATCTCAAAAAATTCTACAAAAAAGTTCCCGGCAGCATATGTCTCTCTTTTACGGATAACTCACAATAACCATTTTTGGCGTTCAACTCACTGATGGCAAGATCGGGCTAAATAAATTTCCGGGCAAAGTCAGGTAATCAGCATGGAGTTAGAGTAGATAGGAGCTGTCCTTATTTTGTGCACATTTTATTTTATGTTTAATTATCATTCATTTTATTGTGTTATTAGATCTTACTTTTATTTTGCAGTTTGGCCAAATCTAATATTACTGTCATTTAATGTATGTTCTGGTGAATGGAAGAGAAGGCCACAACTCCATATAAATAATAATAATAATAATAATAATAATAATAATAATAATAATAATAATAATAATAATAACAATAATAATAATAATAACAGTAGTTACATAGAAACAAATATATGTTAAATGTGCACTTAATTGCCCTCAATCGGATTCTAGTTGTTAAGGCAAATTATTATTTCTTCGTAACAACAGAAAGTTAATAAATAAGCCAAAACCTAGAAACGGTTTATTATAAATCTGCTTGTTTAAAACGACAAATTATTTCAAGAGGATTAAAGAAGACGGACGCACAAAACGTACCTAATTTTTTACTTGAGATAGCAACATTAAGTTTCCGGTGAACGCGAGCGGGACGGTTAGGCGGAATTGTCCGTGGCAGTCTCGTTTTATGGAGTGGAGTAAACTTTCTTCCACAGAGAGGAGTTAAACTCGCCACTGAAGTTATTTTATGTTCGTGGCGTGGGGTTAGGCGATTAGCGAATGTTAGGTGTCACATGTTCAGTGAGTCCCCAGGACACAATCGGTGATCATGTGGTCATCTCAGCGCGTAAAGCGCAGCCCAACTTAGTGAGAGGCTCGTGGAAAACAGTAGCAGACGGGCACTGCTGGGCCACGGATAAAATTTCCCGGTCCCCACAGGCAAGGAGCTTATATGGTTGAGGATGCCGTTAATATGGCCTGGAGTGCCAGTTAGTGTAGGATGGGTAGGTGGATAGGAGGCTGCGGATTCAGATAGGGGTTCAGGTTGTAATCTTAACAGTTTATTTATATTTTTAGATCATTTCGGCTTAATTTAAAAGCGGCAAAGTTATTTGTGATTACTTTTTTCCCCCCCCTTAAATTTCACGCTGACAATTGACACCTCTCCAATGCGCAACATCAACGGAGCAACACGGTTTATTTCTTGATACTTCTTATCCTCACAAAATATGGATTCCCAAACCATCAAAAGTCCGCCACACAGAAATTACGTAAACAAAGTGGATTCATCAGCAAGTCGAATTCATGGTTCGATTTTGTTGGTTACGGGATACATCTCTCTTTTGTTAAATCGTATGTTTACAGTTACGTGTTGCGACACGAAGGCGGCTAGAGCGATTTTTAGATAAACCTCCCAAACGTTATGATCGGATTTAAGTAATTTCTTGATAATATGTTATTCCTGTCATTTATATGGTATATACCTAGTTTCGTTGCGAAAAATCGAAATAGGGCGCTGATCGATATATTTTTTTAAATTTTCACTTCAGATGAACCCCCAATCATAATGGTCCGATTATCGAACTCGATATTACATTTCTTAATAAAATGTTACAAGCTAGTTCGATTGCGAGAAAATAAACATGGCGGCCGTTAGTTTTCAAATTTCAGACGAACCCTCGCTTCGGATTTCACTGATTTTTAGAAAATACCTTATTTTAATAATATACGCGGAGTCTCATTGCGAAAAATCTAAAATGTTTGCCGTTATGACGATTAAAAAACTTGTTTCTAGATAACTCCACATGTATAGATTTTTCTAATTAACAAAAGTCGACCGTACATTTTTTAAATTGATTATATAGCCTATGCCAAATCTAGTTAAAAAAAATAGCTGCTGTGTTGACGCATACACACTGACTAACTCACTGGCACTATCGAATCCTCAGATTCATGGCCGCGCGGACATAAGTTCTGCACACTTCCCTATCCTGAGCTAATCATTTCCAACCAACCTTTCTATAATTTACTTCCTTCAAATCAAGGTGAATGTTATTTTCCCACCTCATTCTTGGTCTACCAACCGGACATTTTCCCTCTGGTTTTCCTACAATATGCTTCCATGCCCCTCTTTCAAATCCTATTCGTGCCACATGTCCCGCCATATGGAAAGATCTTATTGTTAAGATCACAACATTTCAGCATAAAACAACTCCATGGCACGATAGGCCTAAAAGACCCTTGGCCTACCAGCCGGCTGTTGGCCTCAAATCCACATGTGTTAATCACAGAGGCAGATTAAGAATTATTATTATTATTATCGTTATATTTGTTAACCAGCCTCATGGACTAGTGGTCAGCATTTATGACTACAGTTCATGAGGTCCCGTATTCGATTCCCGGTTAAACGATAGGTATTTTACCAAAAGAGAATTCTTCTTGTGGTTGCCCATGATCTGGAATTTAGGTTAAGAACTCTCCTGGCGCATACCACTTATCACCCATCATAACATCGGGGTAACGTAACTCCGCCTTCAGAAGTAGGTTACAATTACGCCAATACCAGGAGAGAACACCAGAAATGTCGAAATGACAACCTGGGGCATTGAATAAAAAAACATTTTTTTTAGTTTTTTCTCAACGAAACTTGACATTTGTCATCGAAAGAATTAAAATTGGTGGTACAGCTGGAAGTCACAGTTAAAAAATCGCCCTAGCGGCCGCCATGTTTGTTTTGTTATCTACATGACTGGAAATACACGATTTAATTGACAAACGAATGATGTAATGTGTGAATAAATATAAAACCATAAATAAAACTTGCTCAGAAATTTGCTTGTTTACGCAGTTTCTGCGTGACGGTCTTATTTTTAGTCTAATTTTAATTGCGAACGGATCTTTACGTTGGTTGACGTCATTTTTTTCTGTTTCTCTATAATAAACTATAGAAATGTGTGGGTATTTCATTTATTCCCACAGAAACTGTGGTTTTATTCTCCTCTATTGTAAAGTGGCGGGCATTGTCGAGATTTTCGCTTGAAACTTTAATGAAAGGTTGGAGTCTGGTGGAAGGAAAATTACAAGGCATTGTCTTGAACCACAAGTGTCAGGCTAACAATACGCATGCGTCGCGTACAAGTACTCTTTTGTTGGTAATGTTCATTGTTTTGTTTTATTTCTGCTCCTAATGTTGGCAGTTCTGGTTTTATTCAAGATGAAGCGAAATTCTAGCAGTTTCGTCTACTATTCTTCTTAAGTTCGGATGCTGATGTCAGTGGCCGACTGTGTGACCAAGCTTCCTTTAGGCTGGTATATGACATAGCTTATAGATCCTTAGATGGTAAAAGCAATAACGCTACAAGAAGTAATGTCCGATCCTCGATGGTGTCACAATTTCTTAGTGTGGGAAAACTCTCTCATGCGGCAATTTTGCCCTAACCGCTTTCATATTGAAAAAATAGTTAACCCTTAAATAGGCAAACTTACTTATTATGTGTTGGAAGTTGAATTTCTTCTCCAACATACATCGCCTCCCTAGCTCGTCATAGAAAACATCCAGTTTCCTGCATGCATCCTCGACAGCTGAGAAGGGAATCAGTGGTTCATGAAACCAACCTCCGGCAGCGTTTCTGACTACAGTTCATGACAACCCGTATTTGATTCCCGGCCAGATATTAGGGACTTTTTCTTATTAAAGAGGAATATTTCTGCGTTGCCCATGGTCTGGAATTAGGGTTATGGATTCTATTGGCACTTCATTATCACAAATCACCCATCGTATTATTAGGGTAACATAACTCTGCCTTCCAGGTGCCCTAGCCTAACAAATGATTAAAATTCCGCCAATGCCAGGGGAGAGAACGAAAAACTGTCATAAAAGACAACCTGATGGCATAAAAAACTTCAAGGGAGGAACTGACAGGCAAAATTGAGAAAACTAATAACAGTGAGCTACACGATCTTTATGGCAACTCAAACGTAATAAAAAAATAACTTTCGTAGATTGCGATGGGGAGGGCATGTGGCACGAATAGAGAATGAAAAGAGGACATGGAAATTTTTGAAGGGAAACCAGAGGGAAAGTGCCCAGTAGGTAGGGCAAGATCAGGTGGGAGAATAACATTATCTATGATTTGAAGGAAATACATTACATAAGAATATGACTTGAAAACATTATCTCAGAATAAAGATGTATGGAGAGCTTATGACCGCGCGGCTATATCTATGCTTGTGGTACTACTTTTTTTGCAAATTATAATGTATTTAATTTAATAGGCCTAGAGTGATTATAAATATTGTGCTGGTGAAACGATGAAGATACAATATGAATGTTGAGCGAATCCAGGAGTTCAGTGACCTGAATATCTGTGGTTCTGCCTGCGCGAGGAATTTGGTCCGCTCGTGTTCTTCACAGAGCTGATTCCGCTCTTTTTATGCTTTTCTCTTCTCTTTGACCAACAGAAACCGTTAACCTGTCAGTTGCCTTCTCTATTTTTTTTTTTTTATTTCACAGTGCAATTTCTACTTCACTTGTTCAGAGCGGTTTGAATTACTCCTATAAACACACAAAGATGCTTATACTCTGCATTATGAGAAAAAAAAAAGCTTAGAAAAAATATAAAGTTGATGTATAAGTACACAAGAATTACAGTGTAGGAGATGGCAGCAATGGACTAGTGGTTATGTTCCTTACCTCTGGCCCCGAGAGTCGCCATGATTTTTTTAGAATGGAAAAACCCATGAAGCAAGTCTACCGGGAGGGGACTTCAAGCCGTGGGTCCCGAGTCTGAAGATTTCTTAAAAAATCATTTAGTCTGAATAAAGAATTTACCGACCTTCATTATCCCAGTAATGCATTTAGGATGGAAAACGCAAGATGGACAAAGAGTGGGAACCACCACGGATAGAGAGATGGGGACGTCACGTGACATACATTAGTGTGGTTTATAAATAGACGTAACCCAGACTATTTAACTCATGCCCCAAATGGTAGTTAATGACCAATCATGTTTCAATGAATTTTGTTTTAAAACCAATGACAGTCGTGTTTCTTTATCAATTCTCTTTACCAGCTCTGCTATTGTGATAAGGAAGCCTCATTTTATATTCAGAACAGGTCAGAGCATTATTTTGCAGTGACTGACTCTCCAACAAATACGTTGAATATAGCAAATAATGAACAGATTCCTTCGCACTACAAATTTGATAATTGTGTATTCAATAATTGTGTTTTTAAATAATGATTTTACTGATATGTTTAATAAATAATAAATTCATACATTATAATGTTGGTTATAATATACAATTTGATGTTTCATTTTTTCTCCACTAGGGTGCATTCTTACAATATTGCGATCATATTTGGCAATAAATAATATGATCAAGTTGCAGTGAATAAACAAATGAAACATAACCACACATTTCTGATTTGTTTTCAAACAGCGCCGTTTACAATAAATATATACATATTTTAAAATAACTATATTTAAATGATTTGTGAGTAAACAGCTTAATTTTATTCGTTAAATAGTCCTAACAAATGCCACTCTTGATTTCCAAATCCTCTAAATAAATTCAATCCGTCACTTGGTGATTCATGAATTTATCGATGATTTGGAAATCACTCATGCCATTACTTATGCATCAGACTTGGAACTAATACGTTCGTTGAGAGACTGAAAGGTTCGGATGGTACAACCCCTCATGCCATAATATGCTGCATAAGTCATTCCTAGCGGTGGCTTTCTTCTAACCTGTTAATTGAAAATACATCGTGCAAAAAATAATGTACAACGAACGTTTGTGAAGTGTTTTACAGAATCTCGGATATTAAAAACCACGTTATCGCTTGGTTCTGTAAAAACCACATCCCAATTGTAATAATATGCTACCAAAGTCGGATAGGTTCCTTACATTTTCTTCTGCAAAGTATAACATGGCATGTTAATTTGTTTAAAGGGATTTTATAGCAGATGGAAATGTGAGCAAGTAGGTCGGTGAGAGAGATCATGTGATGCATGTTGCAGCCACTTGTTTCCAAGGATACACACATGTAAATGTTTACTTCAAGATAGCAAGCGCATCATTTGCTACAAGTTTGGATAAACAGAATAAATGCTTGTATTTCATGTCATATCAGTGCAGTGACTGGCACAGGGCGTGGCGAGCTTTTTGTTATGCACATAAATGTATGAAACGACAGTTCCGGAGAGCCAAAATCGACTGACCTGACTGCTATCACTGCAGGAAACTTGACAAATAACTTCTTAGCTTCCAATTCGAGGCTGAGTGAATTTCCGTCCTAACATTTGGTCAAATAAAAAATTATATGACAGACTTTATATACGTATCAAAATTTTTCAACATAAACGGAATTTTTACATCCGAGTACAATTTAAAGTCTAATTCTTCAGAATAGAGTTCTTAGGATTTTTTTTTTTTGGGTTAAACATAAACTAACAGACAGATGAATGGAGAATACCCACGTTTATAAATTCCAAAAGAAAATGTCTTCCCTAATATGGACTCGAACAGCCACAAATATCGTAACTACTATTGTGGGGCAAAAACCCGAAACCATTTTTCCTAGAATTTCCTCTCAGGAATACTTTCCGCCGAACGACAAATGACCGAAAAAAAATTGAACACATTAGGGAAAAAAATATGTTTTTTTCTTTTTTTGCAAAGGATAACTTGACCTAACCAGCCTGAACCTCACCTAAACCAGCTTAAACCGAACAACAACCCATCTAAACCTAACGCTACCTAAATATATCAAACCCAACATTAATCTAATCTAATTCATCATTAAATTAATAAAACTCAGTCTAAACATAGCAAATAGGCTACTTGTGTTTCTTCCAGACGCTTGTCCCTCAAATGCGGAGGGCGAGTACTTCTAGGTGGTGTTCCCTTGTTGTAGACTCGACTGTGAATCACATAGCCCGGAATCTTTTAAGACCATGATTACCAGCCGTGAAAGCCTGCATTCCACTACTAACCTAACTCATTTTGAGGGCCCATATTAAAATTACATTTTTTCGGCGATTTGTTTTGAGGGTTTGTCCTTTAGGAGTTTTTTATTCGGGGGACTGCATTTGGGAAAAGGACTTCCACTAGAGTAAAATTCCTCACAGAAGATTAATGAAGATAAAAAGCAGATACACATCCCTATCTTATAGACGTAAAAAGGGGAACAACTGGCAGTAACAACATGAAGCAGATTGTGTAAGTTGAAACTGTTCAACGGATAAAGAAAGCGACAAACGTGTGAATTAAAACTGTCCAAGTGAAGCTGGTTGCATATCAATCACCTAAAACTTTACAAACTTGTAATACAATAAACAAATCATATTAACAACTTGTGCAATAACCCTGCAGCCACTCAAATGATCAATTTACAGGAAAACTTTAAATCCAGTTCATAAATAATACGGCCGGGGGAAGTTCCACTACTGCTGTGAAGATCTGGATGCGAATTTCTGGTCCTCACTTTGGTTTACAATACAACTAAAGGGAAAAAATATATGCCTGAAAGGGGATTGGAAACAAAGACTCCCAGCTTCACGCGCTAGTGCACTAATCACTGTCCAATCTAGACAATCTAGGAGCAGACACAAATTTATCTCTATTTGAAATCTACGTATAGGCTATATATGTTAGTGAACTACAATTCACTTAACAATAGGCTAGCTTTTGCTATAGTGATTTCATTTTCAACAAAGGTTTCAAGGGCATATGAGCGATCCGAATAGTAGGCCAAGAGCCTATCGCAACATTGTTCATTCAATTAATATGTGGATACAGTTTCTATAAATTATCTGCCTTTTTGGTAGCCCAATTTTACACGCATAATTACACGCATATTGTATTTCAGAAATTATTCTTCCTTCTACCCATGCTTCTACAGCCCAAGTTAGGTTCTGGTCTCTCCTTTTAGAGTTCATCACAAATATGTTTTAGTTACGTTTATTTCCCTACAAGTGCGAGTGTCAGAATGTCGATTCAAGAGATAAATACACCCTATTGAGGATGTCTATAGTGTGGTGATAAACAAATGCAACAGTAGATGCTCTAATTAAAAATTTGATTTCAGTTGTTTATTATTAGAAGTTAGTAACTGTTGCACTTGTTTATCTCCACTCTATATACAACCTGAATAGTAAGTGGAGATAAACAAATGCAACATTAAATTATCTAACTTAAAAAGTGTTTCAGTGGTTTTTATTATTATTTTTAATAACATTGTTACTATTATTTGAAGTCAGTAAATACGTTTTTCAATTTGTTTATCTCCACTCTATAGATATCCAGAACAAGGAGTAGTAGGGCACTAAGGTATTACTTTACATGGAAGAAAGTCCGTTAAATTTTGCCTCAGTGGCATTTTTTTTTCTAAGACCTAGGTACATTTATGAGCCTGCAAATCTTCACACTCGGGATCCACGGCTTAAAGTCCCCCCCCCCCATCCAGAGGACTTGTTCCATGAATTTGTTTACATCCTAAAAATACACCCAAACCGACCTGGTATGAACCCGCGACCCTAGGAACTACAAACCAGGAATATAAACACTAGATCACCGCGGCCGACATTTCACGAATTATGCAGGATATAAATATACTCGGTTGTGATTACGAATGTAATTTGTTTGGGAATTTCACACGTTATCGTATGTTTAGAAGATATTTTCCTGTTGGTAGTTCATTGGATTTTCCATTCCGTGTTTTATCAGTTCATTACTTCCTTCAATCAGCGACAACTAAAATATATATTTGCTTTTATTCTAGAGAATAGAAAAATGTATTAATTTTTCAGCTATATGATTTTTATGTACCGTCCTAAGTGGTAAGATTGCAACATAGTATAATGAGAAGTTAGATATATGACTATTTTTTGTTTTGCTTTCATACACAATATTATGAGAAATTAGACTTCTGGTTGTCTTTTATCTTGATTTCAAACACAAATAATTGCATTATGTTTAGGCTTACTATCTGTATTCAAATCTTATTTTTTATTATATAAAATTCCTGGCACTACTAATAAGGTATAATATTGATATTAAATATATTACCTTGGAATTTCGGCGTAGTTGGTTAAAGCAACACGCCACAACTCTGAAGGTCGAGAGTTCTAGTCCCGACACGGACTGTGATAACGTAAAATTATATTCGATTTTTTTCCTGACAATATAAAAAATGCGTTAATCTTCTACTCATAAAGAGACCACACGCCAATGCCAGGAGAGAACACCAGAAATGTCGAAATTACAATCTGGGAATAAAATAAATAATAAATAATACAGCGATATTTTGAAATGCCAGATTCAAAGTCGGTTGATGTATAACAATGCCAAAGGGCGTAAAAATCTAGATCTCTTCGAAAGGTCCCAATTAATAGGTGAACAGTAATTGAAACAAAGTCAAGATTGAAGACATAATCAAAATATGTTAATAATATGCAACTTAAAATGCAGAATAACTCGTTTTTAAGTTAATCGCAGTAAAAGCACAAAGTCTAACTTATCGATTACCCTGACGTGCGTAAATGATTGCACCAATTAGAAAGGATTGCGATTCTTGTCAACTCCACCGTGTTAAACTGCTAATGAAGCTTTCTTTGTGCGACACAATTCCAACTCAAAAATTCAAACAATTCCACTTCCTTGAATTTACCTACGCCACCTCCGCTAAGACAGCCAGAGTTCATTTACGAGTAGACATTGTCAGTAAATTCATTCGATTGTTGTGAACTTTGTGCCAAAGTTTGCTTCGATACAAACTTTTATGATGGTAGCTCAATATCATTATTCAGTACAGAGTCAAAATAAGTTACTTTGATCAAAATTTTGTCAGAATTATTTCACTCACACACACACACCAAATAGTAGATAACAAACAACAACATTATACAGGGTGCGGTTATTCACTGCACAAGGTTGCAAGGAAAAAAATCAGATTGGTTCAAAAATGAGATTTGAATATGGGAACTTCAGAATATAATCCTCAAACCCTACTAAGTATATTCGTTTAAATACATTGTGCGGCATAAGTCAGTTAACCACTGCACATCATTGCAAGGAAAAATTCAAAACACTAAAGTAGTCTGATATTATACATACGTGAAGGTCCCGTATTCCAACCCCAGTTTCATCCAATCTGATTTTTTCAACCCTAGTGCGCTGCAATGGCGCATCTTAATTGACTTATGAAGCAGCCTGTATTTTAACCAATCACGATCCATTCAATTTTTTTCTGAATGTTTAACCTTCTGACGTGATACATACAGCATCTTAACAAGATGATATGGTTAACATTAGAAACAACTGGTAGTTATTGAGTTAACGTTACTTTAAATTTCACAAAGAATGAAAGGTGTTAATAATGTATATACAAGGGATAGGCGTTTTCAATATTTGTATTTTTACGTAAGTTAAAATTTCTCAGTTTACTTCCAAATAAATGAAGTTATAATTAGGGGCTGGTTCCTACGGTTTGTCATATTTTCTAATACTTGTTTTATTTCAGAAATGTACCATTTATCACTCATCATATAATGGGGAAACATAACTCCGCCTTCAAGGCCCTCCAACTTAAAAAGTGGGTTACAATTCCGCCAATCCCATGAGAAAATACTAAATATGTCGAAAAGACAACCTGGTGACACTGTTGAAAATATGTAACCAATATAATGTAAGTTACTGAATTCAAACAACTAGGAACAATTATAAACAGGAATGAGGTGCAGAAAAAAACTAAATATAGATTCAATTCTCGAAATGCATATTACACATTACAGGGACTCTTGCCATCCAAACTTCTTTCAAAAACGTTAAACTGAAAATATATAAAACTGTTATTCTACCAGTTATATTATATGGATACGAAACACGAACTCTTATTTTAAGGCAGGAAAGGAGATTATGAATATTTGAGAATAAAGTTCTTAGGAAAAATTTTGGACCAAAGAGAGATGAACAGACTTCATGACAGTGAACTATATGGTCTTTACAGGAAGCCAGATTTAATAAGAACAGTTAAGTCTCGTAGACTGCGATGGGCAGGACATGTGGTACGAATGGGGAAAGAAAGACGTGTATGAATCTTCTTGTAGGAAAACCAGAGGGAAAACAACCCGTTGGTAGACCAAAATGAGGTGGGATAATAACATTAACAATGATTTGAGGGAGGTAGATTATAAGGGAATGATTGGAAAACATTGGCTCAGAATAGGAATCTATGGAAAGCTTATGTCCGCGCGGCCATGAACCTATGGGTTCGATAGTGCCAGTGCGTTAGTTAGTTAACATAGACTACCTGTTCAATGGAGAAGATCACATAACAGTGAACTACATAGTCTTTATAGGAAACCAGATATAATAACAGTTAAATCTCGTCTATTCCGACTGACAGGACATGTGGCACGAATTTGGACTCAAATACGTGCATGAACAATTATTGAGGGAAAATGAGAAAGTGCCCAGCAGATAAGCCAAGAAAGAGGTGGGAGAATAGCGTTAACCATAATTCGAGGGAATTATATTATACAGGGATGATTGGAAAACATTACCTCAGGATAGGGATGAAAGGAGAGTTTATGTTCGCGCGGCCATGAATCTACGGGTTAGATAGTGCCAGAGGGTTACTTATTTTTACAAATACTATAAATAAATGTTCATTTTAGTGCCTCGAGACAATTTGAAACCCTTAAGAGACATTACTTAGAATAATTGAAATCGGTGAAAATTCACTTTAATTTACTGACGAGGTCTGGACCAATCATATTAAGCCTACTGCTGACATATGCTACGCAAATATCAAAATATAAAGGAATAATTACTGAGAACATTAGAGAAAACCATTACCTTTGATACTTTGCATAACGTCAATGAAAACAGAAATAACGCATGTCATAAAGTTGATGCAGTAATTTAATTGACACCCTGTAATGGTGAAACAAAATTAAAAACAATACGGATTCGCTAAATGAGAAAACAAAACACTGATATAATAAAGTAATGAATAAAAAGGCTGCTTTCCCGTAAAATTAAAACTTAATTCATTTGTGAAATTAAACGGAAATTACAAAGTTAGAATGACGTAAAAAAACTAAGATAACGACTTGACAAATGAGCAGCGGGACAAATATAAATTTACACGTTCTAATTCCGTTAATGACACATTCCTGGGAATCAAAATATGATTAATAGCAACTTAACGTTAAAACCTACGCTAGTCCAGCCAAGGGATGGGCAAATAAAATCCGTAATATATAATCAAGTGTAAAACATATTATAGAACGCTTTACAACAATTCCAAATAGAATAACAAAAACTAAGAAATTTGCCGGATTTATATATATATATATTCCACCGCTGTGGTCTCGAGGTAGCGTGCTGCCTTGCCATGCAGCGGGCCCGGGTTCGATCCCCAGTCGGGGCAGTTTTTCTGGGTGAGGTTTTTATCGGGGTTTTTCCTCACCTGTAAGACAAATGTCAGGAAAACTTTAAGGTCCAAATAGTCCCCGAAATCATATGGCCAACATTTATTCTGATCCTCATATTTCTATTATTATTTAATATCTTCCCATTCCCCATTTCATCTTTATCACCATCATCATCATCATCCTTCACCGGTGTGGAAAGCAACGGGAAGCTACCACATCTACAATTCCCTAGTAAAGCTGCAAGCATAGCATGAAAATGCTATGATTGCAGTGAAGGACCTGCCTTCGGGCAAAATTACCATGGATATATATATATATATATATATATATATATATATATATATACGGGGCAGAGGCTAATTGGGATTTTTGGACCTTTAATCTGGTCAAAAACCCTGATGGAACTGATATTTAACTTCGCGGTGAATTTCGGTGAAGTCCTGAGGGTCTAACTTAGCCAAATCCACTCTTCTCATCTCCAAGTTGGGGCCCCCGGGACCTTAAGATCTAGTAAAGCTGCATACATGGCATGATGAGTCTACGGTTTAAGAAAAGAGTGGAGAATGCTGAGTTTGCAGTGAAAGACCTGCTCTTGGGCAGAACACTATATATATATATATATATATATATATATATATATACACTCAACATTCTCCACTCTATCCTTAACTAAGCTTTCCTTTTTGTATCCGCATACAAACCATTTATTTAAATATTGTCTATAATCTGGTGTATTTTTCTTCCTCTAATCTTCTTTCAGTTGACCATTCCTTCTAAGGCATCCTTCAGCAGTCGACTTTTAATATACATTACAAAAATCCGTTAAGGTCACTGTTAAATTTTTAAGAAATATAAAACAGTACCTGAGATCTCACTCGTCCTCAATAACTCAAGTACCATATTCTGCTTTCAGTTTGATACTGACTTCAGCAGGCAGTTTCTACTTAGCCAGTGGTCAATCCAATTTATTTTCCTCTTCTTTTTAAGTTCCAGCACGCACACACATCCACCTATAGAAATTCTGCCCAAGGGCAGGTCTTTCACTGCAATCATAGCATTTCCATGCCATGTTTTGCAGCGTTACTAGAGAATTATAGGTGTGGTAACTTCCCGTTGCTTTCCACACCGGTGAATGATAACGATAAGGATGATGATGGTGGCCGGACGATTTTCGGGGCTCGTTTGGCCCTAAGCTTCCTGAATTTTGTCTTACAGGTGAGTACAACCCCCCCGAAAGAAAACCTCACTCAGGAGCCTGTCCCGACCAGGAATCGAAGCCGAGCTCGATTCATGACAAGGCAGCACGCTACCTCAAGATTACAGCGGTGAATATATATATATATATATATATATATATATATATATATATATATATATGAGAGTGTATAACAGTTAAAATAGCATTCAGTGTGTAAGAAAGTTAAATAAAGATAGAGGGAGGGAAAGTAAGAGAAAGAAAGAGACATAAAGAGAGATATATAAATGAAGAAATAGAGAAAAAGTTGGAAATCCACTCAATCAACTTTTCTTGCTTCGAGATTGCGGATAGATAATCGGATTAATTTTATTTTACGAATCGCTTCGGCAGACCACATTACATAGACGATGAGTACTTGTATTGAATAGTGAGGAATGTGTGCTGCGTGTTTATTAGGACCTTTTACAATAAATCCCCTAATCTTCATGAGGGACATATTTATTTCCTTCCCTGACAGAAAAACCAACAGGACAGTGAATCTGCAATTATTGCAATTATTATATCAATCTCGCAACTCGCACTCCAGTACTCACTGCCGAGCACTCTCGTATATTCCCATCCTAAGATAGTATCCTGCAGTCATTCGAAATATAACACACATTCCGCAAATTAGGGTAATGTTGTTCTCCCACATCATCCCACTTGGCACCTTTCTCTAGTTTTCTTAAAAAAAACTCCCCATGTGTCTCTTTCATTCCCAAGTCGTACATGTCCTGCCGATCTAAGTCTACGAGACAACTGTTCTTATATATTATATCCCATAAAGATCATATATATATCACTGTTACACAGTTTTCACAATTCCCAATTTTTTCCTAAGTACTTTATTCTAAAATTCTAAAAATGTTCTTGTCCCTTTAAGTAAGAGTTCATGTTTCGCCTCCATATAACTGGAAGAATAACTTTTTTTATATTTTTTAGTCTAACATTTTATGCGAGAAGTTGAAATGACAGGGGCCAACAAAGCAATAGTACTGATAATAAATGTTGGTTGAAGACAAGCCGAGATATGTGAGGAGAGCCAGAGATTGTCATGGCCAGTTGTAATCATTAAAAATTAATTTTCAAATCAGGTTATGAGAAAGGGCATCTGGCGCACAATCACGCCATCTCCACATAAATACTGTTTGAATGACGCGCTGGTCACCCTCAGGAATTCATGACAAATGACTGGGACACTGCGTGCTAAGTAAATTAGCAACACGACATCTCATCATACGTACAGTTCGGGACAAAACAAAGTACACACATAATAAGTATGGCTTTCGATATCATTATCATATTAAAATATTAATCTAATATTACTTCATCATGAGCTTATAATTCAAAGATGAAAAATATTTAGGCGATAGTTTGTTAAGTCTAGGACAGCGGTTTCCAAACTATGGGTTACGACCCTTAGGAACGAAGCAGGATTTGGAACTATACATTAATAATAATAATAATAATAATAATAATAATAATAATAATAATAATAATAATAATAGTGTATAATATTAACAATATATATTATTATTACAAAACATGTTAACTAACTCTCTGTCACTATCGTGGCCGCACGAACATAAGCTCTCCATACATACCTATCACGAGCTAATGTTTTCTAATCAATTCCCGTATAATTTAACTCATTCAAATCATGATTAATGTTATTCTCCCACCTCATTCTGGGTTTCCTACAAGAATCTTCCATATCCGTCTTTAATTTCTCATTCGTGCCACATGCCCTGCCCTTCGCAATCTACGAGACTTAAGTGTACTTATTATATCTGGTTTCCCATAAAGATCCTGTTGTTCAGTGTTAAATAGTCATCTCAATTCACCTGTCTGTTCATCTCTCTTTGATCCAATAATTTCCCTAGGAACTTTATTCTCAAATACTCGAGTCCATGTTTCGCATCCATATAATATAACTGGGAGAATAACAGTTTTATTTGTTTTTAGTTTAACATTTTTGAAAGGAGTTGGGACGACATTAGACGCTATAATGCATCATAGCAGAATTGAGCCTATGTTTAATTTGTTTGTGCAGCTCATTCTTGTTTGAAATATTAATGTTCTTAGGTATATGAAATCAGCCACTTCTTCAAAACTTCCCTCATTTGTCATTAATTGTAGGCCTACAACGCTATGGAGTAAATATTAGAATGTCGTAGTGACGTGCTTCTTCACTCTGTATTGCCAACTTAAAAAAAAGTAATGTAATAATTATGTTAAAGAAGTTGCGATTGCGTGAAGTGAACGGCTGAGGGTGATCCCGCGGGAGAGCAAAACAAAGTGAACCCGGGGGCGATCTATCACAGGAAGAGCAGGACTGTCAGAGCTCTCATTAATTTTCATCAAAGTATTAATATTTCAGGCAGGGCATCCATCTTCGCCACGTTGAGGGGTGTACATCATCCACTAACAAGCAGCGTCATGAATATTTCATCCAATATATCTCAAGAAAATCAATCAAACTAGTTAGGTCAAATATTTATCACTTCTGTCCATTTATTGACACAAATTGATGTCAAGTTCACTATGACGTGATCTCCTCCGAAAGAAACAACATTAAGAAACATACAGATTCGCACTAAACACGGCGAATATAATAATGATGAGGATCACATCGTTTTCGGGGACCAAACGGGCCATAAACGTAATTGACATGTTTTTCTTGCTGGCGACGAAAAACCATCATCCAGGAAATTTGTGCCCGCTACGTAAGAGGCAAGATTACACGGGTGGACAATTTATAACAATTAATGGTTTTATTATAGATCTGTACTAGTATATTTGCGCTGGTTCAGTGGAAAACAAAACCCTTTAGTCTCAATTTTGCAAAAATCAATAGAAGATATTATTATTATTATTATTATTATTATTATTATTATTATTATTATGTTCCATCGCTGTGGTCTCGGGTAGCATCCCTGCCCGGGTTTCATCCTCCGGGACAAGTTTCATTGGCGATGTACTTTTTTCGGAATTTTTCCTCACTTATAAAACAAATGTCAGGAAACTTTAAAAATCCAAACGGTCCGCGAATATCATCTGGCCATCATTATCATATTCGCCATGTTACTATGAATGTGTGTGTGAATGGTGTGTTTAATGTTGTGTTGTCTCGGAGGAGCTGATCACTCAGTCGTCTAAAAACAATGTATGTGACCCACAGTTTAAAATCCCTCTCCCGACAGGTCATGCCACTGTAAGACCCGGCGTAAAAAATAAAAATACATATGATGCTAGTGGTTAAACTGAGTTAATGGAATAGAATTATAACTATGTATTTGTAGACTTGTGTGAGACCATAGGATTTTATTCTTAAAGGGAATTATTCCTGTGGTTGCGTACGGTCTGCAATTTACGTTAAGAACTCTACTGGCTTTTCATTATCATTTGTCACCCATCATATCATCGGGCTAACGTAACTCCGCCTTCCAGGTACCCCAACGTAAGAAATAGATTACAATTCCGCCAATGCCAGGAGAGAAAACCAGAAATGTCAAAAAATCTGGTGGCATTATACATATCTGCTGGTTGGGTGGAATACAAGGCCGTGTGGACTTAATTTTGTCACAATAAATAAAACATTATTATTATTATTATTATTATTATTATTATTATTATTATTATTATTTCGTTTATTACAAAAAATAAATATTCATACGAGAAAAAATATTAGATATTCAATAGAAGATTATATAAGATGAAAGCAATTAAATTGGAATGGGCATATACGACGAATGCAAGAAGAAAGGTTACCCAGAAAAACATTGGAATGGTGTCCACTGGAAGAAGAAGGAAAAGAAGACTCGAAACACTTGGATGCAAGAAATAAGAATTGCAGTGAGAAGAGGGCTGGGGGATATGGAGTGGATGGATAGGGACGAGTGAAGAAGCAAAATAAACTTTAGGCACAAAAAGGTGTGTAAACATTAAAACGCTATATATATAAATAAAAATATTATTATAGATGTTCTACAAGTTGTTGAAGAAAGAACACTCATGGTTTGGCCATGTAAAGAGGATGTCAGATGATATCTTAGATGATATTAAATTATGAAGAAGGGGACATTAACAGAACGGTGGGTCCAAGGAGAGCATAGGAGTATGGAGACGAGACGATTATCTGAGAGATATGCAGAGAACAGGGATGTATGGACGAGTAAATTTACAAAGGGTTGTAGGAAAAACTACTGCATTGTAGAGAAAATACCAAAAAGAACATTTTTATTATTGTTTCGTCATTGTGAAATGCTGTGAGTGCGAATATTTTCGCATTTTTCCCGACACGAAGATCGCGATCGCTCGGCAGAGTTACTTCGTGTGTAAGTTGTGATTGCGATAAAACGACTTGCAACAGGTAGTTAACATCTAGTGATCAGAGTTGGGCCGAGAGGACTCTAGAGAAGTTAATGCGGTGATAATGAAGACGAAGCAGTGCATAGGAGCAAATTCACGAATGACAGAACGCGAGTTAAAAAAGTTTCCAGTTGGCAAAGTGTTACGATTCAGCAGCTCTGACAACAAGACGCGAGGGCACTGACCGTCAACATCTAAATCCACAGTAATTGTCGCGAGAAATCAACTTAAAATAAACACTATAGCGTCATTTCAATTCAACTTCACTTCACAATCAATTTACGTTATCACCTAAAAATATATATGAAACGTGCAACTTATCACCTATCAGCAATAAATACTACATTTATTTAATAACAAGATGATTCTAAAAATGTTTAATTTAAAAACTTTAAAAATGCTGAGCTGCGGCAAGAATACAACAAAATAGCTAACAGATTTGAAATACTAAAATCTTCAGATGAAAATGGGAAAACCGAAGAAGAAACTAACATATGTATATATAACTTATATAAAGAATGGGAGGCTCTAAGTGATACTATTACAATGTCAGTAGCAGAAAACGTAGATTATTCAAAAACAGAGGCAAAACAAGAAATGGTTTGATGAGGAATGTGCCGACATTTTAAGAACACAAAGCTAGCAAAAATGAATTCATTACACGAGCCAAATGAAATATATTTAGAACAATTGTGTAGCATTAGACGGGAAACCACTAGGTTAAAAAAGAAATTATATATATATATATATATATATATATACACACACAGACACAGATTGTTCCAAAAAAACACCGACAACGGAGGTGAGGAGGTATATTCAGATATGCTGATCATTTTTAATAAGGTATCCATGTCCGGAAATTATGCGTTTTCACACTATGACTAAGTATGTCTCAAGATCAGTGTTAGTTCTGAGGAGTTGAAGATTCATTACATGAAAAAAACACCGGCAACGGATATGGGTGGGTTATTGAGATATGCTGATCATTTTAATTAGGTATCCATGTCCGATATTGTCAAGAATTGAGTCTTGAAATCCAACTAACGGAACTCTTGAGAAGTTAGCTACTCATAGTGTGAAAACGCATCATTTCCGGACATGGGTACCTTATTAAAAAATGATCAGCATATCTCAATATACCACCTCACTTCCGTTGTCGGTGTTTTTACAAACACCCTGTGTGTGTGTGTGTGTGTGTATATATATATATATATATATATATATATATATATATTATAAATATTATAAATATACTTTTGACATTTGGCAATGAAGGCAAATATGATATATATATATATATATGAGAGAGAGAGAGAGAAGATTTAATTTATCTTGAAATGAATGCAAAAATTAGGAACATCAGAGAATTGCATTAGGGAATTCGAATTTTGGACCAAAGAGAGATGAACAGATAGGGGAATGGAGAAGACTAATAAACAGTGAGCCACATGATCTTTATAAGAAACGAGATATAATAAAAACAAGTAAAGCTCATGGACTGCGATGAGCACGACTTGTGGCACGAATGGGGAATGAAAGGGGGATGAGGAACCTTCTTGTACTAAAACACCCAGTTAATAGAACAATAATATAGTGGGAGAATAAAATTAACGATAATTTGTGGGAAGTATATTATACAGGGGATGATTGGAAAATATTAGCTGTGGATAAGGATCGTGGACAGCTTATGTCCGAGATAATAAAACATGACATAACATAGAACACCTCACATTCTTCGTGATACTCGGTGTGAAAAATCCATCCATAGTAATTCTGCCCGAGGGCAGGTCTTTCACTGCAATCATAACATTTTCATGCTATGCTTTGCAGCTTTACTAGGGAATTATAGGTGTGGTAGCTTCCCGTTGCTTTCCACACCGGTGAGAGGATGATGATGATGATGATGATAAGGATGATGATGGCCATATGATTCCGGGAACCGTTTGGGCCTTAAAGTTTTCCTGACATTTGTCTTACAGGTGAGGAGGAAAACCCCTGAAAAAAACCTCACCCAGGAGCCTGTCCCGACCAGGAATCGAACCCGGGGTCGCTGCGTGACAAGGCAGCACGCTACCTCGAGACCGTAGCGGTGGACGTGTGGATGACTCATATGACCAAAAATGATGAGATGAGAAAGAAATATACTGCCCTTGCGGAGACTTGAATTTGCGCTTCACCCAGATTTTTCTGCGGCCAAAGCACGATGGCTTACACGGCTCGGCCACAATGCAGGGGTTAGGTGTATTACCTTGTTTCATGAAGTCCTATCCGATGCTTCCAGTATCGACCTTTGTCTCGTTATAACACGACCTTGCAGCCCAGTCGATAGATTGTATAGGTAATCGAATGTTATTATCTACTATTCCATCAGCTGGAATTATCTGAAAGTAATTACTGGCGATAAATTAAATGAGATATTTAACTGGGATAAAAGTATTAATTTGGTAATTGCACGCCGATATCGGTAGAGAGGGTCCGCTCACTTCATTATCTGCTGCTCCGATTCATCTCAACCCGTATAATTGCATTACAAATGCAACCTCACTTTCTAACAGCTATTTTATAGATTAACTTTAACCCCTGCACGGCGCGGGACGGACTTCGCTCACAGCTGACACTTCAATACACTCTCCAATAATAATAATAATAAAAATAATAATAATAATGATAACATTAATAAATTTTATTTGTGATTTTATCCCCAATACAATGGTTTCCGTCACCCTCATCATATCCGCCTTCCCCAGTTAGTAGCGGTCCTGAACATCCTCATCTGTAAGCCACAGTACACTCATGCTTCTCACACCGTCCATCTGACCTTCTTTACGTCTTCCCTTTCCTATTTTCCCATCTATTCTCCACTCCAAGACCTTCTTAAGGATTCTATCAGATGCCATGCTCTTGATATGTCTATACCATCTCAATCGACTTTCTTGCGCCTTTCATAATTTTCCTAACTTCAACGTTTCTGTTTTTTTCTAATCTGAATTTCCAAGATGAATAAGCAGACAATAATAAAAATAACAATAATAATGATGATGATAATGCCGAATTGATCGGCAGTTTTTTTTTAAATTAAAGCCGGAATCAATACAGGCTTTCGATTATGACCTTCTTTGGAAGGAATTCAGAACCCAAGATCCATATGAAAAATTAAAAATGTTTACTATGAGTTCTCCTCTAGTTGGGAATTTCCTACCAAAGCTAATTCAATTGTGCTTATTTCCCCACAGTTGTCAGCAATTAACATGTGGTCACCACATCGCGTGAGAGACATCTATAGGAAACCGCGATATTAGTTGCACGGGGAAGGTCTTTCAAATTTTGTTCAGAGGAATTAATTTAGGCTTCAGGCTGATGAGCCTGAAAATCTTTAGTCTCGCGACCCACAGCATGGAGGTACACCCAGGGGACGTCGCCCTGGAATTTTTAAAATCCATCGTGTGTCGCTCGGGATTAGAGGCACGGGACATAGGCCTAACCACTAGCCTACCAAGGCGGACTTCGAAATCATAAGATAAAAAGTACTCCCAGTATTCACTTCTTGTAACATTTGGTCAGATATTCAGTTTCGTATTTGTTCAGAAGTTATAGCTTATTACAGTTGTAAGCGGCGGAACGCGGTGTGGAATGACGTCTGCTTGTATAAGGAAAGTAGAGTGAAGACCGCCCGTGACGCCACAGGCATTGTTCGTCACACAGCCAGGGGGTCTGTAATTTCCAAACCACGTGATTTTTAATTTTATATTTGCCATCACCTACACAAGCGACAATCACCACCACATTTATTCGCCTACTAACACAAACAAATACATCATGTAACTTCTCTCTCATATGACAACCCTAATAGCAAACGCTTATACAGAGTTTGCACCTTAAAAATGAACTTAACCAAGTCACTGGTACCATTTTGACCTCAATAAATACAAAAACAGATAATTATATTTAACATATTAATCAAATAAAAACTTGAACACAATTGATTTTAATTAAATCAAGTATGATTGAATCGCGCAAAAAGGTTTTCAGGAAGTTTTTAAAGTTAAAATTGAACTAATAGCCTTCAAAGTTATAAATAGAGAAGTTTCGAAACCATAGCTCCGTGGCAATGGGGGCATAAACTCTCCATACATGCTTATTCTGAGCTAACGTTTTCTAAACACCCCAGTATAATCTACTCACTTAAAATAATTGATAATGTTGCTCTAGAACCTCATTCTTGACATACCTACAGGGACTTTCCTCTGTTTTTCCTACAAGACACTCTTTTATTCCCAATTCGTGCCACGTGTCGTCCCCATCAAAGTCTACTTTCCTATAAAGATCATGTAGCTCACTGTTATACAGACTTCCCCATTCATATGCCTGTTGCTCTCTCTTTGGTCCAACAATTTTCCTAAGAACTTAATTCTCAAATACTTGTAATATTTTCTTCCCCCTTAAAATAAGAGACTGTTTCACATCCATATAATATACCTGGGAGAATAAACTCTTACTTTAAGGGAGGCGAAAAGATTACAAGTGTTTGAGAATAAAATTTTTAGGACAATTTTTTAAGCATAAAGGACTAACAGACAGGCGAATGGAGAATAATAAAAACAGCAGACTATACGATCTTTATAGGAAACTAGATGTCATAAGATCAGTTAAGTCTCGTAGACTACAATTGGCGTCATGAATGGGAAACGAAAAAGGGGCATGGAGGCTTCTTGTCGGAAAACCTAAGGAAAAACGCCCAATTGATAGACCAAGAATGAGATGGGAGAATAACATTAATTATGATTTGAGGATGTAGATTATACAGTAGATGTTTGGAAAACATTAGCTCAGGATAGGGATGTATGGAGAGCTTATGTGCGTGCGGCCATGAACCTACGGGTTCGATAGTGCCAGTGAGTGAGTTAGTTAGCTAGGATAAACCGAACTTTAGGTATGTAATTATAATTTGTCTTATGGAATTGAAATTGCAGTACAGTATTTTCCCGGTCGAGTGAATGAAACATGCAGAAACTCAATCGGTATGGTCGACCCCTGACCTTCTGAACACCGACCACAAACGCTACTGCGTACGTAACTCGTTCCACATTAAGTTGTCATTGTTTGATTGTGTATTGTTTTGTCTCTCAATAGAAATAAAATTCGATATATAACAACATATGTACAGGCAGTGTAGCTCACGGGCAGTTCGATTTTAATCTGTAACCTTGACATAATACATAAGTAAATACACTGTGTTCTCTTTATGTCAGTTTGTGGACTGAACAAGGCACATGTTATACGATACCGTCTCAATGTGAAAATCCAGCTGTGCTAAAGTCACAAATTTTAAATCCGTCTTACCAATATAAGTTTCCCGCGCCGTAGCCGTGTGGTTAAGGTAGGACGCCTTGACGCAGAGCTACGGGACTTCGACTGGTTCGAGTTTCCATTGAGAAAGAAATTTTCTAATGGAATTTCGACCAGTATGGGACCAGTGTCCACACAGCATCGCAATGCCATGTCTATGTCCTAGCTGGGAGTTCTCAAATGCGGTTCTGAACGGCTATGAGTTCCCTTTTGGGAGAATGTTTATTGTTCCCGCGGGTTCCAAGGCATAGCCTTTTTGTCACGCTAAATCTGAGGCATTTGGATAGCTAAAATAAGTAGCGGCCTCGGGTTGAGAAAACCAGCAGTAACGACTGGGGGAACCGACACTCTGACCACATTTCACTACAACACTGGCTGGATTATTGTCTATCTCTGTGGATGTAAGGCCAGCAGCCCACTGATAGGTGAAATGTCATCTAGGTCTGTCACGCCATACTTTTTTTTACAATTCATATTTTACAAGGGAACTTATGACCATCGCATGCAAAACGTATTTTGATATTTCTTCCAGAGAAGCGTGGTAATGTACCAAGGACGTGTCCAAACAATCATCTGTTGTTTTTATATGCAAGGCACTAAGAGTCTGTGCCAAATATCTCATTTAAACTACAGATGAATAATACAACTCATTTATTGGTAGAGAGGATAAACTTCACTAACTGCTGACCGCGCTGCGTCCCGCCTTACTCCACTCCGCTTTTACTCAATCAGGGAATCCATCTGTTCCATACAGTGGGTTGCCATTGCAAGATTCTGGCTTCGATTTCTGTGCCTTGCAGTTAAAAGGTAGATATTTTTGAACACGGCCTCTGTACATCAGAACATTTCATTGGTAGGTTGACAGTTCCTTTGTAACGTTTGTACTAGGAAGTAAGTTGTAGACAAAAAGATCGGTTAAATGTTTTCTCAGATACTTCTTGCTTTGGTTTTAGTGTGTTTTAAATTCCATAGATGAAGGACACGCGACCCAAGGTTTGAAGGTCCGAGTTCGATGAGCGTTCTCAGATATTTGTCGCAGCCACACTTTGTGACATAATGACGTCACATTGTGGCTTCCAGCTACAGTAAGGTCATCAATCTCTGTAATTGTTGTAGAACCTCAAGGTCATGGGAACAACACGTCTTGGAACTGATCCAGTAGTACCAACATTACAATTCTGAACACACCGACTTTACATTTTAATATATATACTCGTAATTGTTCGATTATATTCGATAATCGTCAATAATGCACTTAAACGGTTAACATTATAGTCTCTATAACTAATTCTATCGAAACCGTAGGTTCATGGCCGCGGGGACATAACTCTCCATACATCCCTATCCTAAGCTATCTCCTAGATAATCTACTTCTCTCGAATCATGTTATTCTCCCACCTCATTCTTGGTCTACCAACTGCGCGTTTTCCCTCTGGTTTTCCTATAACAAGCTTCCATGCACCTCTTTCATCCCCCATACGTGTCACATGTGCTGGCCTTCGCAGTCTACAAGACTTATCTGATCTTATTATATCTGGCTTAAGTTATTTTTGTTCATTTGTTAGTGTTTACAAAATGAGATAAAAATGTGTCTCAACAGGGATTTGAATCCAGGATTTGCGCGCTAACGTTCTTCTTTCAAACTACCCAGCCATCCTTGGATAGATATACACTTATCTCACTTTGAAACCCCAATAGTTCTAAACTGCAGATCTTGGTATAAACTTTTATCTATAGTTATATTATATTAACTTATGCTTAAGTGCTGTGGACATTAGTCTTGAATAGCTACGTGTGTAGCTACAGCCGTGCGGAACCGGACCTCCCTTTCAATGTCTGTTTACAGAGAACAAAATCGTTGCTGGCATACAGCAGATACCAAATCTAATGCACATTTGTGCGCGCTTCTTCATATTATCATTATTATTATTATTATTATTATTATTATTATTATTATATTCCATGTGAATAGCAAGCATCCCCTTCAATTTTCAAAGATTCCGAAAACTGTTTACCTACACGCACCCTATTCATACCCACCCTCTATTTAGTTAAATACGGAAATCCCCTGTGTTGGATAAAACTGACAGTAACGAAGCTAAAAGTGCAGACCCTATCATTACTTTCTATAACTAACAATCTCCTTTATAAAAATAATAAAAAATGAAATAAAATCAATTAAAATGAAAGAAGAAGGCGGCGGAAAAAAAACGTACCACAAATCGTATTTCGTGAGAAATTAGCTTCTTTACGCGGCTATTGAATAAGACTTCTTCATAAATTGGTTGGCTTAACTTTAACTATTAATTTAATATAGGCATATTTACAAATGTGTGAATTATGAAATGTCTATCTGTAAGACATGAGATATCTGTAAATTTCACAAGACAGAGAGAGGAAGTTTATAGTGATGAAAACTTACGTTAGATCCGGTAGAAACTGAGAGGAAACACATACCTGCAACAAGAAAATATAAAAGTTAGTCAACACAGTACAGCCTCTATTACGTCAACACACGTTAAACATGACAGCCTATTTCCACAACACTGGGTTCCCCTCTGTACATGGTTACATTTCCTAGGGCATATTTTAAAATCATTCAGCACAATTAAAAAAAATATTACAAACAATAATAACAAAAATAATATCCAGCGCCGTAGCCGAGGGATTTAAGGGATCATGCATCGGCGCAAAGAAATTGGATCCATGGCTTTGAATTGCATTCGTAAAGTTTTACTTTTAGGGGACAGAATATGAACTGCAATATTTCTACATTGTAATCTTAATTGATTGAATTTTGGTCAATATGGAACTAGTGCCCATGCAGGCCAGTATGCATTACGGAGCATTTTATCATCCGAACTTGACTCAAAAACCGTTAAACTATATAAAATTGTTATTCCCCCGGTTATATAGATGTGAAAGATGAACACTTACTTTAAGGAAGAAGGAAATATGTGTATTTGAGAATAAAGTTCTTAGGAAGATTGTTGGGCCTAAATGGGATGAACAGACAATTGAATGGAGAAGACTTACTTAACAATGAACTACATGATCTTTATAGGTAACCAGGTATAATAACAGTTATATCTCCTAGACTCCAATGGGTAAGATACGTGGCACAAATGGCATACGAAAACTTCTCATAGAAAAGACAGACAAAAGAGCCCAGATGCCAGAAAAAGTCGAAGATGTTTTTAGGATTGAAATATCCAAATACAAAGTCATGTGGGAGATACTTTAAGTCGTCGGCCCCGAGTCTGAAGATTTTCATTCCCTTAAAAGATCCTTAAGCCTGATGAAAGAGGCCTCTAAGCAAAATTGACTAACCTCTTTCATCCTAGTAGTACCTGACTTGCCTACTAGAATACTAATCATGACATCTGTAGGAAATAAGCGTAACTAAATTAACTTGATATAGTAACTTCTAACAAAGGGGAGGCTAAGGTCCAACACTGTACTGTTACGTCATTGTAGATACATTAACGAAGAATGAGGTGTGAGAATAACAATCATGGAGATAAATTATAAAGGGCATAACTTCAAGATAGTGATAGAGGATAGGGATGTAAGAAGAGTTTGTTCTCAGCTCCAATCTCTAGCTTCGATAGTACCAATGGGTTAGTAAGATACAGGACAAACAGCGTTTGATACAAAATTAGTGATGACGTGTTAGGAAGCGCCACACCTATTTTTTTCGCGCGGAAACAAAGTAATAAAGTAAAGTTACTAACGATGTCATTATGAGGCGGCTCGTGACAAGTGACTGCTGACAACACGCCCTTCCTCATCACAACACAAAACCACGCTATAAAATGCAATCAAAATTAGTAAAATTAATATTCGCAGAACCAGTGAAACTCCATTCATAATGTACTTATAACATTTTATATGGAACTAGCTAATACCCGGCGTACATTGTCATACCTAAATAGATATTAACGATTAATAAAATAATAATTAAGTGGTGATGGATTGACTAACTCACTGGCACTATAGAACCCTAGTTTCACGGTCGCAAGAACATAAGCTCTCCATACGTCCCTATCCTCAGCTATTTTTTTCAACCATTCCCTGTATAATAATTCCCTCAAATCATAGATAATGTTATTCTCCCACCTCATTATTGGTCTACCAACTGGGCGTTTTTCCGCTGGTTTTCCCACAAGAAGCTTCCATGCACGTCTTTCATTCTCCATTCGTGCAACATGTCCTGCTCAACGCAGTCTACGAGACTTAACTGTTCTTATTTACCCTGGCTTCTTATAAAGACCATGTAGTTCACTACTATGTAGTCTTCTCCATTCACATGTCCATCTCTCTTTGGTCCATAAATTTTCCTAAGAACTTCATTCTCAAATATTTGTAATATCTTCTCCCTTCTAAAAGTAAGATACAATGTTTCGCATCAGTATAATATAACTGGTAACGTTTTTTGAAAGGAGTTGGGACGTCAAGAGTCCCTGCAATATAGCCTATAATACACTGCTCAAAAAAATTAGGGGATATTGTAGAATAACCTATTAGGACTATGTTTTTAGGAACAGTATTAGATGCAATCACTTTCTATTACTCCAAAAGAATGTAAACAATAGTTTGAAGTCATTACGTAACCTCTGTACCACACCAGATGTCAAAGAGATCCTGATTAGGAATATGGCAAACAAACAAAGCAACATTAACATGGGTGAAAATGTTTCTTTAGTATTGTGTATGGTCTCCTCGAACGACCAGCACTGCCTCACAACCTGTGTGGCATTGATGCAATGAGGTTAGCAATGAGGTCTTGGGGGATACGTGGCCACTCTTCCATAAGAACAATGTGCAGCTCTGGAACAGTTGTGGGAGGTGCTGGTCTGCCTGCAATGTGCCTGCATAATGCATCCCACACATGCTCAATCGGATTTAAGTCCGGGGAGGAAGCTGGCCATTGCATACGCTCGATAACCTCCACTTCCAGCATGTCGTCCACCAAGCCAGCTCTGTGGCGTCGTGCATTATCGTCCATAAAAAGAAAAGAATCACCTATGGCACCAGCATAAGGCACGACAAAAGGTCGGAGATCTCATCTCTATACCTTACCGCAGTCAAAGTACCATCTTGGATGACGTAGAGGTCCGTACGTCCACCACTACTGACTCCTGTCCACACCATCAATCCACCGCCACCATATGGGGATCTTTCACGTACAAAAGCTGGATTGTTTCGTGTCCCTTTTTCTCTCCAGATGAATACACGCCGACTATCACATTCCACGTTGAATCGCGACTCATCAGAAAAAAGAACTGATCTCCATTCAGCAAGCCTCCACCCACGATGTTCCTCCGTCCAGTTTCTGCGATCTCTACGGTGTTGTGGAGTTATCCTGGTACACACCATGGGCCTACGGGCATAGAGACCACTTCCATGCAGTCGATTAGGGACAGTTTGAGTTGACACCCTGCGTCCTGTTGCTGTTTGAAGTGTATTTCGCAGTTGAGTTGCATTCTGCTGTCTATTCCGACGGGCTGTTAACAAGAGGTAACGGTAATCCCTTGTTGTTGTTGCCCTTGGTCGACCTTGTCCGGCTCTTCTGTGAACAGTATGTTCTTTGAAAATGATTCCAAAGTCTGGAAATCTCGCTTTGAGACACCCCAATGGCTTGTGCCACCTCTTGTTGTGTCTGTCCAGCTTCCATCCTTCCTATGGCCCTCCAAGCCATTGGTTCAGGTAAATCACGTTGTCGAGGCATCACTGTCCCTAAGGCAAGTCATTCACTAACTGAAAACTGGACTGGATTTAAAAACAGCAACAAAACATTCACCCCACACCACCCTTTCACATCAACAGTACAGACACTGCCCTCTCGTGTGGTACCGAGGTTACGTAACAACTTCAAACTCTTATTTACATTATCTTGGAGTAATAGAAAGTGATTGCATCTAATACTATTCCAAAAAACATAGTCTTAATAGGTTATTCTACAATATCCCCTAATTTTTTTGAGCAGTGTAGTATGCATTTTCAGAATTGAGCCTTTGTTTAATTTCTTTGTCCATCTCACTCCTATTTGGATTACAATATAATTTTAATTAAACTGAAAAACGAATTGAATTTTAATATGCGGCAAAACAAATATTGCGGTTACTATAATCAACTTTTAATTTCGAATTCCAGGTAAACCCCCACTTCTAACTGTCGGATTTCCCTTATTTTTTAATAATACGTAACACGGTTTAGTTTAATAGTATGTACTGAGTTTCACTGTGGAACATTGGAAATTGTGACCGCCACAGCTATTTTTAAATTTTCGTTTCAGGTGAACTCCTATACCTAATGGTTTTAGAGATTAATAGATAGTGACTTAACACTCGTCGTACCTGAAAGCATGTATGTACAAAGATTGGCTGAGTGATTTAGAAGTCTATAAAGCACAAATATAGCCTACACAGACTGAATTTTAATATATGAATATATCTCCAAACAATAGAAAATCACAAAACATTATCCATTTCTTTTTTATGTTTTACAATTTTCTAAACATTTTATTCTCAAATACTTGGTAATCTGTTTTCCTCTTCCATTCCATGTTTTGCCATATAACTAGAAGACCCTACGAACAATAACTACAAGCAAGAATGATATGCATAAAGAAATTAAAAATAGGTCCAATTCTGAAAGTTCGTGCTTATTATGTATTACAGGGACTCTTGTCCCAACTTCTCTAAAAAAAACATTAAACTGAAAATACATAAAACTGTTATTTTCCCACTTATGGAAGTGATACATGGACTCTTACTTTAAGAGAGGAAAAAATATTGCAAGTATTTGAGAATAAAGTTCTTAGAAATTTTTTGGATTGAAGAGAGACGAACACACAGGTGAAAGGAAAAGTGAACTGCATGATCCTTATAGGAAACCAGACATAATAAGAACAAGTTAATTCTCTTGCTGCTACGGATAGGACATGTTGCACAAATGGGAATGAAAGAGGAACATGGAAACTCCATGTAGGAAAACCTGAGGGGAAAACGCTCAATAGGCAGGCCAAGAATGAGGTGGGAGAATAACATTAACCATGATTTCAAGAATTTAGTTTATACAGGAAACGATTGGAAAACATTAGGTCAGAAAATGGATGTATGGGGAGCTTTTGTCCACGCGATCAAGAACTTGGGTTCCATAGTGCCAGTGAGTTAGTGTGACCATACATTTAATTTTATTGATATTTACTTCCAGCCCCAGGTTCTTAGTGTTACTCAATAGAGTGCGTGTATGTTGGCCTATAGTATTCTCTCGACATCGCCTCACCGCATACCAACCAAACAAAATCATATAAAGGAATTAGTTAAATAAGGAATAATTCAGAAATCTTGGAGTGTAGGAATCAAACATCCGGGGTTCCGATCTGTAGCTGCAGACAATGGAAAAGTTTCCTGTTCTCAGATGATGAAATGACTTGTAAAACAAAGCAAAATGTTTTCCCACAGCGTCAGGTCGATGACCTCAGCTGGAATAATTAAAACACGGCTGGACACTTTCACTTATCTAACACGTTAATCAGCGTGAAAACAAGCATCTTCATGCTTCCAGAGCGTATTCACGCTTTCAACTGTACCAGCCGTTCACCCCCGCTCTCCAACTGGATCACAGATTACCATATCCACTGTAAACTTCTACTGTGAAAGGTGTAAATTGACTTAGCGTACAGGACCAGTCTTATCCAGCATGAAGATTTTCAGAAAACCGCACTAAAGGGCGAAACACATCTGGGCAACATAATGCGTATATGAAAGTTTATTTTTTGTAAAAGTTAGGATCGAGACCGGGCATAAGCGGGGTTTATGAACTACTGATCATGAGATCCCAGGTTCGATTTTCGGTCAAACCATAGGAAATTTTCCCTGAAAGGAATTATTACTGTTGATTGTCCAAGGTCTGGAATTTGGGTAAAGAACCTCTCATGTCGACTTCCAATAGAAGTGATCATCCATCATATAGGGGTAACCGTAATTCCGCCTTCTAGGGACGCCCCAACTTAAGAACTGGGTTACAATTAAACCAAAAGCAAAGCGCGACCCACCAGAAATGTTGAAAATGACAACTTGGGACAGTGAAAAAAAAAAAAAAAAAAAAAAAAAAAAAAAAAAAAAACAAAAAGTAGTTCAGCAGTCAGATGGAACCCAATATTCGCCCCATCGCGCATGCCACGTAGTATTAATCTGATTACTGGTACTTCATAGCGCTAAAGACCAAGAAGGCCCTTTTAAAAACCAGGTGCTGGAATCCCATCCACATGCGTTAATACACAGAGGTGGAAGATCATCCAGCCAGTACAGGGATGACACTAATGTCAATATTTCGGGCCCCCCAGCAATTATAATTTTTTTAACCTGGAGCCGCTAATCATTGTAGCTACACAAATTCCTGTCGATTCTAGGCGAGCGATGATACAATACTGGCCAAAATTCGATCAGTTATTTTTTTTTCTTACCACATGGGGATGTGAACTAGCGCAAGTCCCCGTAGCTCTGCACCAAAGCACCACGCCTAAACCGGACTAGATAAGGCGCGGAATAATCTAGGGGATTATAACTTGTAAACAGCCACCATTCCTAGTGATGAAAACGTCAAATTTCACAATAAAAATTGTCAAACTTCTCTTTGACCTCTAAAACATTGAAAAAATACTTTTTTTTAATATTTCAGGATTATTTCTGTCATTTACACAGGTATCCTCAACCAAAAAATATATATTTTTTTCTTCCACACTTCCCGGCCTTGCATGTTTGCAGTCATATTTATCTTCTTCATGTTGTCTATATCCTCGTCGGCTTTGGTCTACTACGTTTCCCTTTTCTAGGAGGTATCGATTTCAGTACTTCTTTGTTTGTTTTTGTGTCCATACCATCTTAGTTGGATTTCTTCAATGTCTTGTGCAATATCATTTTCTACATTCATTATTTCTCTTATTGTATTGTTTTTTATTTTATAATAATAATAATAGAATTTGGATCGTAGATTTGTAGCAAGTAAACAGTCTTCTTCCAAACAAATGTAAGGCCTGATGACCTGCATGTTCAATACACCCCTCCCTCTTCAGACCGCTCAAAGTTCTCTTCCCATAGAGACCTGTTCGGATTCTGCTCATTTATGTGTGTATTCTAATACCATCCATTGCACCTTTCGTGCTTCGGGTTCCGCGCCAATGTATATTTTCAATCTATGTACTACTACGACAGACCAGTTTGTGTGATGTATACAGAGGAGTATAGGGTCAGTGTATGTTTATGTGTGTGTGTGTGTGTGTGTGTGTGAATGTTGTATGAGACATGATGAAGAAACTTAAAAGAAACTCCGTGCCAGCACGTATCCTATTCCTGTTAAAAAGCACCAAGGGAGCCACCAGGTCATCCACATACCACATGACTTCCCAACATATGTCATCCGAAAGGATTTGCATTGCAATGCAGGGATATGGTACAAATTAAAAATTGTACATCACCACTCACTTGACCATGAAATTGAAAATTTAAAAGCAAATTAATTTAATTTCTCAATTAAAACGTTCAACACCGCTGGCTATGTCAATTGTGATCTGTAAATATAATATATCCAAAGTTTTCGAGGTAGCTAAACAAATTACTCATAGTCCCGATGTCAGTTGAGAGATAATTAATAGTGTTGAATGGGTAGTTATCAGGGTCGCTGAGTCGATTCAAAACAAGATAGATGAACACGAAGGCAACTGCAGAAAATCAGTTAGTTTCTTATATACGTGAGCTTCCAGTGCAGAACGTACGAGGACCTCGGGACAATTTAAACATCAATTAACATTTAATTAGTAATGGTGCAATCATCACAAACACACAACTCCGTGACGGATTATGGCAATGAACTTGTCCCACGGTGCAATGTACGTCATGCCAGTGCGATCCCCGACCCGGTTGCCATAAATAACAGGGTTTCGCACTGTGATGTTTGGAACTGGACTTAAACTAAATTAGAGTTTTCAAGATATCCCTCAACTTTAACTCATTCGCTTCGGGTTTAAATTCCCAATGCATTTCCCCAGAAACCAGATAAATTACCGTAAATTATATCGTCTGTTTTCAGACATTCAAAACAAACAAAAGATAACGGTACAATATTGCAAAATATATAACAGAGTAAAGCGAGTGTACCTCATTTTCTGAGTTGGAGGCCATTTAACTGCCGGCGAGTCTACCTCGCCTTTTGCGGCGAATGGCATAAGGCAAAACAGAATTGGTAATTGTTGCCAAGTGAATCGTTAAACATTTTCTCTTTTTCTACCGTCGGAGATAACCCTAAGACGTAGTTTAACACCCAGGTACTGATTTAAGAGGTTTAATGCGGATAAAAAAATACAAAAATATTTTCTGCAAAGCATACGATCCGGTCCCTGTCAGTAGAACTACAATGACCAGTAAAATATATATTATCGAGTCAGTAAGTCTATTGAAAAGATAATTCTGATTGGTTTTGCATTATTTTCTTATTTTCTCAACTTCTACACAAATAATCGAAATTGCAATTCTCATATACTTAAATTCAAATTTTGTCCACCGTTGTAGTCTCGAGGTAGCAAGCTGCCTTGTCACGCAGCGGGCCTGGAATCGATACCCGGTCGGTATGTTTCATGTTCTTTCGGGGTTTTACCTCACCTGTAAGACAAATGTCAGGGAACTTTAAGGCCAATTCGGTTCCCTATCATCATCATCTGGCCATCATTATCATATTCATTAAGTTTGGGATTAAGGCCTCTCTTGGCGCATCATTAACATCATCACCTACCATACGAGGGCGGATCGGAAAGTAACGCACAATAATTTTTTTCTGCCTTGGTATTGCAGCTAGAATGTTGAAATTTCACAGAGATATAGTTTGAAGTTTTCACTACAGATGGTATTTTTTTCTCAGGTGCACCTCTTGCGAGAGAAGCTTGAACTATGCAACAAAGATGGCGCGCATGCTACAGTCGTCCACCTGTGAGGAACAGAGAAGTGTTGTTCGATTTTTGTGGGCCAAAGGGCATAAACCCAGTGAAATTCACAGGGACATGCGTGGCGTGTATGGGGATGATTGTATGGACCGTAGTAGATAGTAGTCTCCAGGTGGTGCACATTCTTCCAAGAGGGACGCGTGAACCTTAGTGATTCGCCATGCTCCGGCCGGCCGACAACAGCAGCAATCCCGCAGAATGTCAGAGGCATTGAGGCGGCAATTCTGAACGACCGGCGTGTGCAACTGCGAGCCTTACCGCAGAAGTTCAACATTTCCTATGGTGCGGTGTACGATATTGTTCATGAAAATTTGAAATTCCGTAAAGTTAGTGCTCGCTGGGTGCCTAAGAACCTGACAGACGACCACAAGGGCCAGCGAATGATGGCAAGCTTGGACCACTTAACGCGGTACACCGCACAAGGACATGACTTTCTGGAAGGAATCGTCACAGGTGATGAGTCGTGGGCGTACCACTACACGCCCGAAACAAAGCAGGCATCAATGGAGTGGAAACATGCTGGTTCCCCAGTAAAGAAAAAATTCAAAGTGACTCAATCTGCCAGGAAAGTGCTTGTGACAGTGTTCTGGGATATTGCATGGTGTTTTATTGGTGGACTTTGCTGAACACGGGACCACTGTGAATGCTGCGGCCTACATTAAAACTTTGGTGAAGTTGCGTCGTGCCATTCGTGACAAACGTCACAACATTAACGTTAAACTTCTTCATGACAATGCTCGCCCGCCTGTTGCTGCTGTCGTTCGTCAGAAAATCGCCGAATTTGGTTGGGAGGTGCTCCAGCATCCACCATACAGTCCGGATCTTGCACCATCGGACTTTCATCTGTTTGGTCCCATGAAGAAATTCCTGGCCGGCAAAACGCTTTGAGACAGATGTGGAAGTGAAATCAGCAGTGCGCAGATGGCTACACTCCAACCAAACGGACTTCTACGAACAGGGCATATTGAAACTGGTAACACGATGGGAAAAATGTGTTGAGAAAGTTGGTGACTATGTCGAAAAGTAGGTAAAAGATGTAAGTTCATTTGTGATTTTTTTTCCTTTTTTTTTACTATTAAACTTTTTTAAAAAAAATTATTGTGCGTTACTTTCCGATCCGCCCTCGTATATCATCGGAGCAGCGTAACTCCGCCTTCCAGGCGTCCCAACCTCAGAAGTGGGTTACAATAACGTCATTCCAGGAGAAAACCAGAATGTCGAAAATGACAATTTGGTGGTATTAAAGAAAACTATAAAAAATAAATTGAAATTCTATCACCTCCTTAAAAATAAAATTTTGTAAGTACCTTGTACGTCGGCTGCGGTGGACTAGTGGTTATGTTCCTTGCCTCTGGTAGCGAGGGTTACGAGTTCACACCTCGAAGCATTTTTTTAGGATGGAAAATGCGAGGAGCATGTCTTCCGGGAGGGACTTTAAGCCGTGGGTCCCGAGTATAAAGATTTTCAGGCTCGTAAAGAAACTACAGGCCTGATTATAAAGGCCTCTGTGCAGAACTTACCGACCTTCATCATCCTAGTAATACCTTTGTTACCTACTAGATGTCTCATTCGGTCAATATGTTCACAGCATACCATTCATAACATTTTTAAGGAAATAGGCTAACTCAATTAACTTCATCTTGCAATTTCTAACAAAGGAGAGGCTAAAGTCTACTTTGTGCTGTTATGCATTGTAGATTTAGAAGTGTTAAATTAAAGTATGGATCTAGTAAATATTAAGCCCAGTTCATTCTTATGGCCTCTAGCCATCCCTCCACTCCTCGACTGCAATTGTCCACTCTTGTTCAGTAAGTGATTATATTTTTTTTTCTGGTTAAAATAAAATGACAGCTAAAAGATGCTTTTGAACAGGCGAATAAATATTTGCCTAATTCCTTAAAATAATTCTACAAATTAAATATAATATGAGAAAATATTTATAGCCATGACTTAAAAACTAATATTATCTTATGTGAAAACTCTTGTTAAGCGTTTAATGCGCACTAACTTCCGATACTCTACGTATTAAAAAAAGTCACGATTTGTACCATAAAAATGCTCCAACTAAAAATTGCAAATAAACAAATGCAAAAATTGTTTATTATCTTTTAAATTATAAACAAATGAAATCAACTTATTTCATTGTTACATCACTTTTTATTCACATAACTTGGAGTTTACATACTTTTAAGTAGGTATAAAAGCCACACATCGCATTAAGACCAGGTGTCTTACATGCTCTGAGTCACATAGAGATAAGGGTCTTCTAGGTCCCTAATAACCGGAGTGTTGATGCATGTTTAAGGATAAATTTGATAATTAAGATTTATTTTGTTTGCAAAAGTGTCACATTTGTGGTAAAGTGACACAGTGCTGTTACAAAGTCATTAGCAGCGTCTTGCATTAATCACACGAGAACATTCCGCGTCATACGTGTGGCTGGATCCCAGCCAAACACCCTGCTCATTCTCATAATAATAGTAATAGTAATAGTAATAGTAATAATAATAATAATAATTACGGATGAAGAAGACTACATAAAAGCGAGTTAAATGATCTTTATGAGAAACTAGATATAACAGTTAGTTTCGTAGATAGCAGGTCAAGTGCAACGAAGGGGGATGAAAGAAGGGCATGTGAGTTCCTTGTAGAAAACCCGAGGGAAAGCGCACAGAAGGTAGCCCAAGTATATGGCAGAATGACATTAACCATAATTTGAGAAAATAGATGATTAGGGAGAGATTGGAAAACATCTTAGAATAGCGATGTATGCGTGCGATTATGGATCTACGGGCTCGGTAGTGCCAGTGACTTAGTTAATGAGTACAATGACGTACGGCGCTGAAACATGGGAAGTAAAATCTATAACGGTAAGTAAATTGAATTCTGCAGAAATGGATTTTAGAAGGCGTCCAACTGGAATTTCAATAAGAGATGAAATAAGAAACACTGTAATTAAATAACAAATGAATGTTCAAACTTCAATTGCGTATTTCATAAAAAAAATAATAAAATGGTATGGTCATGAAAAAGAACGACAGAAGATAGGTTCCCAAGGTCTAGAATGGGTGCCTCTTGGTCAAAGAAGAAGAGGACGGCCAAAAATAATGTGGATTGATCGATTGAGATTGGAATGACATATATTTGGAGAAGAATGCAGTATATTTATTGGGAGCAGGAAGGATTGTGAAACCTGCTAAATAAATCAATAAAATTTAATATTTTTTGAGAAGTCGAAAATTGTTCAAACCATCAATCTACGTCCTATCTTATAGGAAAGTGCAGGCATGTTTTTAGTAGACAATAGGATGGTGTGGGTAAATGACCCTCTACAGACGTAAGCTGTACTTGTAGATTAAAGTAACCCCTTTGTTGACAATCGCCACGAGATGTCAGACTGATTCTCGTCCCTGCGTAATGCGGCCGCATTTACTTCAGTTAGATCTTTTCTGAATCTACGGCGCACCACGTAAGTGGCGTCGGCAGAAGATTTAGGACTTTAAAAATACCACATCGGACTACAACCCCGGACCTTCCGGTTTCTACTGTACAGCGTTAACCAAATACGCTCCGAACTACAGACAATAGAGAGGGATATATATACACATAGAGAGAGAGGGTGTGTATATATATAACAAAATGAAATAAATTAGATGTTAAACTATTTTTTTAAAATCGTTATATGATATCGCCGTGACGGTGCGGCAACATCTCCGACTTAAGCATTAGGCGGGTTGCATTTTCGAACTATGCAGGCACAATTACGAGAAACATATCGATCCAGGGCGAGATATGTGACGCATCTAAAAATCTCTTAACATTTCTATGGTGTACTTATACATCACGAACTACTTTACGACTGAAACTTAATATAGGGTTCCCACATATGCTCTTTCGAGTTTCTAACACGTGTAACTTGCGTTTAAATAAACATACAAACATGAAACTAGTACTAATGGAAAGAGAAACGTTTTGGTTGCAGTTCCTCACAGATGTTCAATGTGAGCTCCACTGGTAACACGTCACCTGTAGTCCATTTCCGCCCAGGAACGTTGCAGCATATCATGATCAACTGTTTCGGTGGCTGCTGTGGACGGTCTGTGGAAGAGGTGAATTGTACACAAGATATTTGACAAAACCCATCAAAAGAAGTCAAAGGGTGTGAGGTCTTGCGAACGCGGAGGCCAAGGAAGAAGTTCTTCATCGTCATTACTAACACGGCCAATCCATTGATTTGGTAGTCTGGTGTTCAGCTCCAATCTGACTTCATTATGAAAATGAGAGGGTGCGCCGTCCTGTTGAAAGATCACATTGGGCATTTCCTGTTCCAGCTGAGGCAGGAGTCATTGTTATAGCATATCCAGGTACTCACACCCTCTAATTGTTTTCTCTACAAAGAGGCTTAAAGCGCAGAATACGTTCACTTTAGGAGAGTCGCAGACATGCTGCACGTACATATTCGGTTTTTCCGACCCCCAGATTCTAACGTTATGTTTGTTCACGTTCCTGAAAGATGGAAGGTGTACTCGTCACTAAACACTATGGATTCGAAAAACCCATCAGATTCCATGAGAGTGTGCATATTATCGCAGAAAGTACGGCGCACCACTTTATCTCCTTCTTTAAGAACTGCAGCATCTGCAATCGGTGTGGATGAAATTTCAAACGTTTCTGCAGAACTTTTCATATGGATTTAAGGATCTGCAGCTCCCTACTAGCTGCAATGTTGATTTTTCAGGACTACGTGTAAACGATTCATCATAAATCCAGTCTATAGTTGCCTCACTAACAGCCGCGCGTCCAGAAGATTTCCTCCTACAGATGCGCCCTCTGTCGTAAAATCAGAGTACCATCTACGAATTGAAGGACCGCTGGGTGGATCTTCACCAAATCTTGTTCGAAAATGTCGAACAACAATTACAGATTGATGAACATGATAATCGAGAACACAGAAATACGCTCGCCTATCCTATATATCGGCCATTTTCTCACTTTCAACAATACGCAATGTTGTATGTAATTGTTGCCAACTGTGATACTATAACCAAAATATTTTGAGTTTCTCTTTCCATTAGTACTAGTTTCATGTTTGTAAGTTTATGTAAACGCAAGTTACACGTGTTCGAAACCCGAAAGAGCATTTGTGGGAACCCTGTATAATTAATGAATTCGGGTTAACATTGCGGAAATTCATGATATAGAAAATAAAAAATAAATCACAGACTCGTATCCTGACGATTCCAGAGGACTCCCTGAACGAAGGATCAACTAAACGTCCGGGTCAAGAGAGATCACGAATATTCAAGACAAGACCAATCACTCAAACATTCATACTAAACAAGATGAAAGCATTGATCATTTTGACAGCCAGATAAGTTTGTGGTGACCGCTGTGGTCTCACGTGGCGTCACTGCCTCGTAAGCAGTGGGACCGGGTTCGATAATCGGTCGCGACAAATTTCCTGCGTGATGGGGTTTTCTCAACTGTAAACATAATGTCAGGAAGCTCTTAAGACCCAAACATCATAACCATATTGAGCATGTTTAAAATTAATGTGTGTGTGCGTGTGTGAATCGTGTGTTTAAGTGATGTGTTGTATTGTCCATTCTGTCTAAATGTTCTTTCCACAAAGATCAAAGCCTACAAACCACATGGAAAAAGATCTTTGGGACGGCCAAGGAAACGATGGACTTGAGACCGGAACAGGTCGCATTGACCTAATCCTGGAAAGGAAGAAGAAGAAGTGTTGTCTCTAGGAGGATCTTATTTGAGTTGATCACGCATTCAGGAAGGTCCCGCATGTCCTTCTGTGGTCAAAAATTATGTATCTGATCAATAGTTTAAAATCTCTCCCCCGACAGGTCGTGTCACTGTAAGATGCGGACGGCGTGTGGCACGTAAAAGTACCTAAAAAGTGAGAGGTTAAACAAAGTTGATAAAAGGTAATAACGTCAGAAACTGATTTAGGGCTTGAATGCTTCTAACATATCTTACAGGTGAAGAAAAAAACTTCTCATAGGAAATGTGTCCCGAACGAGGATCTGAGGTGAGAGGTGAGTAAAAACTAGACCACAATAGCGGACAAAAAAATGTCTAATTTACAAGAATTCTTACTTCAGGAAATAAGCACTGTAACACTATTTGAAGTAATTTGCACTATCAGCATTCCGCTGACACAGGAAACGACTCAGCAATGTTTATGCTGACATTGCTTATCTGCTCCGAGGACAAAAACACACACGTGTTCTACACGACAAGAAGATTGTGAAACTTCTCTAACTAATTATTGGACTCATTTGTTTCCAAGGAAGACACAGTTAAAACCCAAGGTCACCTACAGCAGGTGTTATTCCATCACATGTCTATAGACGTATTCAGAGAGATATTTATTTTTTCTCCAATGTTACCGGATTCTCTTACGACATATCTGTAGCATTATCTCTTAGTTTTGGGAGACGTGGAAAGCGAAGAACTGATTGGGCGATAAATGATAAAGAACCGTGAAAATCCTTTTTTGCACTATGTAACTAATATTGTATACTTACTGTTACTGTCGATGTGCATCATAATGTGATATTCCCGCATACAATAATAGTTGCTATGAAAACAAAAAGAAATCTCAACACTTTAAAAATGACCAAAAGCACTAGTGCGGTAAGTAAAACATATATTTTGACATATTGATAGTGATACTGCAATTTTACTAATTTCGGTATTAATTCATCACATCCAGCTTTCCACGCTTCATCTTCATCATCACTGCGCACATCGTCTAAAACGTTCTCCATAATCAGACATAAGTCCCAAATCAAATTAGTTTTGCAGTTTTAACAAATATAAGATGGTGACATGACCAAAAATACTTATTATATCTCCAGAGCAACACATATAGCCGATCTATCTTCTGAAATCTAATATTTATCTTCAATTATATTTATTAATATTTTAGCTAAATCTTAATTATTAAAATAAATACATCTAGTGCAAAAACGTAAACACATAACGGAATCTCGGAAAATAACTTTTCCTCGGTTCATATCAAATCTTTACCACACTCGAATCGCAATATGATATAACCTATATTTAATCTAATTATCAGATCACGGTAAAGATTCCCTTTAAGAGGGAAAAAAATCATGTAGTTTGACAGAGTATTGAACCCGACACCTAATACAGGATAATGGTGTTCATCGTTTTTAAGAAAAAATTAAAAGGACACTGCAACAATTATCGACGTAGGTGATAGAGGGATTGTTTCTTACGTCTGGTCCCAAGAACAGCGGTGTTCACTCGACAGAAGTTGATAGCTATTATAGGGAGAAAAAAAAAACCCCCAAGGACAATACCTCCGGAAGGAATTTTCAGTCGTTGATCACGAGTCTGAAGATGCTGGGCATAAAGCAACCTGAAGCCTGAATTAGAGCCTCTCAACAAAATATAATCGACCTTTCACATCCAAATAATAACTCAGTTATACTATGTGTATCTTGGGGCAATAAGCTGACATACTGCATGTAAAGCAGGATTTTATATTGCCTGAATAATAAGATTAAAGTTAATGAATAATTTTGTTTTTTAAAGTTCTTGTTATATTTAAATATAACTTCAAATAAAAATAAAATAAAATATTTACTGTTGGTCATTGACAAATAAAAAAATATCTTAATAATAATAATAAATTTATTTTACAAGACTATTTAACTCATGCCCCAAATGGGATTCAATGACCAATCACATTTCAATGATTTTTTAATTACAACCAATCACAGTCGTGTTTCACCTCGAATTTATCAAAGATGTTTATCATATTAAAGAAAGCTCCTCCTTTTTAACATTCTGAATAGGTCATAGCATTATTTTGCAGTGACTGACTCTCTAAGAAATACGGCTACCCGATTGTATATATAGTGCACGAATATCAGCTGATAGCGCTTGCGGGAGATAATTTAAAAACATTTGTAGCGATTATACGAAAAAAAAACACTATTTGCACTTTCTTAATATAATTATTTCCCAGGAAATAACGCAGAAAAATATAATTGACTTATTTACATCATAGGACATCAGAAATTAATTAATATCTATAAAGTTGGTTATAAATTTCGCCACTAGGGTGCATTCTTACAATATTACGATCCTTTGGCAATAAATAATACCATCTTCTTGCAGTGATGAACAGGCGTAAGAATCGTTTCTCATTTGTTTTCAAACATCGCCGTTTACATTAAATAAATAAATATTTTAAAATAACTATATCTAAATAATGATTTGTGAGTAAACAGCCTAATTTTATTCGTTAAATAGTCCTAACAAATGCCACTCTTGATTTCCAAATTCTCTACACAATTTCATTCCTCACTTCGTGAGTCGTGAATTTATCGATAATTTGGAAATCACTCGTGGCATTACTTATGATAAAGACTTTTTTTAAATAATGCATTTAAAAATTGTTCTGATTCATTGCTGTCAGAATTTTAAAATATTTCTATTTAACTTTAAAAATAAAATCTGAATAACTTTATACCCTCATAAAGAAAATTAATCTAAATTGTGATTGGAATTAAAAACACTTATCTTAATTATATTACCATCGGAACTAATCTTATGTTTAAAAGAATTACGCCGTAGCGTAGTGGTTAAGGCACTGTGCTACAAGCCGGAATGTCGAGGGTTCGAGTCCCTGTGGGACATAGTGGGGGCACTATGGCCCCGGGGTTGACTCAGCCTTTAACTAAAATGAGTACCAGACGCTTGTTCTGGGTAAAGGCCCCGGGGTTGACTCAGCCTTTAACTAAAATGAGTACCAGACGCTTGTTCTGGGGTAAAGGCGGCCATCACGCAGGGCTGACAACCCAGCTGACATAAAGTGCCGATTGCCAAGAAAAAGTGGGAGCCTTAACCCCCTACTACCCCAAGGGCCTCCTGAGGCCTGTAGTGGGAACACTTTACCTTTATTGCCAATATACATTTAGAGTAATGTCATGTGACGTAATAATAACTTAATATTTTAACATGCTAAATTTATTCATTATGTATTTATAGGTGTGAACATATATTTAGTTTTTGTGCGGTTCAACCTGCCCGAAATTCTAAGCCATTCTTTGTTTACAAATCCAACTTATTTAACATCATGTGCACAGAGCCACTAACAAAAAGAAACAAGTTGCTCAGAGTATTGAAGTTATGACGTTACAGTAACTCTTGACCTCGCTCCTTCTCTGAAAACACACGACTTTACTTGCGACATTCTTTTATTATCAACAAAAATAGTTTTTCTTCCCTCCTACTTTGTTCCTGCATTCTTTTCAAACGTATCTTCACAACCTGCACTTCCAACACGATATTCTGTTATTTTATACTTCATATTTATTATTATTATTATCTTTATCATCATTATTATTACCATCATCATCGTTATTAAATTGAAAATATACGCCATTCTCCCAGTTATATTATGATGCGAAATATTGAGTCTTAGTTCTGGGACATTAGATCAAAGAGATAAGAAAAGACGGGTGAATGGATAAAGCTACATGATCTTTATGGGAAACCACATAAAATGACATCACTTAAGTCTCATAGAGCCCGGTGGGAAGGACATGTGGCAAGAATGGGGAATCAAAGATGGCCATGGGAACTACTTGCAGGAAAACAGGAGGGAAAGCGCTCAGTAAATAGGGCAAGAATGATGTGTGGAGAATAACATTAACATTGATTTGACGGAAGTAGATTATACAGGGGATGGTTGGAAAACATTAGCTCAGGATACGGATGTATTGGAGCTTAGGAAAAATATACAACACAGCGGAACAGTTACCTCCTGCATAGCAGCACTGTTGATGTATCGCACGGACGTAGATACTAATCTGTACAGTCACGAACAAATAGCAAATGAAACACACTGCCAGTATTCCCGCATAACCAACTCACTGGCACTATCGAACCCATAGGTTCATGGCCGCGCGGACATAAGCTCTCCATATATCCCTATCTTCAGCTAATGTTTTCCAATCATTCCCTGTATAATCTACATGGTTAATATTCTCCCACCTCATTCTTGGACTACCAACTGAGCGTTTTCCCTCTGGTTTTCCTACAAGAAGCTACCATGCACATATTTCATCTCCATCCGTGCCACATGTCCTGCCCATCGCAGTCTACGAGACTTAAATATATTTTTTTATATCTGGCTTCCAATAAAGACCAGGTAGTTCACTGTTATATAGTCTTCTCCATTCACCTGTCTGTTCATCTCTCATTGTTCCAAAAATTTTCCTCAGAACTTTATTCTCAAATACTCGTATACCCTTTCCTCCCTTAAAGTAAGAGTCCGTGTTTCGCATCCATATAATATATTCCCTAGTCGGCCGCGGTGGACTAGAGATTATGCTCCTTGCCTCTGATCCCGAGGGTTCAAACCCGGCCGGGGTCGATGGATCTTTTTTGGATGGAAAAAATCCAAGGAGCAAGTCCTCCGGGAGGGATTAAGCTGTGGGTCCGAATCTGAAGATTTTCAGGATCGTAAAAAATCCTTAAGCCTGAATGAAAAGGCATCTAAGCAAAATTTACCGAATTTTCCCGTCCTCGTACTACCTTGGTTTCCTAGATGTCAGTATGAGGCGGAACGCTGACCACGGATCATTCAAATGACATCTATACGAAAACAAGTGTAACTAAATTAGTATGGTTCAAATTCTTCCCTGTAGGGGGAGAGCGCCTAAATCTCTGTAAAGGGAAAACATGGGCTTACAAGAAGAAGAATATTCCCGCATACCAACATTAATTGAAACTCACAGACTGACGTGAAGTGAGTGTACGTGGGATGACACGGCATTAGTTCACAAATCATCCACAAACGAAGCAGATCAATGTTCCCCTGTGTCGGATAATGGTAATGGAAAAAACTGGCAAAATATGTTGTGGTTGTTTGTGAATCAAGACAGGCGGTAGAAAAAGAGTGGATATAGAACAAGGGTCGGCTGTGTTTGTCCACCGGGGAGCGGTCCTTGGCTTGAAGCCAGGCGGACACATCTGGATCTTTGTTTACTTTGGTGAGGTAACATTCACTTATTGATTTTATCTGCCACTCAACTCTCGGACAACGTCAATTACTTATACAGCGCATATTCTTTATTATCTCTCCGCGTCAGTTACTCTATTTACAACCTCTGCCATTCTATCATCTGTGTTTGCTCAATTATTGTTATCCATTTATTTCAAATTTATTTAATCCTATCTTCCTGACACCAAATACTTATCTACCCCGAAAGCAATTGATTCAACTGTAATGTCAGCCACACTGAACGATTGTCACCCCTTCTCACTCCCATGTGCACGGGGGTTGATCTAGGACTTAGCGCATAGGGACTCACACCATTCATCGAACAGATCCCAAAAAAATATGGACTGGCAGTAATATAGGTTCTGATTACTATTAGCCGGATTTCTATAGCCTAAATACAAGAAAACATGCATGTATTTATGACATAAAACTTTAAGTAGGACTCGAAAAGACAAATATATGAACCTATTAAGTATTTTATGTTAATTGTTCATTCATATATTACATTTTCCAACTTTTTACCATACAATGAAAGCAGGGGATGTATCAATCCGATCTTTCAAGGAACTACATAATCGGTACGAGATGCCAGCCGGGTATCGAGCCTTGGGCGAAGGCCGTCTTTAACCCCAAAATAAACATCTGGTACTCATTTCTTTTACAGGCTAAATCGACCCCAGGACTATGTTACAGCAAAAGGTTTAAGTCAGTTTATAAAAACCATGCCCCCACCGAAATTCGAACCTGCGACATTCCAACGTGTACTGTACTGTATTAACCATCTATGTTACGGCGTATCCCCGGCCATCACGAGTTCCAATATCATATTCATCCTGTCTAGTATTAATGTGTGTTTCTTCTTAAATGTTTGCATTGTCTCGGAGGAGACCCTGGAGGGAACTTATCACTCATTCGGGGAGGCCATCCATGTCCTTGTGTGGTCAAAAACGTATGTATGTAATCATAAGGTCGTGCCATTGTAAGACCCGGATGGTATGTGGCACGAGAAGTATCTACAAAGCGAGAGATTAAATCACGACGGATAAAAATCTCAATAGATCTATGCATTCGTTAAAGACAGGTAATGTTTACAGTTAACGGGATTTGAACCGGCCGAACATTGAAAGATATTGATTACCTACTGCTTTACGTTTTCTCGGGTGTTTTTCTTCCGAACCATTTCAAGTGAGATCCAGGTGGATTTAAGCTGGGAAATTTGTCATCGCGCAAGATGACAGCACCTCCTCATCTGGAGCAAGTGTGGCGTGACATTGCGAAGGACAGAGTGGGTTCTGCTATTTCTAGATGATTGATAAGTCTACATTAGCCAACAAATTAACCTTACTTTCCAACCCTAACGTGTATTTTTTTAATTATCGCGTCTCCATTACTTTCAGAACAACTTCCTTCTTGTTACCTGCACTGTGTTCAACCGATCGGACGCGAATCCACAAACATCTTGTGCACAGAATTAAAGACAAGAGAAAAGTAACATCACTGAGGCCCAATTCTTACCACCTTCACAAAGAATTGATGTATACCTTTAGAACAAAAAAACAACCGTGGTCCAGACAACTAAAAGAATAGAGATGAATATTATGTAACTCTGTGTGTGTGTGTGTGTGTGTGTGTGTGTGTGTGTGTGTGTGTGTGTGTGTGTGTGTGTAAGTGACATGAAACAGAAATAAACGCCATAACCGGTATTTTAACATGACACCTATGAACTTTAAACGTCATTGAGGTATTAATACCAACTTATCCACGGGACATTCCATATCAAATCGGACAGCAAAAAATCTTGCAATTTATTTTTTTAATTTTATGTATCCCTAAATATAGTGAATACATTTATAAACGTAAAAATACAGAAATTTAATTTTTATAATTTATAGGTTCGTAGTTATGATGATCTAAAATTATCGTAAATATGATAAACTAAAACGTTTACTAACTAATATTTCTGAAACAGTAAACAGCAAAAATTTGTTTCAAACATATTTATATAGGTGATATCATGTAGTTTAAGGGTGTTATTTTTATAATTAGGATATTTTTATTTTCGGTGTCAATTTTTCTGTTTTATGGCGGTTTACTGCAGTACATATCAAAAAATGAAAACGGAAAAAATACAGGATACTATTCACGTAATAATGATTAATTTTCAGCAATTACCCTTTTGGAGAGTTGAATAGTTCAGACAATATAAATGTTTTTTTTCTATTTTCGTAAAAAAACTCGCGGGTCCACGGCGCATCAGATTCATTTCACGACCAAGGTCGCGCGCGTACTTTATTAAAAGAGCTTCATCAGTGACTTTTTCAACTGCTATTAAATCGAATAAATTATTATATGTTGTGCTTAATGGAACAGTACCGTAAATTTATAAAAGTGGCGATATTTTAATTCTTACGCAGTAGATATTTATTTATCAAATTTTATTGCTGAAGTGAGAAGTAAAGAGCTCTGTTACTTACGTTTACTGTGAAATTATTAAACAAATTATTTATAACTAACTCACTCACTGGCTCTGTGGAACCTGTAGGTTCATGGCAGCGCGGACATAAGCTCTCCATACATCCCATCCCAAGCTAACGTTTTCCAATTATCCTCTGTATAATCTACTTCCCTCAAATCATGTATAATGTTATTCTCCCACTTCATTCTTAGTCTTCCAACTGGGCGTTTTCCCTCCGGTTTTCCTACCAGAATTTTCCAAGCACCTCTTTCATCCTCCATACGTACCACATGACCTGCCCATCGAAGCCTACGAGACTTAACTGTTTCTTATTATATCTGGCTTTCTATACATATCATGTAGCTCACTATTATGTAGTTTCCTCCGTTCACCTGTCTGTTCATCTCTTTTTGATCAAAATATTTGCCTAAGAACTTTATTCTCAAATACTCGTAATCTTCTTTCCTCCCTTAAAACAAATTATTTATTTTGTTACAAATTTTTCATTGCAATTAAATGAAAATATAATAAAAACTCTTACACCATTAATTGAATAAACTGGTATAGATTTTTATTATGTTATAATTACTAATTTCAATCTTAAAATAATTTTTATTGAGTGTACTGTATTGTACCCTGGAAACTATGACGAAATAGTGTTGTTACAAGATATCACTTCCAAATAAAACCGAATGTTTTAATACTAGTACCACTTCCTAACAAACGAATGAAATGCTGAATCAGCGCGTCTTCTTAAAACATCTGTTCCTCTATCAACAATTCTCAAGTTCAGATTATTTACTAGACAGTAGATTTAAATCAGTACGTGTGTTTAGTGTGTCACCTCATTATTTTAAGTATTACAATCAAATTTAAATAATCTTTTATCGTTTTTTAACTAACAAGTTTGCAGATTGAAGTGTTTTATTTTATTACTGTACATATAATTACACTGTCTATTATGAATAAGCTTAACTGGTGTTATGTGAATGGAAAGTGTTTCAATCCACTCGGACGACGACATAAGAGTAGTTTTAAAAAAATTCAGATCTATCCCTCCATGGAACTGTGAGGAACTCGGGGTACCCCAAGAACACTGGCTCTCGGCAAAAATATGTAGTAATTGCAGGCTAATTTTAGAGGGTAAGAGAAATGTTGAGGATGTACAGCCTAACAGATTAACTAATACTGAAAATGAGGAATCCGATGTAACACAACCTAGTAATAATAATGATAGTAGGTCCGACATCGTTAAAGAATCGGCTATACCAACATTAAATGAATCATTTAAATTGATAGGGGAAAGTCCCATTAAGAGAGCAAAAATGTCTCACAATAAATATGTGAAAAATAAATATAAAAGTGTAACTGAGGCAATTAAAAATAAAATTTTCCACCAATTTGACTCTTCAAGTGAAGAAGAGGATAAATATGAAATTGAGGTTTTGGAAAATCTTAAGAAGGCGTTTGCTGCTAGCAGTGATAAAAAAGATAAAATCAAAATTCTAACGTTGCTTCCACTCTCCTGGTCAGTAAGAAGAGTACAACAGCATTTTTATGCATCAAAACATAGCATTAAAATAGCAAAATAGCATTCAGAATTGTTACGCCTTTAAAATTCCATTGATTCCTATCGAGTTTGAACCCGCGAACCTCGGAATCGGAGGCGTGCAGAGTAACCACTAGTCCACGATGATGATGATGATAATGTAATAATTGTTATAATGATAATAAAAATAATGTAATGATGATAATAACAATAAAAATATTTGTTAGTGCGCAAAGGACTATTACCAAGTAGTTCCGTCATTGTTTGTACGAGCGAGCGATCTCCACTCACGCGAAAGGTATTGCGGGCAGTCTACACATAGGAGATTTTAGGAAAAATAATTATTTTTGGTAGTTTCCTTTCAAGACTCCACTTTTAATACTAATTACAAAAAATTAACTGGTGTTCAGGTAATAATGTGGCACTTTTTGATTTTATAATTTTTTTGGTGAGGAAGGTCAACTGCATATTAATAGCATTTACGCCCTTCAGAAAAACGTAAATATTAACATACTAATTTTCACGCGATAGAGCATAAAATCATCTATAATGTGACTATCTTTTCAAGTTGAGGGAATAGCCATACTTCGAGAAATGTATTTTATAATAGAGACTATTTAAAACAATACGATAAATTGACAGCTCTATTACTATTTAATTACACCAAGCGAAGACTTGAAATTCGGTACAGATATTCAGTATATCATAAAGTTTCACTGTAAAAAAAAAGGTAAACTTTTAAAGATGTGAGTTCATTTTTCACAATTTTTTTGCCGATTTCGTATGGAATGTCCCCCACTCAGGTTCCCAGTGTATGTTTCCTCAGATAAGAATGCCCTATCATAAGAGACTGCCTTGTCACGCAGCGGACCCGGGTTCGATTCCAGATTTTTCCCTCACCTGTAAGACAGATGTCAGGAAAATCATCCGGGCATCATCATCACCATCATCCTTCACCGGTGAGGGAAGCAACGGGAAGCTACCGCACCTATAATTCTCTAGTAAAGCGGCAAAGTATAGCATGACAATTCTATGATTGCAGTGAAAGACCTGCCCTCGGGCAGAATTACTATGGATGGATGGATGGATACATAACTTACTGGCAATATCGGCCCCGTAGGTTCATGGCCGCACGGACATACGTTTCTCACACATTGTTATCTTGAGCTAACATTTTTCCCAATCATCCGCTGTATAATCTACATTCCTCAAATCGTGGTTAATGTTTTTATCCCACTTCAACCTTACTTTCCCTCTGGTATTCCTACAAGTCGTTTCCATGTTCCTCTTCCTTAATACGTTCACGCCATTTTCCCTGTCCAATGCAGTATACGAGACTTAACTTTCCTCATTATATCTGCTTTCCCATAAAGATCATGAAACCCAATGTCTTCTGTAATTACCTCCCTATTCGTCTCTCTTTAGTCCAACAATTTTCGTAAGAACTTTACTAACGAACTAACTCACTGGCACTATCGAACCCGTAGGTTCATGGCCGCGCGGACATAAGCTCTCCATATATCCATATACTGAGCCAATGTTTTCCAATCATCCCCTGCATAATCTACTTCCCTCAAATCATAGTTAATGTTATTCTCCCACCTCATTCTCGGTTTACCAACTGGGCGTTTTCCCTCTGGCTTTCCTACAAGAAGCTTCCATGCACGTCTTTCATTCCCCATTCTTGCCACATGTCATGCCCATCGCAGTCTACGAGACTTGACTGTTCTCATTATATCTGGCTTCCTATAAAGACCACGTAATTCACTGTTATACTGTCTTCTCCATTCACCTGTCTGTTCATCTCTCTTTGGTCCAAAAAATTTCCTAAGAACTTTATTCTCAAATACGCGTAATCTCCTTTCCTCCCTTAAAGTAAGAGTCCATGTTTCACAGCCATATAATATAACTGGTAGAATAATAGTTTTATATATTTTCAGTTGAACGGAGTTGGGGTGACAAGAGTCTCTGTAATGCATAATAGCATTTCCAGAATTGAGCCTATGTTCAATTTCCTTGTGCATCTCACTGCTGTTTGTGATTATTGTTCCTAGGTATTTGAAATCAGCCACTTCCTCAAAACTTTCATTTGTCATTAGCTGTCCATTTCCATTATATAATGTATTTGTATGTGTGACCATATATTTAGTTTTATTGATATTTACTTCCAGTCCCAATTTCTTAGTGTTACCCGGTAGTATTTGCGTGTTGGCATTTAGTATCTCCTCGCTATCGGCCAATAGTACTACATCATCAGCTTTGAAGTCTACGTATAGTTGATGTACAGTACCATTATATTCCCATTTATTTTCTAAAATCTGTCTTAAGCTAAAAATCTGATCTGCTGTAGACCTGTTTCTTCTAAATCCACATTGATGATCTCCTAGAATTTCATCAATATAAGTAGCAAGTCTGCTTACTAATATATTTGTTAGAATTTTGTACGAAGTTATGCCCCTACAGTTGTTGCAATCAGTTTTATCTCCTTTCTTATAAATTGGTATGATAATCGATTTTTTCCATTCATCTTTACTGCCAACATATTATATATTGCCGTATCTAACATATATGGGGTTCAGAGCAAAAGAGGACCAAGACCAAAACTTGAAAATCCTAGTTCCTTGTTCTTCTTCACTGTAAAAAATTAATGTTTAATTCGTCAATTAAATTACTATAAATTTACATCAGCTTTTCACAAAAGAGTGAAACATAAGGACTTGGTGCACTTTTGCTATGAATATCTGATTCTGTCCGAAATATAACTGATTGGGTCACATTTTATATACTTTTAATTCAACATTTAGCCGCTGTGGCGTAGTCGGTAGAGTACCTACATTCCACTCCGGCGACCCGGGTTCGATTCCCAGCGGGGTAAGGGATTTTTAAAATCTGAACCTTCGGACTGGGTGTGTCGTGTCCGTACCTATTGGGTTTAATTCCTCCAAAAGAAAATTAACATTTACTGAAAGACGTTTGCAACACAAGAGTCTCTGTAATGCATAAAACCGTAAATTTCCGTAGCTGAACCTATGTTTACTTCTTCTATTCCTATACAGATATTAGATTTGACTCAACCCTGTTCGTCACGCTCGGCAATGAGTGCTTCCCTAGTGGGAAGTTTCTTAACCATATTAATTTAATTACTCTTATTCCACACAGATGTAAGTAAAGAACTTGTGCTTTGTACATCGCCTCCTGGAGACATCTAATAACAAACTAAGGTATTACTTGGATGGATGAAGGTCGGTTAAATTTTGCACAGAGGCACTAATTTAGGTTAGATCTTCATTTATGAGTCTCAAAATCTTGAAACTCGGGATCCACGGCTTAAAGTCCTTGCTTTTTGACACTTAGTAAAAATCCATCTAACTCGGCAGGGTCCAAACCCATGACCCTCCAGACTAGAAGCAAGGAACATAACCACTAGAAAGCAACAGACGACTACGAACACAGCCATTCCTTATTAAATTCTCTATCCAAGTGTGAATACAGTAAAAGCTCATTCGCGGGGATATGTTCCGCAAAAATGCAGCGAATACAAAAACCGCGAACACGGAATAGTAATTTGTATGGGTATATAGGGTATACGGTCCAAGGTAAAAGGTAAAGTGTTCCCACTACAGGCCTCAGGAGACCCTTGGGGTAGTAGGAGGTTAAGGCTCCCACTTTTTCTTGACAATCGGCACTTGATGTCAGCCGGGTTGTCAGCCCTGCGTGACGGCCGCCTTTACCCCAGAACAAGCGTCTGGTACTCATTTCAGTTAGAGGCTGAGTCGACCCCAGGGCCATAGTGCCGCCAGAAGGTTTGGGTCAGTTTAAAAATCCTGACCCACCGGGACTCGAACCCTCGACCTTCCGGCTTGTAGCGCAGTGCCTTAACCACTACGCTACGGCGTGCCCCCGGTCCAAGGTTACAGAATAAAATAAAAATTATCAAAATAAAATCAATTAATGAGAGATTTTGAACAATTTCTATTAATAATTTCTGTCAGGTTTAGGCAAGGGCCTAAAGAACGTAATTTTTCCTGTTTCGCCGCTTTTAAAAGGTCTTTCAATTAAGATTGATATTCAGCTGTGAATTCTGCGATTGAATTCCTTATTTAGTCTTCGGATCTCTTGATTCATTAACATTGAAACAGCGTAATATAGATGCAAACGACTCGCCAACGGGTAAACGGTCAAGCTTTTCTATTTTTACTTTAAGCGGCAAAACTATTTGTTTCGCCCCCCCCCCCCTCGCCTTCGGAATTAATTTTCTTTCCTTTTACTCGACATTATAAATTGGCAATAAAGCAAAAGAGACGCGTGTTATTCAATCAAAGTTATTGCAACGAATGACAAGTTGAAACAATAAAACACTGATTGTGGCGAGGGCGGCATTTATCAACGAACATAGTGGCACGTGAAATACGACGGCGCGGCGGTGGCTTTTAACAACAAATTTCAGGCTTATTGAGAATAACGTGTGTGTTTACTTTGATATTAATTTGTCTACTTGGTTTGAATCGCTACTTGTAAAAGCCGCCTTCGCACCTGCCTGCAGTAAAAAAGTTGCCGATACGTTAATAAAGGATATTAAACCCAATAAACCGATTGGATCCGCAAATAAAGAAAGTTTTAACCGCGAATACCGGAACTGTATCGCAATTTTTTAACCCTCGAATAATGAAAACACAAATAATGGAGCTTTTACCGTATATAAATGCGAGGAACACGCTGTATAGTGTTAAATTAAACAAAACAAATGACGGTGTTATGTGATGACGTAGTACTGTTTTTGTTTGGGAATTGAAACCCAATAATTTACCTGCAAAACAAGAGACGGTTGTTTATCTAAACACAGGGCTGATACAATAAAAGAAACAACTCGTTATCCAAATCGATTATTGGAATCGACATCAAACAAGAGCGTCACAGGTCGATGAGCAAACACTTCTCGCCCCACTATACCGCGTGTCTAACTGGCGGCTTCATCCATCTCTTTGCTGGTTTTGGTGAAATTGTAACACATTTCTGAAAACAATACGTAATCTGCGGAATTCCACTAAAATCTCGAAATTATATGAAAACATATGTAACTCGCTGGCACTAATCGGACCCGTGGGCTTAAGGAAGGTTAGGCATTAGGGCTCCACACATCCCTATCCTCAGATAATGTATTCCAATTATATCCTGTATAATCTATATTCCTCAGATCATGGTTAATGGTATTCTCCCAACTCATTCTTGTCTACCAATTGTGTGTTTTCCCTCTGGTTATCATAAAAGTTGTTTCCTTGTCCCTTTTTTTTATTTCCCATCCTTCCTGTCCATCGCAGTCTACGAAATTTATTGTCTGGTTTTCCATAATGATCGAGCAGCTCACTGATATGTAGTCTTCTCCAGTTGCATGTCTGTTCAGCTCTAATTTCCGTAAGAACTTTATTTTCAAATACTCGTAATACTTCTCTCCTCCCATAAAATAAGAGTCCATGTTTCACATCCATATAATATTCTCTCCTCCCTTAAAATAAGAGTCCATGTTTGACATCCATATAATATAACTCGGAGAATAACAATTTTATAAGAAAAACATGATAGTTACAAGAATTTCTCACGATTATATTGTGTGAGAACCTGCTTCATATTGTACGAAATCCAATGAGAAAATATTTTCTCCCCCATGTGCATTCGAATCAGTTCCACGTCTAGACAATTAGACCACTCACCTACGGAGCGGTACATTTTTTAAACATCCTGTGTACAAGGCAAGTGGGGTGTGGATGTTAAAAGAACAAGGACTTTAAAAGATGGCAGAATAATTGACCTTCCTGCGGATACTCTGATATCGTGATTCAACGGAGCAAACTTTCATCACCGCTCACTGTTGTGTCTGACGTCACGCATCGCCTCAACTCCAATAAAAACCTAAACCAGTTCAATTAAATCATTTATTAGCGAAATACGAAGAAAGGTAGTTCTCATAAAAAAATATTAAAATGTTTACATATATTCAGCAATCTCACTTCGTGGGCACCTAAAATTACAATGATAAAAGTTTATACCCGGCGTGCAATGCTACGCCTAAATAAATTAGACACAGAAAAACTTATTCAATCCAGAACGTGAATAATGCGGAAATCTGTCCAATGTGAACTAATTTATTGGTCCCGGCGAAATAATAGTAATTTTACGTGTATTTATTTTGTATAGAATGGAATCTGTCCAACGCTGAAACGGAAGGATATTTCTACACAAAATTCATGAAAAAATATTCAAAAGGCGGAAAGACTGAGACAGAAATAAATTAGTTTCCACTTCATTGAATTGCCATTAGGCACAAAAAAGGGGGGGGGAATGATTCCATTCCTGCCGCGGGATGAAGTAGAGATTCTACCTGTACCTCAAATTTTTTTTCGAACTGCACATCCGTTATTGCGAAAAACAGGTACCTGTCTTACTACGTAATAACCATTGCACTGTAAAATCTTAAATTAGTTTTAGTTAGGAGACCGATCTTTCATAGGTAGCATTGTCAATTTACGGAATAAATATGGCCAAAACGTATGTATAATTCTCATTAAACGAAAAAGTTAAAGTGAATGAATATATATCGGACCGATGCTCCTAAGTCAAGCTCTACATCTTGATAATTTCCTAGGGAATAACGATATCAAGGCATCTACAGGTTGGCTGGACAGTTTTAAAAGACGACAGAATGTAGTACAGAATGAAATTTGAGAGAAATAAAAGGGCTTGGATGAATGTGTGGTTAGTTAGCGGAAACTGAAACTGCATACGTACATTTCAGGATTCGCGTAAGAGACATTTTTAACGCTGAAGAAACGGGACTGTCTTTTTCGCGCGTTATACCGTAGAAGTCGATCATACATACTATACTTCACTTTTTAACGGCAGTGGAACTACAATTAAGCCAAGGTACATAAAAATACATGCAAGTTTATTAAAAATATAGTTTTTTATACTGCGGAATTTTGTCTAATGTGGAAAAAAATACTCCATGCTATTCCGCTTTGAGCAAGTTTTACTGTATTAAAGGTTAATTAAATTGTATGGTGTACGCTCAGGCGATTCAAACTTGGCGGTTACTAATCAGCTTTTTATTTCGGATTTCACATAAACCTCCACTTCTAATTGTCCCATTTCGCTCATTTTTGGATAATACCTACCTCGGGGTCTTTTAATAGATTACTGAGTTTAGTTGTGAAGCATCGAAAATTGTGACCGCTAAAACGATTTTTAAATGTTCACTAAAGGTGAAATCCTACACTAATGGTTTTAGAGGGTCCAATTGTGAATCTAAACCATCCAGGGACCTATTCAAACAGACACAATTTCATCAAAATAGGTCGAGTCATTTAGGAGTAGTTCAGTGACATACACGCATATAGAAGAACTATTTATATATGTAGTAAAGATACGAGCATATAACGGTTCAAATCCCATTCAGTGTGATGTATAGGACATGTAGAAACAGTGGAGAATCAAATAGGAATCGTAGACACTACTTCTAGGAAAACCACATCTAAATTAATCAACTCACTAGCACCAAGAAACTACAAAACTGCAAGCATCATCTTTACGCCGACGACCTACAGATTTACACACACTTTAGGCCTGACGAAATTAATGAATATATTGACAAAGTAAACACTGACCTCAGGCATATATCTTTATGGTCCAGACAATATGGGCTGAAACTAAATGTAAACAAAACGCAAGCAATAATTATCGGACATCCAAGGCTATTACACCTCATAAACAATGGCAATATGCCGGCTGTCATATTAGATAATGAACAAATTCCTTATACCGACGTCGTTAAAAACTTGGGATTTTACTTAGATTCTAATTTAAAATGGCATGAGCAAGTAAAACAAACATCTAAAAGGATCTTCTCCATAATGCATTCCCTAAAGCGACTTAAACATTTTCTTCCTACAACTCTTAAAAGAATTTTAATCCAAACTTTAGTGATGCCGCATTTTGACTACTGTGACGTTCTACTAACTCACATAAGTGACGGATTGTCGGACAAACTGCAGCGTGTCCATAATATGTGTATCAGATTCATATTTAATGTTCGAAAATACGATCACATTTCTCCATTATTCCACGAATTGTCATGGCTACATCTAAAAGAGAGAAGAAAATCGCACTGTCTAATTCTCCTATTTAAGATCCTACATACCTCGATTCCCAATTATTTATCATCCCGTTTCCAGTATCTATCCTCAAACCATAACCTAAACACAAGATCACAACATAGTCTCTTACTTAATATACCGCAACATAGGACATCACATCACTCCATGTCATATACCATCTCCACTTCTCGCAACTGGAATTCCCTACCACAAGAAATAAGGGGCTGCCGGACATTGGCATCTTTTAAAAGAAATCTAAATTTATATTTGCTCTAAACTCGACTTCATTATTATCAAGTGTAAGATATATATATTAATTGGTGTTTCCCGTATAATGTATCATATTTATATTATTATTATTATTATTACTTATTATTATTATCGTATCATTATTGTTTATTACCCTATGAAATGTTGTTTGTACATGACATTTACATTGCTACATTTATTGTATCTTTAACTGTTTATAATTAGTACAGTGTATATCTATAATTGTCGAATATTTATTTGTATTTGTGCTGGTTGAGTGGAAGAGAGGGCCTTATGGCCTTAACTCTGCCAGAATAAATAAAGTATTATTATTATTATATTATTATTATTATAGCACTATCGAACATGTAGATTCATGACTGCGCGGACATAAAATCTCTCCTTAGATCCCTACCCTGAGCTGTTTTCCAATCATTCCCTGTATAATCAACTTCCTCAAAACATGGTTAATGTTATTCTCCCATCTCACTCTTAGTCTACCAACTGGGCGTTTTACCTCTGGATTTCATAGAAGAAGGTTTCAGAGAGAAGTTTAATTCCCACGCTGTACATTCAACAATTATTTCGCTTCACCTTAAAGGGAAAAAAAGGTCATATACTCGTGTGTATATAAAGTAGTAAAACAATTTCCAAGGTAAATATAAAAATATGAAATTTAAAAAATAATGTTTTACATTTGCCTTGAGCAAAAGAAAACAAAAAAAAATTCAAGCTAAAAAGGGAGTAGCTTCCAAGACTAAAACAAATGGGAAGCAACGATGTAATACTGCGTTATAGAAGGCAGAATGGACCGCACCCAGCAAAGAGGTCGGCTGGCAGGTCAAGACCCGGTGCTCCAAGGCGGTGAAAGGCAGCGGAATCTTGTGAAAATACACGACCGCGTTATGATTCGTATTGTTCGTCACGCGTGTGGGCTAATATTTTCCATGTTCGTACCCTAATTACTGTACTTGCACCTTAAATGCTTATCCTATTCACTGTATTTGTCACTTAAATTCTATGTACTGCAGGACAAATTGTTAACTTGTAATGTAGGCGATGCGCCTCCTATGTTCTTACTGTACCTGCTGCTTAAATTCTAAGCACTGAAAATATATTAACTTGGAATGTTTTACAATCCTGGGCGACCCAGAACATAGTCTGATACCCAATATGGTTATAGGCTGAGTCAATCCCGGAACCATGATACCGGCAGTAGGTTCACATGACCTTAAAAATTCGCATCCCATCCGGATCCGACGACTTGTAGGGAATTGTCTTAGCCAACAACGTTCAGCATGCACATGTTTCAAAGTACCGTTTAAAAAGTCGGCTGCGGTGGATTAGTTGTTCCTGCCTCGTGCCCAAGGGTCGCGGGTTCGAACCTGGACGGGGTAGATTGACTTTCTAGGGTGTAAAAATCCAAGGAGCAAGTACTCTGGGATGGGCTTTAAACCGTGAGTAGCGAGTCTGAAGATTTTCAGGCTCGTAAAAGATTCTTAAGCCTGAATAAAGTGGCATGTAAGCAAAATTTACCTATCTTTTTCATCTTATCAACTTAGCAATACCTTAGTTGCCTACTAGATGTCTCAGTGCGTTGGTGGTGTTGACCGCATGCCATTCATGACATTTTAAGGGAAATAAGTGTAACTAAATAAACATGAATACTTCTAAAATTCATTGTGAATCATAAGTTACGTTATGTAGTAAAACGTTTTTAAAATACTACAATAATAGGTGCTTGAAATAACAGTCTTGCTAAATTAAAATGGACTTTCGTTTAAAAAACTTCGTTAATTAGGTAAAACCATGTAGGCCTTTCAGAACATGTCTCATCTTGGGCTTGTCATTGGCATGGTACGAAATGACAGCACTTATATTAATATTTTAATAGTAGGCCTATATTACAATGTGATGGGAAGTGATTCTTACAGAAGCGAAGATATGATTAAAAATAGTAATAGTGAGGTTTCTAATTTCCGATGTTCTGTAAACACTTCACAAACGAGCGTTGTACATTATTTTTTGCACGATGGTGTTTTCAAAATAATAAATAATAGTAAAATAATAAAATATTTGTTGGAAATATTCGCGTTCATTATAAACATCTGACTAACGTTAAAAGTCTGGCCAATGTTTTACGATAAATGCCGAAAATAACTTAGTTGAGACTACAGCAGGCCGTGCCTCCAGTCATAAAATGGCGGGAAGTACAAATTTATTGCTTTATATTGTTTCAAATAAAGTTCAGTTCGTTTAAAATGCAGTTGACTTGTTTCATATAATGTATATTAACACTACTTTTTGGATATATTTTTTGTATATACATTGTACCTAGTATACATAAAGGGCAGTGATTTTACTTCCCGCACGAGTAGGTAATATGTAATATTACAGTATAGTTATTTATAGGTTGGCATCCCCGAAATTTAGAAAACTGAACTTTCAATCATGGTCGCCATTGCTGTAAGTACGACAGAACGCAATATCATGTAAAAAAACAATGTACTTAATTAACTTGGTGTAGTAACTCCTACCAAAGGAGAAGCTAAGCTCCAACCAACATTGGACTGTACCGCGGTTGTACAAAGAGCATTTGAAAATAGTAGATGCAATATGGCATTAGATGTTAAAGCTTCTATAAATACTATTGATATAAAAAGTATTCTAAAAAGTGAGCCATAAAGAGTAACACATGTTTGAATTGTCACGTAATTTCTGTGGCTATTACGAATATGAATGCTGCCCGTAACCATAGCAACACATAAAACAAAATACAGATGTGAATGTGGCCAACTCTGATAAATTGGCGCCAATTACAGAGGATTTAAACCGCAGGCAACAACACTGTGATTAACTGACTTTGTTCAATTATACAAACACAAGATTCATAAAATCCCAACACAAAAATACATACGTACAAACAAACATACACACAAAACTTTCTTCTTTGACCTACAAGTGGGCTGAATACACACGTATAGGCATTTCCGCAGAAATAAACTTCCATCCAAATTACTAAATTATCTTTGTTATTTTTTTAATGCACGGGATAAAAGTGAATTCCGTAGGAATGAAACTTATTCTCATGAAAATTCTTTTTAAAAACTCACTATCTCAAAAACAAAAATACAAAAAATTCTTAATCAGCTAATTTTCTTGAGCCGAATAGATGGTATTGTGATATTTTTTTTCTGGGAAAAATATGCACAGTGTTTCAGAATAAGTACTACATAATTCTAGGGTCAGTAGATGAAGTTTTGATAAGGAACCCATGTCCAGAAACGTGCCATTTCGATGTAAAATAAGTTTGAAGAACGAAACACAATGGGCAGATATCGTGTGTCTTGTGTTTCAGAATAAGTATTACAGACTTCTAGGGATTGAAAAAATGTGTCGCAGGTACTCTTTTGTGCAACGAACAACAGGGTCGCCACGTGGAACCACACTAGTACAACATTAACCATGATTTGTGGGAAGTGGAATATACAGGGGATGGTTGGAGGACATTAGCTCAGGATAGGGATGTATGGAGATGAGAGCTTATGTCTGAACGGCCATGTACCTATGGGTTCGATACTGTCAGCGAGTTATTTAGACATGGATTTCCTATATCAAATAATTTGGGCAATATCTGTGAAAGTTGGTGTGACATAACACTGTGTTGCGAGACCACAGGCTTAGAACTCTGGACATAAATTTCTCGATGCAGGTGGCACGAGTGTCTGTGCTGCTAATTTAAGTTTTGTGAACCGTGTAAAGTGCTGGCGAGACAATTTCTTAATATGTTGTTTGCGTCAAACAATGTCCGGCCGAGTTGGCAACCAATGTCAGCAATACAAGTAAAACTGACATTAACACAAATTGTTGCGATTTATGTCCCACTACCTTCTTGCAACCTGACAACTTTCTATGACAGCTTCAAGAAAAATAATCAATTTTCTGCTATGATATTCTCTCACTCGTATTACATGGATGTTGAACATGGACTCTTACTTTAAGCGAAGAGAAAAGATTACGAGTATTTGAGAATAAAGTTTTTAGGATTTTTTTGACTAAATATATATATATATATAAACACAGGGAATGGAGAAAACTACTTAACACTGAGATACATGATCCTTGTAGGAAAACTAAACTCCGCGACGCAACAGGTCTACAATGCCCTTGGCCTATCAACCGGCTGCTGACTTCACATCCACACGTGTTAATCACAGAAAGATTATCCAGCCAGTTGGCCTCACATCCACACGTGTTAATCACAGAAATATATTATCATCCAGTCAGTATAGGAGTGATATGTGGTCAGTATGTCAGGTCCTCCAGCCGTTATAACTCGTTTTTTCAACCGCTACTTATTGTAGCTACCCAAATTCCTCACAACGTTGGCGGGCACCGGTCCCATACTGGCCGAAATTCCATGAGAAACTTTCTTCCCCCACGGACACTCAAACCAGCGCAAGTCCCACAGCTCTGCGCCAAGGTTTATTATATTAAGATCTTTACAGGAAACCAGATATAATAAGGATAGTTAATTCTTGTAGGTTGTAATGGGCAGGACATGTGACGCTAATGAGAAATGAAAGAGGTACATGGAAACTTTTAACAAAAAGCAGAGCGTAGACCAAGAATTGATCTGGGGGAATACGATTAACCACGATTTGAGGGAAGTAGAATATATAGGGCATGATTGGAAAACATTAACTGAAGACAGGAATGTATGGAGAGCTTACGTAAGCGAGGCCATGAACATTTGGGTTTGATAGGGTCAGTGAGTTAGTTATAATAAATTGCTACTCTAGACTGATAAAATCAGCAATGACGACTGAGGGATCTGAACTTCTAACCATGTATCATCCGCATTATGGCAAGATGATCATACACTGATTGTACGTAAAATACTGCAATGTTATTTTGTCATTGTACGTCATAATACATAACAGCACGATAGAGTAAGAGTATTGTAGACTTAATTATGTCGTAATTCAATTCTAGAGCTTAAGAATCAAAACAGATTTTCAATATATATATAGTATATTTTTTTTTTCCCCCAAACGTAAGATTTTACGTGCCGTAAATGTAGGATAGGGGATCCACAGTTTTATTTCCCTTTGTAATGAAGATAACTCCAGACAATATAAATGACATTTAGTTAAATAATTAGTGGACGGTGGCGACGCCCCGGAACACGAGACCTCCCTGATGGGCGGTGCCCCCACACGCCACGTAAACTTGTTTAATTTGACACAAACCGGACATTTGATTACAAACCAAGCGCTAGTCACGCCTAAGCATTCCGCAACCCCTCTTGCACAAGTATCACGTGTGTTGCCTGTCGTCCAGGATCAAATATTATATAGGTCAAATAAATATTAAATATTTATTAAATTTTCCATTAAATATAATCGACGGGGGGAAAAAAAGCAACAAGGGAACTGTAGTATGTATTCATGCGGAAACACACTTTCAAGGGTCAACTAGTAAGCATCCTAGTCTTCTTCGTTATCATAGTTTAACCTCTCCCGTTATAAATACTTTAACATGCCACACGTCACTAGGGCCTTAAAGTGATACGATCTTTCAGGAGAGAGATTTTAAACTTTTGACTACACTATGGCATCGAGGGCTTCCACGAATGAGGGTGAGTTGCATCCAGGGTCTGCTCCGAGACAACACAAACATATAATACGAAATTATGAATTATCTACAACTTGATTAATAATACATAATAAGAACAGGCTACACAATATACAGACGATGCTTACTCTTACTTACTCACTGGCACTATCGAACCTGTAGGATCATGGCCGCGCGGACATAGATGATAACAAAAATATTAAAATAATAATAATAATAATAATAATAATAATAATAATAATAATAATGATGATGATGATGATCTAGAATTTTTTGACTATATAATTGACTTGGTAAGGAAAGTGTAAAATATAATATAATTATAAAAATATGCCTAGAACTGTTTCTGAGATGGGCTGATCTTGATAGGAGGGGAGGAAAGAACTTTATGCCAAGTTTCCTCCCAAAAAATATATTGTAGGCACGAGTGCGTTAACACACACACACACACACACATATATATATATTATATATATATATATATATATATATATATAAGAAAAATAAGTGTTTGAATTGGATTCGCCTGGTAGTGTAATGGATATCACGCTGAGGTACAGACTCAGAGATCCGGGTTCGAATCCCGTCCAGGCATTTATTTTTCTTATCATACCATATATATATATATATATATATATATATATATACATACAATGTCACCAAGTTCACTTTACATTGCTGATGTTCTCTCCTGGAATTGACGGAATTGTAAATCATTTCTGGAAGACCGAGTTATGTTACCCCGATGATATGAAAGGTAATAAATTATAATTAACCACCAGGGGAGTAATTAAACCTGAATTTAGACCATGAGAAGCTTTGGCACAGGAATATTTTTTGAGAAAAAAATGTGGTCGTAGGACCCCCATGAACTGTAGTCAGAAGCTCTGACCACTACGCCGGGAGGTTGGTATATGTATATACTTTTACGTTATGGTTATTTTCTGTGTCTAATACCTAGGGACGATGACATTTTCTAAAAAAATGTTTTCATGATACAAGTTTCAGAATTTGCTAAAACCAACAAAAAAAAGAATAACACCTCTATCTTGAAGAGTGTACAAACAAGTGAGTGGGTGAGATTTAATATTAACTTATGTGAAAACAAATGAATGAAATAGTTGGGGCTGGAGTTGAAAGACACTGTGCAGGTGTTGAGATACATCCACTCATAATGAAATTCCTAAGTCATCTGTTTCACTTGGCACTTTCACACAACAGGGTTTACCAACCTGTGTCTATTAGTGCCATTTGCTGAGATGGGATTGACTTAAGCTAGCAAGACTCTTTTGAAGGAAATACACCTTTCAGTCTGGTACAGCACTCCAAAAATATCTTGAAACGATGATTCGGTTACCTTCACATATATCCTGGTCTCGTTTTCTTTCCATTATCCCTCAAGATATCAGGTGTTGCCACATTCCTGACACTTTTAAGTCGCGCTTATACAATTACTTTTAAAAATTCTTTCTCCAGAATTAAATTTATTTTATGTCACTAATAGTTTGTTTTATTCTTCTATATCGTATATTTCATCCGTTAAATCTAAAGTAAATCAAAATATATCGTAAATAATAATTGTATATATATATATATATACACTATGTAATTATTTATCTCGTAATTTAGATAAGAATTTTCTATAACATGTTTGAGTGGTAGACAAGGCCTTAATTCTGTCAGGAAAAATAAGTATTATTATTATTATTATTATTATTATTATTATTATTATTATTATTATTATTATTATTATGGGATAACTTGTATGAAAACTAAAGGCAAAGCACTCAGTAGGTAGACCAATAATGATGAGGGAGAATAACATTAACCTGATTTGAGGGAGGTTAATTATACAGGGAACGATTAAATAATATTAGCTCAGGATGTTATTGCCCATACAGCCATGAATCCTTGGGTGCGAATGAATTTAAAATCAGCTCGTAGCACAAATTGAAGGTGTCGCTTTCTGTCGGTGCGACAGAACTATTAAAACAAAATTGAAACGAGGGATGGTATTAACGATGTTTCTGAGATGGTGTAGAGTGAGCGGGCGCGCTCTTCACTTTCAAGAGTCATTGTAACAGAGCGCTGACAATGCGGGAAAACTGCAACAGGAGAGGAAATTGCCTGGAAACTAAGTTACACAGCCTGCCTCCTGTAACAGGATAGCCGACTGATGCAAACACATCCATTGTTTTCTGCCAAAGCTTCTTAAAAACTTAAACGTTACAAATCCTATTATTTGAAGGTGAGACAAAGTTCACTTGTCTCCCTTCATTCTTAGAAATAGTCTGTGCGAAGCTTAATACAAGCATTAATTATCTACATTTACTTCACTGTAGGTAGCTCAGGCGAAAAGGTGTCTCACTGCGAGATACACATTTTTATTTTCTAACCGGCACAAGATAAATACTCTGATTTCCCAGAGGATTAGTGACTTTTGAAGCAATCTACCTATTCAGGCTGTTTTCATTTTTAAAAAATCCTCATTGAATTTCGGCCAACATCTTGAGGAAATTGCGTACCTACAATAAGTAGTGGCTCCAAGTTGAGAAAACAAAATATACAAGTTAGGGGAACCGACATTCTGACATGTCACCATTATATTGGTTAAATTATCGTCTACCTCCGATTGATCCATCTGGATGTGAAGCCAGCAGCCGACTATTAGACCAAAGGCTTCTAGATCTGTCATTTTATGGAGTAATAATAACAGTACTAATAATAACAATATCTGATTGAAGCAGAAAAAAAGATTAAATGAAACATTGTGCGTGTGTGTGTGTGTGTGAGAGAGAGAGAGAGAGAGAGAGAGAGAAAGAGAGAGTGGGGTTGAGCTCCTTACGCTCTAGAGGCAACAATTGTTCTATCTTTTTTTCGGAACTAAACTTGTGATATACAATCAATTAATAAAACGTAGAGTTCGTAAAACCAGTGAAATAGGGTCATGAGGACTCTGGTCTTATACGAAATTTAAACATCATTCTAATAGTAGCTATGATTGTTCTCTTGTAACGAAACTGCACGCATTAACAAAAGAAATATTTATATCATAGGCCAACAAGATCAGACTATACATTGGACTTTCTGAGGAATTCGCTTAGTATCCGCAGTTCCTTCGTGACAGTTTTGAAAAAAATGCATATTTTAAACCTCGCAACCACGGCCTGCAAGCCCGTAAAATGCATATTCATTTTAAATTTGAGATGATTACAGGTTCCGGAGTGTAAACTCTATCATGTAATTGCGCCAGGGTTTAATGACGTAATTGAGAGACAAGAGCGCCATCTGTGCGCGCATTAATGACCAATCAATACACTGTGTTCATATGATAAGACAGTTACCTGTCACACCCCCTCCAACTACTTCATTGTTCCGACAAAGTGTTTACTTATTTAACTGTTTGAACCTGTCCACATTTCAAAATATATTTCAATCTATTTGATTCAGAAACAGTTGAAAAACGTGATTACTGAATGTTTACTTGCTCACTCATGTAGGTGGACTCCCCTTATATGTTGGTAATTGGCTTTAGTGGGAACGCGTGTTATTATGTTAGTCAGCATGACTAGCAGTGTCACTTTTCCTCCTTCACAGATGATGCCCTGACACTGAATAGCCCTATTTCACTATCTACTGTTTCTTCTCCAGCGATATATCGCTACTGGCTTCATTTTCCTATCGTCCTTCAACATCATATGTTTTTTCTCGATCGTCTCTTCCTTCAGATAGCAAATTCTGGAACCAGAGGTGACATGGTAAGCAATAAGATAATTAGAGAGAAAGTTTGCCAGTTGAGGTGGGATTTAAAAACAAGATCTCAAGCTTTGCACTCTACCATTAACCCAGTGTCTACCATTGCATGCCGAAATCTATCTTGAAATTACTCCTAGAGAAGCGTTATGATAACGCCAAATCCAGGGAAGCAGTACAACTCTCAATAGATAGACATGTACAGACGAAGCACAAATTCCTCTCTCTGCTGACCAACAATCCACTAGGAACTGTACTTAAGGGCAAGTCGATTAATTTGTTCTTACCAGTGTATATTTATAGAAGAGGAAATATAAATTGTTTGTGTGGATTATCCTGAGAAATGGGGTCAACCTCCCTCGTGATAAAGAACTATAGTTCTGAAATAAAAGGGTTTATTTTTTATGTTCACGGGATGAGCCCCCCCCCCCGCTACTTGGCACACTACATGGGAAATGCATTCTAGTAATATGTTAAGTAAATCCCAGTGCGCATGCTCATATTCTATATCCTCTTTCCAATGCAAGAATTCTGCTTGTTGAAACTTGGAACCTATAGAATTTAATTTCCACGTACTTCTGCGAATTTCAACTATGACTTCTGAGAAAAGCAAACAACTCGAAGCGTTACCTCAAACGATAGGGTATGAGGATCATACTAAGGAGGTCAAGGGTTCGAGCCACCGCTATATTTTTTCCAGGTTTTCCATCTTCACGTACCGCTCCGTAGCCAAGTGGTTAAGGCATGATGCCTTGTAGCAGAGCTACTGCAATTGCGCTATAGTTCGAGTCTCCATGGGGAAAGAAATTTTCTCATGGAATTTCGGTCAGTATGGGGTCGTTGACCACCCAGCATCATGAGGAATTTTGATAGCTATAAAAAGTAGCGATCAAGTTTGATAAAATCCCCTTTAACGGCTGGGGAACCCGACAAGCTGATCAAATGTCACCCCTACATTGGCTGATTAACACGTATAGATGTGAGGACAGCAGCAGCCTGGTAGGTCAAATGTCTTCTAGGCCTGTCGTGCCGTGTAGTTTTCCCCCTTTCACATAATACTGATTAAATTATCACTCATCTCCTATACACCTCTCTATACACAATACAACTACACATCATCCACATAAATTCTGCTAGGAATAAATAGGGTAGATATAATGTACAAGAATAATTTATGAGAGCGTATGTTTTTAGAAAGTATTATAATCTCTGTTACCATTTATAATAATTCGATACAAACTATATAACATTTGGTAACAATATGAAACAAGGCAACTTTCTATAACAGAGAAATGATTTGTGACAAGAAATTATATATGGGTCTATCTATTCAGACATTTATGTTTTTTTCCATGATATTGATAGACATCCTTTATTTACAATTTCATTAGGAGCAGAATTGATTCCACATGCTGACTCACTTGTATATTTTATTATTTTCACCACATCCTAAATGGCTGATGTGGGGTATTTATAATTAAACTGTTAGAAAACATTCAAAATAATTATTTGTTTCTCTCCGATTTTCATATACTTTCTTTTCCAAAGTTTTAAGATATTTTATACAGAATTGGCCATTTTTCCCCCAAAATTACACCTATTTCAAAATGAGTATATTTTGCTTTAAACAGAACTTTTCACCATAATTTGCGTAAATAGTATCGGTGTTTTACAAATCAGTTACATGATTCGACAAAATCGCTTTATATTTGTCGTTTCCATTGTTTATTCACAGAAACCCCAACGGAACCAAATAAAATTACTTAAAAATAAATGTCTATGTAATTCTTATCAGTCGGATTCCAGTTGATAAGGCAACTTATCATTATTTCTTCGTAACAACAGAATGACAATAAACAAGTCAAAACCTGGAAACGATTAGTTCTTATGAATGTGTTTTTTAAATTATTTCAAGAGGATTAAAAATGACTGAAGAAGGTACGTAATCTACTGTGGGGATAACATCCTTTAGTTCCGGTGAACGCCTGACTGCCATATCGGGCGAGACTAGTAAAATCATCGACCATATATTACATGTATAATACATTATTGTTGTAATATAAGATCGGTGGGTAAATATCGGTCTCGTCTAGAGGCGCTAAATGTCTGAAAATCGGACGTCTCCAGCAGAACGGGACGGTAGGCGGAATTCTCCGTGGCGGTCTCGTTTTATGGAATGCAGTAAACTTTCTTCCACAGAGGGGAGTTAAACTCGCCATTAAAGTTATTTTACCTCGTGGCGTGGGGTTATGCGACTAGCGCATGTTAGGTGCTAGTTCGAGTATCTGGCAGCTGTCACATGGTCAGGACATAGTAATCTTGTGGTCATCTCAGCGCATTTGCACAACCCAATTTTTTTAGAGGCTCGTGAGAAAACAGTGGCAGACGGGCAATGCTGGGCCACGGATATTTCCCGGATCCCCACAGGCGAGTTTATATGACCGGTTGATGAGGCTGTTAATATGGCCTGAGTGCCAGTTAGTGTAGGATGGGTAGGCTACTCCCGGATTGAGATAGCGGTTCAGGTTGTTATCTTGACAGTTTATTTATATTTTTAAATCATTTCGGCTTAATTAAAAAGTGGTAATGTTATTTGTGATTACCATTTTTTTTTAATTTCACGCTTATATCGCTGAAGATAAGAAAAACCAGCGACAATGACCAACCGGCGGGTTGGGACACCCCTCCAATGTGCAATATCAACGGAGCAATACGGTTTATTTCTTCATACTTGAAATGTCTAGATATAAACCGGGGGACTGGGCGCACTCTTATCTTCACAAAAAATACGGATTCCCAAACCATCAAAAGTCCGTCAAGCAGAAATGATGTAAACAAAGTGAATTCCTCATCAAGTTGAATTCCATTTTGTTGGTTTACGGAATACAGCTATCTTTTGTTCATTAAATCCTATGTATACAGTTATGTGTTGCGAATAAAGCAAACACGGTGGCAATGCCATTATATACATGACTATTCAGTTAGAATTTGTTTAGAAGGTGGAATTGGTAAATACTCGAACATCCACTAAATACCCCAGACATGATTCCTTGTGACTATAACTTATTCTCAAAAATTTAAAAACCTCTACTAAGCATTCGATTTCAATCAATGGCTGATATCCAGAAAGTTCTAGATCAATCAGATAACAGAAATCGAGAAATGGTGCCGCATATGAAGTTCTCCGTCTTCCAAGGATTTGGCAGCATATAGTTGACTTGGCAAGTGACTATACATTAAGTTCGTATTGTCAAAAATATTTTTTTTTGTGATTTTATATGTGTTCCAATTACTTACCGTATACACTAGTGCATCGTTTCCCAACCTGTGGCAAAATATTTCAAAGGGTTCGCCAAAACGTTTCCGTAATGACAGGTTTCGAGATAAGGTCTATTATTGTTTCCATCATTTCTGCAGCATTGTAATAATAATAATAATTATTATTATTATTGTTATGACAATGCAGCAGAAATTAATAATAATAATAATAATAATAATAATAATGATTTATTTTAGCTGGCAGAGTTAAGGCCATAAGGCCTTCTCTTCCACTCAACCAGCGAATAGTAAAATTATACAAAAATTACGTACATATTACAATTTTAAGATATTAAAATACAGACTAAACAAAATACAATGATGATGGATCTAATACTAGCTAATGCTAACAAAAACATAGAATATAATATAATTAAAATGATATAAAATAAAGTAAGTAGCTTCCTACATGATTATTAATAGAATGCTCTATATAGTTGTTATGTAGTTAATGTTTTCATTGTGTCGAACTTAAGATATCAGTTAATTTGGATTTAAATAATGATAGCGATTGACAGTCCCTGACATGACTGGGAAGTGAGTTCCATGCTCTAGCCATAGATATTGTGTAAGATTCAGAGTACAGACAGGTCCTGTGTTGTGGTATCAAAAGTAAAGAAGAGTCTTGTGATCTTGTTCCTAAATTGTGATGAGCCGATAAATGTTGAAAACGTGTTGTTAAATAAGTTGGTAAATATGTGTGCAGAATTTGGAATAGTAAGGTATGTGAATGTAAAGTTCTTCTGTCATTTAGGCGTAGCCATGATAAGGCCTGAAATGAAGGAGACACGTGGTCATAACGACGGAAATTGAATATAAATCGAATGCACGCATTATGAGCACGCTGTAGTCTGTCAGATAGATCAGTTGTAAGATTAGTCAGTAATATGTCGCAGTAGTCGAAGTGTGGCATTATAAGAGTCTGTACAAGTAGTTGTTTTAATTTTGTAGGAAGGAAGTTTTTAAAACTATTTAGGGAGTGAAGAATTGAGAACACTTTCTTGCAGGTATTATTCACCTGGATTTTCCAGTCTAGGTGTTGGTCCATGTAGATACCCAGATTTTTTACTACTGAGCTGTAGGGGATATTTTTGTCATTTAGAAGAATGGTAGGGATATTTTCGTAATTTATAATGCTTTGGATTCGCCGATGTCCTATAATTATGCACTGTGTCTTGTCAGTATTTAGATTAGTCCATGTTTTCTTCGACCATTGGGAAATTGAGTCTAGGTCACTATTTAATTTGTCTAGTGTGTCATGTACATCGTCAGGATGGGAGTGAATGTAAATTTGCAAATCGTCAGCGTATAGGTGATATCGACAATAGGTAAGTCTAGTGGATATATCGTTAACATAGATAGAGAACAGAAGTGGTCCTAACACTGAACCTTGTTGGACGCCACCCTTCAGTGATAGCCAGGATGAGGAAAGTTCTGCATTGGATACACATTGCTGGCGACCATGAAGATAGGATCCAAGCCAGTTAACAGCATTGTCCGAAAGATTCAGAGCGCGTAATTTTGCTATTAATATGTCAGTGTCAACAGTGTCGAAAGCTTTGCTGAAGTCCAAGAGTGTAAATATTGTTATGTGGCCACTGTCCATTGCTTCACGCGCATCTTCGGTAACTTTAAGAAGTGCGGTTGCCGTACTATGGCCTGTCCTAAAACCTGATTGGTATGGGTCGAGTATGTTATGAGTGTTAAGGTAATCAGTTAATTGTCCATGAACAATGCGCTCCAAGGCCTTAGATAGGACTGGGAGGATGCTGATTGGTCTAAAGTCGTTTGGTGTTACAGGTAATTTAATTTTAGGGATTGGTCTGACTATAGCTTTTTTCCAGAGTTCGGGGTAAGTTGAGGTCATAATTGAGGCATTAAATATATGGGTTACAGTTGGCAGTATTACATGGAGTATTTTCTTTAAAAAGTCGATACTTATATTGTCTATACCTTGTGTTTTAGTTGTAATGCGGTCCAGGGATAGTTTAACGTCGATTGGCATTATATAGGAAAAGAAGAATTTTTCTCGGGAAGGAGTAGGTGTGGATAGGAGCTCATCTATAGTTTGTTGTTTGGTCGTAGTGTTTATGTTAAGTGTGGCATATGATGTGAAATGTTGGTTTAGATCGTCCAGTGATATGTTAATGCTCTCTCCTTTGGTTGTCGGCTGCCGTAGACCCATTGATCTAATACGTTTCCACATATCACTTGCATTTGTGTTTGGATCAATGAGACTATGAGCATACCGCAACTTAGCGTTCCTAATCTTTTGATTCGTTTTGTTTCTTAATGTCTTATATATTGTCTTAAGTTAGCGTCAATTTTGTCCCGTCTATATTTTCGAAAAGCAGCATCCCTCTCAGCCATCAGTAGTCGAATTTCGTGGGACATCCAGGGAGCTGGGGATTTAGTAATTCGTCTAGTCTTCAAGGGGGCATGTTTGTCTAATAAAGTTCTAATATCATATTGTTAAATTTAAGCAATTTTTCGTCAATTGTGCATAGGGTCCAAATATCATGCCACGGCATGTCGATAGCGTCTGCAATTAGAGCTTGCTGGTTAATATTTTTTTTAAATTTCGATACGTTAATAATTTAGGACGAGTCCTAGGACACTGGAAGAACCATAATAGGCCCAATCTCGAAACCCGCCAATACGGAAAGTTTTGGCGAACCCCTGGAAATAGTTTGCGAACCACAGTTTGGGAAACGATTGACTTAGATAAATGAGTCAAAGGAAGTTTATAAACCAAATTAGAGGAATTTTCATTAATCTGATAAGGATGGAGCAAGTGATTTGTGACATTAACTGGAAAGTCAAGTGATGTATTAATAATGAAAGTGTTAGTAATACTTTTGAGAAGAAAACACGACTATAAGCCTGTATAAATTTGCACAATGCATCACGAGGCTGCGGGACGAAAATCCCTCCATTCAAAATGCAAATTACACAGCGCCATGATAACACGCCTGCCTTCCCCCGCGCAGCCACAAATTATATTACACAACACAAATCAATAAACAAAACACTTCAAAAATACAGACTCGCACCAACACAATATTTACCGACGAATTAAACAAACACGCACACAAAGACGCATATATATACATGACATGAAAAAAACATAAAGGCCTGTACCGGGATTTGAACACGAGACTTTATGCGTATACCAACTAGTCGACTCACGCACTCTCTAGCATGAACATTTACTTTTCTTCCTTATATATGATTCACCGCTGTTGTCCCGACGAAGCGTGCTGCCTTGTCAGGCAGCGGGCCCGGGTTCGATCCATGGTCGGTACAAGCTTCCCAGGTTTTTTTACGCAGTTTTCCTCATCTGTAAGACAAATGTCAGGTAGCTTTGAGGCCCAAAATGTCTCCGAACATCTGGCCATCATCAACAACAACCACAGTTCGCAAAACAACGGGAAGCTACCACACCTATAATTCCCTAGTAAAACTGCAAGCATAGCATAAAAATGTTATGATTGCAGTGAAAGACCTGCCCTAGGGCAGAACACCATAGAATAAAATTTAGAGAGTGGAAGTGATATACAGAGTTATTTAGAAATAAGGAACAGACTTCAAACATTTATTTCTTCTGAACTGCAAAAATATTAACACAATTCCAACGTTCCTGGAAAGAGAAAAGTTCAAATTTCACTATTTTATACATTCAATATGAGCAGCATGTGTTACACGGCAAATATCAAAACGGTGGCTCATTTCTTGCCACACACGAATCAGCTGGTCTCTAGTAATCGAATTCACCGCATCAACAATTCGATGTCGCAGATTTTCAAGAGTGTCAGGCATGGGGGGGATAAAAACACGGTCTTTTGGGTAACCCCACAATTAAAAATCACATGGGGTTAGGTCGGGTGACCTGGGAGTTGGTCTTCTGCTCCTCCTCTTCCAATCCAACGTCCTGTTGTGTCGCCATTTTAATACAATCAATCAACATGACAAGCAGCAGCGCCAATGCAGCCGCGATCTGAACTTCAATTTTTTTCTCTTTCCAGGAGCGTTGGAATTGGTTGTATTTTTTTGTAGTTTGGAAAAAATAAATATTTGGAGTCTGTTCCTTCTTTCTGAATAACCCTGTATAAGTGCACTAATTCAAGTAGCTGTTAAATTACAATGAAACAAACTCATCTCTCTTTCATTTAGTAATTAACCCCACAGTTAATTGAATAATTAAGCCCCGCCCGGAGGATTCGTTTGTATTTTTCCATCGTAAAAATGCATCGACCGTTGAACCCGCCACCCTCTGGACTAAAGGCAAGGAACATAACCACTAGACCACCGCGGTCGCCATACATATATGGACAAATACGTATAACGAGAGATAAATAAAATTGGGAAAACGAATAAGTAAAATAGATCAGATAGTACTTTATTCAGGAAGTGCCGAGTTCAAATCTCGGAATCGACTAACACTGACTGGACAGAACTATTGCAAGTGACATAGTTAATCAGTAAATTTCCATAGAAAACAAATGAGAAACAAAATGGGCCAGTGGATGCAATCAAAACATTGCAGTCAATAAAAAATAAATTGTAAAAACTAATAAATACAACAAGAATGTAGATAAGATTTTCAGAACTCATGTTACTTCTTATTATCCATAAAGGAGTCGTTTTAACGTCCAATCTGTATAAATAACTCATAGTAATGATTATCAATAATCGTTATACCCTAGGATTAAAAATAAATTAACATAAATGAGATGTTAGACAGAAATTAAAGTAAAATTCTAATTATTTAGGAGGCTGATTGGGTGGAAACTGTCGGTAATGAGAAATTGGAGCAACAAGAGGTCGTGACAAATAATCGTGACCATCGATATGTTTTGTACGAGCGAAGCAACAACGTTGTAGAATTCAAGTGTTGCGAAATACAACACATCACTCAAGGGTATTAGCAAAGTGTAACAATAGACAGGTAGACACGGCGCTCACGTGCGAGGGGAACTAGTCGGACGCGAATATTATTTTTTCGTGGACTATAAAATAGGTATTTACACATGGAAATATAGTGAGAGAAAAACTAAACTTGAAATGGAAAGAACAGAATAACTGAGAACACAGTAGAGTGCAGGAAATGGAATAAGGATATCCCAACGACGATTAAAAGCTGGGGTAATAAAATTATTAAATTATGGAAAAAAAAAATGTACACGCTTTAACATCTAGCAAAGAGAACTGTCAACCATTGCATGCCGAAACCTACCTCGAAATTTCTCCCAGAGAAGCGTTGTGATGTATCAAGGCCGTGTCTAAAAAAATATCTGCCGCTTTTAACTGAAACGCATTAAAATCCAGCTCCAAAACTCCCATTTAAATTCCAGGTAAATATTGCAACTCTTGACTTGGTGCATTGGATAAATCCACAACACAATCCCTGCGCCGCGTCACGTATCACTCCACTCCATTGTACTCACGCACTAACGTCCTGCTTTCCGGAGTGAGTTATTTTAATACCATTGCATTGCATAATCTAAGAACTAAAATTTTCAACCCGGAATCGCTAGTGGGAAAGCAGGTATACTAACACCTGAGTTAGCATGGCAGACACATAGCACAAAGTTACCAATATAATTTCTGTATCTCTTCTGAGCTAACTTCCAGTTGTAATGTAAACAAACCAGATGTACGGACTGCGTTTTCATAGGTCGAACAGCAATGTACATTTAAGCATGTAGTTCGCTTTCTAACACTCAAAATAAATAAAATAATAATAATAATAACATATATATATATATAATCTAGCAATTGCCTACATAAGTTATACATATACGAGAATCTTAAAATATATAATTACTATTTTAATACATTAAATAAATAAGCATTTCATCGTTTAATTTTTACGAATTTCAATTGTTTCAAATGGCTGCTTCTTCTATATATTTTGAAGCAACAAAAAGGAAAATCTTTGAAAAGCTGAGAGAAACAAATTATTTTGAATGTTTGTAAACAGTTTAGTGAAAAATAGTCCACGATAGCAAATGAGGATGTGTTGAAAATAACAGCAGAATTTACAAGTGAGTCAGCATGGAGCATAAATTCTATTCGTAGAATTAATGACATTGCAAATAATGAATATCTATGGACATCACGGAAAAAGCGTAAACGTCTAATTAGGTAGGCCCATATATAATTTTTGTCGTAAATAAATAAGAAATGGGAGTAACTAATTATTGGTACTATCTTACCCTGTTAAATACGATGCAGTCTAAGAAAAACGTTTCCATCACTGACAGTTCCAATACACAATTCAGTCACATGGCGGGTAAAATTAGCACCACGGCGGAGTAATACCTTATGCAAGTTTGTTTACAGTACAAATGTAACTCAACACGGATACATACAGTAAAAAATTAGCAATCTTATTTCAATCTAAATAACAACAAAGAAATAAATGGCAGTGGTGGTGATGAAGACAAATGAACAATAAGGCGACAAAATGTTGGAAGATAAAACAAACGAAATGTGGACTAAATACGATGATAATAATGACTGGTTGTAAAGTTAGAGGTGAGACAAATGACAGCCGTGAACCACTATCTGTCAGAGTGTGTAGACACACGGGTCTGACCTTACATGTAACCTCTGTTACCAGCACAAGTGTCAGAGATACTAGTAAACTTTATAGCCCACAATTCCACATTGATTAAAACTCCTGGAAAATAGGTTACCTTGCAATCTACCTCTCTTCCAAACAAAACCTCAAGATTTATTTAAAAAACCGCGCATTCTCTCCACATAATGACCTGATCTTCTATTTTAAAAGTCATATAGTTTCCAGTTCTCTATGTTATTAATTATACAGGATCATTTGAAATTGTCTTCCATAGTCAAATGATATGTGATCCATGAATAAAATCCTCCCGATTCATCCATGGCACATACTTAAGTAATTGCTTAACGGTGCGCCATAACAGGTCAAGTCAAGAAAGTTCTAATTGAAAACTGGGTTAGAAGGGACGAAAATTGATCAGACACCTCCTATTCCAGGAGCGAGAATCTTTAACGTGCCATAAATATACAATGTGAGACCGCGTCTTTACCACTCTTCCAAACGAAAATTCCAATGCTAATGATCTGAGGCTGAGCTAAGGAAAGAGTGGAGAATGCTGAGTTTGCAGTGAAAGGCCAGCTCTTGGGCACAACACTATGTATGCATGTATGTATGATCTGAGGTGTTAAAGAGCTGGCACGATAGGAAGAAAACACCATGTTTTTAATGTTTCCTATGAAAATTTATAAATATATGTAGACTACAGTTATAAATGATGGAAAAACGGATGCAGAAATTGGAAAACGTATAAAGAAAGGCAAAATGCTATATCAACTCTTAATTCTATACTATGGGACAAACAAAAAATAAAGGGGAAAAAAAATCAAATTTATAAATCAATTATAGAAGCACAGTTTTATACAGTTCAGAAACTTGACAACTTTAAGAATGTTTTCAAAAATAAACATTTGGCTAGGGAAATGGATTTTATCAGAGGGTCAGCAAGAATATTCCGAAGAGATATAATATCAAACAATGCAATAAGACAAAGAATAATAACTAAAAATAGTATTAACGAAGATATCTCAACAAACCAACTCATATGGTATGGACGCCTGATAAGAATGGCTGAGGAGGGGTTACCAAAGTTGGGTTCCACGAAGACGACAAAAAAAAAGGAAGACCAAGTACAACATAGATGAAGGATATCTGGAGAGCAGGCCAACAATGGATAGTCCGAGCGGATTAGTTCACAGCGATTTGTGCCGTATATAATTAATTTATGTTATGCGACTCATTGTATTGTATAGGTATTTGGTTGTCAGAAGATGTGAACACATTGTAACCTCATTAAATAATAATGATAACAATGATTATAATGATATTAATAATAATAATAATAATAATAAATGAACATCTGATGATAGAGAATAATAGAATCCGAAGAATGATGCTGGATTGGAATGCTGAAGACAGAAGGAGGAGGGGGGAAACCCAGGGAACAGTGGATGGATGAAGTAAGAAGAAACATGATCAGCACAAAGAAGAAGATGCTGAGGAGCAAAATACATGAGCTGAAGGATAACTACTACAATGTAGAGAAAATCCTTAATAAAAAATAATAACTGCTTTACTGCACTTAATACGTTTTGAATTAACACTCCACATATAAAGGAGAGAAAATTTCAACTTAGCATCTCCAGATATCCTAACATAGTAATAAGCAGAATACATTTTACATTGTATCCTTGAAAAATACCTTAGACAGACTTGTAAAGTCGTGCAACTCGGGCCGCGTGTGCACAAAAAAAAAACCGCTTACGCAGAACACAGTGGTGGGTGTTTAATGTGCGCATTCCATCACGTGCTCCACAAATAAAAATATATTTAAATTACATTTATGGCATGTAATTGCCTCAACAAAGTCATGTTTTTTAAATGCAAAAAGCAGTAAAGTAAATCGTGCTTTGAAAATAAATAAAGCAATAAAGTCTCCTTACAAAAGTGACCTAAAATATCCAAACACACAGAGAATGTAGATTGATTGTGCTTGTTTAACCTGCTTGGGACATGGGTCACCAGTTTCTTAATCGGACTAATTCAGTTATCCTAATTTCTCAATAGATGGCAGTGAGAGACATCTAGCGGAAAACTAAGATATTATTCGGATGGTGAAGGCATTAAATTTTGCTCACAGGTTCTAATTCAGGCTTGAGGTCCTTTTACAAACCTGAAAAATCTTCAGGCTAGCGACCCACGGCTTAAAGTCCCTCCCGGAGAACTTGTTATTTGAATGTTTCCACCTCTTTAAGTAAGAGAGTATATTTCACACCCATATAAGTAGGAAAGTTTGTTTATATAGCTCCAGTTTAACAATGAGAGAATTTGGGACAATAGTCCCAGTAATGGTATGTATGGGGAATGAAATAGAGACGTGGAAGCTTCTTGCGAAAAAATAGAACGGAAGGTGCCCAGTAGACAAAAAATGAGATATGAGGATCTAATAGGGAAAACTGAATAGAGCGTATGTCTGACCACCCATAAACACCCGAGTGAGTTAGTAATGCATAACTACAAACAAACACGTGGCAGTTAACGTAGGTAAATTAGACAATGCCAGCCGTGCGTTGCCACGCATAAATAAGTGAAATATTGAAAAATAATTTAATTGTTTTGTACACATTGGGACGAACCAAACACGGCGGTTGCTAAAGTCAACGTTTAAAATGAAATTTCAGGTAAATTCCCTATTCTAAATGTCGGATTTCGCTGATTTTCGGACAATATCAATATCGGTCTATTTTAATAGGACATACTGAGTTTCGTTATAAAGCATCGAAAGTTGCTACCGCTACAGCCACTTTTTGTTTTTTTCTTTTGGTGAACTCCTACAACTAATAGTTTTAGAACATAATATATAGCGACTAAACAATCTATGTGCCTCAACACCTGTATGTTCATATTTTCATGAAGATCGAGTGACTACTTTTCGAGTTTTGCGACCACAAATATATGCACGCTCAAATTTTATATATACTAACAGTCTTACTAATAAAAATCTCTTATATAGGCTTTCATCAGTTGATTAGTTATACAATGTATAAGCCTTATGTAGATCAAGTATAATTTCCTTATTAATATACTTTGTGCCGGAGCTGTGTAACAATACAACAGTTATACACAATACGTCACACATTCCTCATCATTATGTTAGAACAATATTACGCGCAGTTTGTAACAAAAATAAAACATCAACTAGTGACTAATTGTGTAAGAAATGAATATGGATAAGTATTAATGGAGAATCCCTAATTGGGGAGGTATGGAAAAAATAAGTGTGTTTTAATTTATTTACATTTTCCTTTATGCTATGTCAAATATATCGTAGAATATGTTTCACAGATAATGTGCTGCCATCTAATGTCAAGAATTTCGAAAATTCTTGGAAACTAATAAAAGTTGTTTCCCATTACTTATGAATTATATGCGGTGTTTTAAGAAGCGTTAGAAAACGTTCAAAATAATAGGAAATGTTAGCGACAACAGAATAACGCTTTAAGGAAAAAAAAACACAATCATCTGCATTTTGATCGGGAATCGGACCTAGGACCTCATGGGCTGTCGCCAGAAGCTCTAACCACAAGACCATCAAGCTAACATGTGGCTTGCTGCATTAATAGCACTTTTATAATTAAATACATTTTATATCGGTATGTATATTATATATTAATGATGTAAGAAAGTTTTGTTAAAATAATAATATGAAGTATTTAAACTACATTCAGGTTAAATCTTGTATCACAGCAACTACTGTAGAATATATTCTTTTGTGAATCAATATTCAATTTTAAAATATTGTTATTAGGCGTAATCAGGAATGAGTGTAACAAAAGGCATTTTATGATGTTTTATTTTCCTACCCAGAGCTTCATTAATATTATTTATGTCCTGTGCATCCATGAAAAGTCGTTAAAAGTGTTGCATTTTGCGTAAAATTTAAGTAAACGTTCATCATAAGAAAACAATCAGTTGATCTTAAATCCGATATTTTTGTCTAGTTATACCATCCTTAAACAAAGCTGAAGGCATGTATAACGATTCCCATGTAAAGTTGTACACGTCTTGGAACAGCTAATACAGTGTTTATTAGTAAGAATTTTTAACTGAGATGTGTATAAATCTTGTATAAAGTTACATATGAATTATTAGTAAGAGGGTATAATATATATATTTTTTGTCAGGTTGTCATTTCGACATTTCTGGTGTTTTCTCCTGGCATGGCGTACTTGTAACCCACTTCTGAGGTTGGGGCGTCTAGAAGGCGGGGTTAGGCTGCTCCGATAATATACGAGTTGATGGTGGCAATGATGCGCCAGGAGAGGTCTTAAACTATACTTAGCTAATTAGGCAAATATGATATTGATGATTACGATGGCCAGATGATGTTCGGGGACTGTTTAGACTTATATCTTACAGGTGAGGAAAAGCCCTGAAAAAGACCTCACCCAGGAAACTAAAGCCCTGAAAAAGACCTCACCCAGGAAACTTGTCCGTGTTCGAACCAGGGTCCGCTGCGTGACAAAGCAGCACGCTACCTCGAGACCACAGCAGTGGACATTTTATATATATATATATATATATATATATATGATGTTGTGGTATGTGTGTGTGTGTGTGTGGATACTTTTTTTTTTTTTTTTTTGCGTTTGTAAGGAAAAGCAAGTTAATTTTGATGTGCAATATGTGTCGCAAACAAGTTTAATATTCAACTAACTTTATCCAGCAATTTTTTACCAACTTCATTATCAAATAATCGTAATTTTCTTTCTTAAAGTAACAAAGTTTTGAATCTTGCAAGAATCGCTCTGTCACATATTGTTAGACTAACATAATTTAGAGAATTTAGGATTACAACAGTCTCTACAATGTATGTCAAATATGTGTGTGGGATATGTAGTTTGTTCACGTTGAAATGTGCAATATATGTGGCTCACAACTTCAGTATTGAACCACCGTAGCCTTGTGTTGATTTGTAACGTTGGCATTTGCTTGAATTTATTAATATTAATGTACTATACTTACTGAACATGCGCACAAATGCATAATGTTTTTCCTTGTTCCCTCGCCAATAGTTATCTTTGCGCATATTTATTTTTCATATCACAACCGAGGGTTATAATTTACGCTGTGGATTGCACAAAAAAACTGCACGAAAGCGGTTCGTTACAAAGTAAATATTTCTTATCTATAACATATTTATTTCTCGTCATGAATTGAACGGTTAGACTTGACATCTATCAAGGTGTGCGGTTGGTTTTCCGGTCTTTCTACGCTGCGTCTTACTGTTGGTAGTTGATTCCTTATCAATCATGTTGTTAAATGATTTAACCCTATATTGCGACGTTGTTTTATTTATGATACACTTAATATTTTCTAAAAACTATAAAAAAAAACTCGTTGGTCTACCAGCTGACTGCTGGGCTCACATCCACATGTGTTCATATAGCAGGACAACCATACATTCAGTATGTCAGCATATCGACACCCTCAGCAATATATATAAGTGGTTAAACTCAGTTAATGCAATGGGGGGATAGAATCCGAAACCTTATTTTAAGGAATATGTACTTGGAATGTATTTGAGAATGAAGTACTTAGGACAATTTTGGACCAAAGATAGGTAAACACTGATGTATAATCCTGGACGACGAAGATCGGTTGGAAGAGTAAGAAAGCGCGGGTTCAACAGATGTGAGATCGGAACAGCCAAAGACCTAATCCGTGAAGGATGAAGAAGAAGACAGGTAAACAGAAGCGTGAATGGTGAAAACTACGTAACAGATCTTTATGGGAAACCAGATATAATAAGAAAAGTTAAGTTACGTAGACCGCGATCGGAGGGCATGAGGCACTAATGGGGAATGGAAGAGGGGCATAGAAACGTAGAAAAGCAGATGGAAAAATTTCAAGAAATATAAAACAGTACCTGCGATCTCAGTCGTCATCAACAATCAGCACTGTAGTTTTGTAGAGGAGGCCTTTCGAAAACTTAAAGTTTCATCTTCTGCTTTTAGTTTGGTACTGTTTTATATTTCTTAAAATTTTAACATAGTGACTTCGTAATGTATTTTAAAAATCTTGACCAGATGGAACCCGACCAGTATGTAGGGCAAAGGGCAACAGGAGAACAACATTATCCATGAATTGTGGGAATTAAAATGTTCGGGAGATAAGTAGAAAATATAGGGCTGAATGGAGAGCTTATGTCCGCGCAGCCATGAACTTTACGGGTTCGATAGTGAAGTGAATTAGTTTTATTTTAAAGCATTAAAATGCCATACTATTTCTAAAATAATAATGTGTTGTTGGGAATGTCATCAGAAATAAGAAAAACAAATGCGAGTGGAAAAAACGCATGAATCACGCGTGTTCTGTGAAACGCACAAAACACAAGAGTTTATGAAATGACGTAGATATTAATGTGAAGGGACACAGCCAACTTGCTCTATATTTAAACATTTATAACGCAATCTTCCACACAGTTGCCAAATGCATGATAAATGTGTCTCCCATGCGTAAAGTTCATTACAAATTATTAAATTAAATTTGAAAAAGTGTTAATTTACGCGCAATGAACTAGGAATGGTATACGGAGTTACAGAGAATAGCGCTAGATGTCAGACATGTGGAGAAACTGCCTGCCATCTGACGGTTCCTCAACAAACTACATCATCACGAATAGCTGGCACAGCGGGAAATTTCAAAGTTTCAACAGAAAACAAATGAACATTATTTGAAAACGAAAGATAGTTTATCGATCAACCAGAGTATATAAATTTACATAATTATAATAACATGATAACACGTTTACAGCTACAATAGTATTAATAATCCCTCCATCAGATCTTGAATTAGGAGCAATAGCCCAGGTTATTGGGAAATGGGGTTACATAAAAGGAAAAAAAAAGTATTAAAATAATTACATCTGGATAGCAAAACGGTTAGTGCACTGGTGCAAAAAAGACAAGGCATGGGCTCAAATCCCAGTCCAAGTTAAAATTCTCTCTTCAATAATTCTTTTTATTAGGAATATTCCATAATACCAAAGTGATTTGTCGTCAAAGGTTCCAGTCTAAAGCATCTTCTTCCCTCAAATCTCTACATTCCATATTCCTCCACTCCATTTATCGAACATTCAATTGGTCTGCCTTTCCCACTTCTTCCATTAGCTTTCCAAACAAGGATCTTCTTTGGTATTCTATCTTCTTCCATTCTTATGAGGTGTGCATACCATTCCAAACCTTTTTCTTCTATTTCTTTCTAATGTTTTTTTTAAATAAAATGCTTTGTAACAGAACTTGAATTATAGTTTCCTTCATTCTGTATATTATATTTCTATTCCAAAGCACTGAGTTCAACATACCAATGATTACCAATCATTAAAAATAATTTTTCAATTAATCTGAGTGTATAAATTTAAATATAACATTACAATTGAGAATGAATTCTACTACTCACATGCAAAAATTTAAATTTTATTAATAAAATATATTTAACACTGTTTGTATTTCCATCATCATTATGTTTAGTTCTACATATTAAAGGCCTTACTGCCCCAACTTTGCACCTCCACCCATTTCTGTTCTAACCTTCCTTCTCCATTGATTAACTCCCATAACCTTAAGGTCATGTACTAGGCTGTCAAAGTCTGGTAAGAGGTCTTTCAAAATCTCTTTCCCTCTTTTTTTGGAGAATGTGACTCTACGGGCGATGGCTGTTCCTTCTAGTTGATGTAGATGGCCCAGCCACCTCAGCCTTAAAGATTTTATTATCGTGATTATGTCAGTATCAACATACAAGTAGTATAATTCATGATTATATCTACTGCCTTATTTGCCATTTTCATTTCCACTATATATAATTTAAAATGTTAGTTATTATTTTTAAATTAAAAACCTCAGATGATGAGAAATTTGGAGAAAACATATTAAATAAACCTATATTAAAATTTAAAACAAAATTTTAATTAATACACTATAACTAACTAGCACCATCGAATCGGCAGGTCCATGGTTGATAGGACATAAGCTCTGCATATTTACAGAGTTTTGTCAAACACATAATCAAAGTACTATGGGGGTGCAGAAAGACCTGCATTTGGAACGGGTTTTTTAGTCAGAAGGAGGATCCTATCCGCTATCCGAGATATTAAGTTTGTTAGTGATAGGACATCATACATAATTCTAAAGGGTAAACGACATGATTTTCTAATTGTAAATGTACATTCCCCCACAGAAGATAAGATGACAAGATCAAGGATGAGTTCTATGAAGAATTAGAATGATTATTTGATAGCCTTTCACGATATCATATGAAAATTGTCTTAGGAGATTTTAATGCAAAAGTGGGGCGGGAAGATATATTCAAACCAACAATAGGCAAATTCAGTCTTCATGAAGATAGTAACGACAACGGGGTTAGATTAGTCACATTTGCCACATCAAAGAATCTCATTGTTAAGAGCACAACATTTCAGCATAAGGATATTCATAAATACACCTGGACATCCCCAGATGGAGAAACTCGGAACCAGATAGACCATGTATTAGTGGATAAACGCTGGCACAGTAGCATCATTGATGTTAGATCAGTTAGAGGGACAGACTGCAATTCGGATCATCATCTGGTCAGAGTGAAAATCAGACAACGGCTATCGCTTATGAGAGGAACAAACGCTAAAGATGATTCTGTAAAATATGAATTAAAAATGATGAAATGCGGCAAGAATACCAAATCAAAATTGCTAATAGATTTGAAGTACTGGAATCTTCAGATGACAATGTGGCAAACGAAGAAGAAACTGATATTAATAAAGAATGGGAGGCTATAAGAGATACTATTAAATTGTCAGCATCAGAAAGCATTGGTTGTTTAAAAAAGAGGCAAAACAAGAAATGGTTTGATGAGGAATGTGCCGACATTGTAAAGAAAAGAAAGCTAGCAAAAATGAAATGGTTACACGAGCCAAATGAGGTAAATTTAGAGCAATTGGGTAGTGTTAGACGGGAAACCACCAAGTTACTAAAGAGTAAAAAGAGGGAATATTTGAGAGAGAAGATTAATGATCTTGAAATGAATGCAAAATATAGGAACATTAGAGAATTATATCAGGGAATTAGTATAGAGAAGAAAGGGTTTCAGGCTAGAACAAACATAATTCGGAATGAAAATGGGGATATGATTGCAGATACCACAAGTATATTAAATAGATGGAAAAGTTACTTTAATCAGCTATTAAATGTACATACAGAACAGGGCATTGAGGAGGATAAGTTACAGACAGCAGAAATGCTAGTCGCAGAGCCAAGTGCATTAGAGGTTGAAATGGCAATTGAAAAATTGAAGATGTATAAAGCATCAGGTTCAGATGAGATCCCAGCAGAACTGATAAAATCAGGGGGAGAAAAATTGATGGACAAGATACGCTGGTTGCTTAGTATGATTTGGGAAAAAGAAGCTCTTCCAGATGAATGGAAGGAATCAATTATCGTACCAATTTATAAGAAAGGAGATAAAACTGATTGCAACAACTACAGGGGCATCTCATTACTTTCAACTTCGTATAAAATTCTAACAAATATATTAGTAAGCAGACTTACTCCCTATATTGATGACATTCTAGGAGATCATCAATGTGCATTTAGAAGAAACAGGTCTACAACAGATCAGATTTTTAGTATAAGACAGATTTTAGAAAAGAAATGGGAATATAATGGTACTGTACATCAACTATATGTAGACTTCAAAAAAGCATATGATTCAATTAAGAGGGAGAAGTTATATAGTATCCTGCTGGAGTTCGGAATACCTAAAAAGTTAGTTAGACTTATACGAATGTGTCTAAATGGCTCAAAGAGTAGGGTGCGTGTAGGCAAACAGTTTTCAGACACTTTTGAAATCCAGAATGGTTGAAGCAAGGAGATGCACTATCTCCTCTACTATTTAGTTTTGTACTAGAGCATGCCATTAAATCTTTAGAGAATGAGGAAGGCTTACAGCTGAATGGTATTAATAAGCTGTTAGTTTATGCTGATGATGTAGTACTACTGGCCGATAGCGAGGAGATACTAAAGGCCAACACGCACACACTATTGAGTAACACTAAGAAATTAGGACTGGAAGTAAATATCAATAAAACTAAATATATGGTCACACGTAGAAATTCAGTATATAATGGAAATGGACAGCTAATGACAAATGAGGGAAATTTTGAGGAAGTGGCTGAATTCAAATACCTAGGAACAATAATCACAAACAGGAATGAGATGCACAAAGAAATTAAACATAGGCTCAATTCTGGAAATGCATGCTATTATGCATTGCAGAGACTTTTGATGTCCCAACTCCTTTCAAAAAACGTTAAGCTGAAAATATATACAACTATTATTCTACCAGTTATATTATATGGGTGCGATACATGGACTCTTACTTTAAAGGAGGAAATGAGATTACGAGTATTTGAGAATAAAGTTCTTAGGAAAATTTTTGGACCAAAGAGAGATGGACAGGTGAATGGAGAAGACTTCATAACAATGAACTACATGGTCTTTATAGGAAGCCAGATATAATAAGAACAGTTAAGTCTCGTAGACTGCAATGGGCAGGACATGTTGCGCGTGTGGGGAATGGAAGACGTGCATGGAAACTTCTTGTAGGAAAGCCGGAAGGAAGGCGCCCAGTTGGTAGACCAAGAATGAGGTGGGAGAACAACATTAACTATGATTTGAGGGAAGTAGATTATACAGGGAATGATTGGAAAGCATTAGCTCAGGATAGGGATGTATGGAGAGCTTATGTCCGCGCGGCCATGAACCTACGGGTTCGATAGTGCCAGTGAGTAAGTAAGTAAGTAAGTAAGCAAGAGAAAATGGGTTTGATAAAAAAATGGTAAACAAAAGGATAGAAGAGTATGAGAAACAAATAATGATCAACAAAAGCAGTCTTGAAAAAGAAAAACCACCAATAAAAAAAATACAGGAAATTCACATATCAACCTTGGGTACACAATAAATTCCAACAGATATTTGACAAATTTAATATTAAATTAGCACCGAAAAATTACCACAGTTTAAATAAACCAATAAAAGCAAACAAAATGAAGAAAAAAAAACTGATCAAAGTAAAAAATCAGGAATCTATCAAATTGAATTTACTAGTTGTGAAATGTTATATATACGGAAAACAAAAAAAAAACCTGAAAATTAGAACCAAGGAACACATAAGAAATATTAAAAAATGGGGAAACAGAAAAATCTGCAGTTGCTGCTCATGTTTGGGCCAAAAACACAATGTAAATTCGAACACTAAATTATTAAAACAGGTAGAAAATACAAAGGAATTCACCATTTGGAAAATATTTACATTCAGAAGCACAAAAACAGAATTTTGAATTTCGAAATCCCTGCTCAATTTGACCTTGTATGGAGGTTCTTCGGCCAGCCGGAAGAGGGAGCTGATATCTATGTCCAGGGTTCACAACATAAAACTCATCGGTCTATTATAGCTGATGATGATATAGAAGAATATACCATAACATGTTCAAGAACAAATCAATATTAAATTCAGGTAAGATGATTATAGACTCAAAAAAACTTTATTAAAAGAACCTCAAAATATTACTTCCTAAAATAAATAATTTTGTCAAACTGTTTTCAAAGTGTACAATACAACCTAGACCTGTGTGACATTCAGCTAAATTGTGCTTATCAGACTTTCTTTATCTGGGAAAACAGTACATGCATCGATATAAATCTTAAAAATTACCGTATTGAGAAATTATATCCGAGAAAGAAAAATTTCATTTAAAAGTGAGCAACCCAAGAAACCCTAATATACATGGACTTCCAAAAATTCACTTCACAAACCTGGAAACAAAATGAGGCCAATAATTAACAATATTGGATCACCAACCTATAAAATTTCAAAATGGCTGAATAATGAATTTAAAAGAATTAATAATTTTGAAAGTCTGCAGATTGAAAATTCATTGGAATTAGTTAAGAAATTAGAAAAAGTGGAAATCGAACCTACAGATAGATTAGTTTCCTTTGATGTCGTTTCATTATTCACAAATGTACCGAAACAAAAAACTTTGGAGATATTGAACAACTGGTTAAGTAAAAACAACATAGATCAAAGAAGATTATTTGAAATTAACTGAGTTATGCATAGACCAAATTCAATGGGAGTTTCTATAGACAAAAATCAGGGCTCTCAATGGGAAACCCATTATCACCTTTCCTGGCAAATTTATTTATGAGCGATTTTAAATGTAAAATCACTAAAGCACAGCCCACAATTTTTAAATTTTGGAGCAGATATGTAGATGATATAATTTGTATTGTAAAAGAAAAACATGTAGAAGATTACCTAAAACTGTTAAATTTACAGAGTACAAACATCAAATTTATCAAAGAAATAGAAGAAAATAAACAAATACCTTTTTTGGATCTTAAATTGGTCAGAAATGAAGAAAAAAGAAAAATTGGATTTGGGATTCATTGGAAAGAAACTCATGCGGAAAATTTTATTAAATCAACAGGGTTCAATCCAATTGGACACAAATTAGCAGCCTTTAATAGTTTAACTCATAGATTGGTAAACTTACCCTTAAATGAAGAAGATTTCAAACAGGAGAAAACACACATAATCAAAGTAGCAAGAGAAAACGGGTTTGACGAAAAAATGGTACATAAAAGAATAGAAAAGTATAAAAAACAAAAAATGGTAAACAGAAGTACTCTTGAAAAAGAAGAACCACCTATGAAAAAATATAGGAAATTTACGTATCACCCTTAGGTACACAATAAATTCCAAAAGATATTTGAGAAGTTTAATATTAAATTCGCACCGAAAAATAACTACAGTTTAAATAAACTAATAAAAACCAACAAAAATGAAAAAAACTGATAAAAATAAAAAGTCAGGAATATATCAAATTGAATGCATGGGTTGTGAAAAGATATATATAGGAAAAACAAAAAGAAACCTAAAAATTAGAACCAAAGAACACATAAGAAATATTAAAAATGGGGAAATAGAAAAATCTGCAGTTGCTGCTCATGTTTGGTCTGAAAAACATAATATAAATTCAGACACTAAATTATTAAAACAGTTCGAAAATACAAAAGAGCTGACTATTTGGGAAAAAATTTATATTCAGAAGAACAAAAACAGAGCTATGAATTTTGAAATACCAACGGAGCGTGACCTTGTTTGGAGTTCTTTGGCCAACCACAGGATGGAGCTGGCATCAACATCCAGGTTGTGCAACATAATGCAACATAAATCAAATCAGTCTGGACAAGTTGACGATAAAACAGAATTGTTTTGAAACATGTTCAAGAACAAATCAACATTAATATTGAGGTAAGATGATCAGACTAAAAATAATATAATTATTAATGAGTTGTATATTTTGACTCACCTCATATTTCTTGACTTATGCAGACCAGGTTTCGTCCCTTTTGCGCAACATTGTAGATGCTTCCAACTGTTGTTTTGCAGTTGTCCATCCTGTAAGTTATTTCTGCTCCCTCTGCTTACTGACCGATGAATTTCCATTTTTTTTTTCTCCGGGAATTTCAAAATTCATGGTTTTCTTTTTATTCGTACAGATGTAAATTTTCTCCCAAATTGAGAGTTCCTTAGATTTTTCTAACTGTTTTATTACTTTTGCCTTACTTTCAATTCTGTGTTTTTCTGACCATGCATGTGCAGCTATTCCAGATTTTTCTATTTCTCCATTTCTAACATTTCTAAGGTGTTCTTTCAATCTTGTATTCAAGTTCCTTTATGTTTTTCCTATGTGTATTTTTTTCACAATCTTTATAATCAATTTGATAAATCGCTGATTTGTTATCATCTTCAATCTTTTCATTTTTGTTGGTTTTGATTAATTTATTCAACTGTAATCATTTTTCAGTGCAAATTTAATGTTAAATTTGCTGACTTTTTTAAACTTATTAAATTCTGAAGGATGGTATGTAAATTTCTTGAATTTTTTTACCACTTTCTTTAACTGTCTGAAGAGTACACTCTTTTTATTTCTCAAATTTATTTATTTTCTTATAAATAATATTTTCTTGAAAACCAGTATCTGTTGCTATTTTTTTAATGTTCCTTTTTTTTTCTCTTTTTATTAAAATTTTCTCTGCTCATGGCAACATTCACAAGTCTGTATGTTAAACTATTGAAGACTGCCTGTTTATGTGTAATATGGTTAAAATCTGTTGCTTTTATATAATTGTCAATGTGTGATTCTTTCCTGTAAATTCCAAATTCTATTTTCAATAATATCGCGCAAAAGTGACAAAACCTAGGTCTGCATAAAAATCAAGAAATAAGAGGTGAGTCAAAATATCCAACTCATTGATAATTAAAAGAAACCCCATAAAGTTATTTCCTACAGATATTAAATAAAGTTGAATGCGCTAAAAAGACAACACAGACCCAATGTTAATTTGGTTGTAGCTACTAAGAAAAGCAGACGTCCTACCTGTACATCGAAGTTGGGAGGCAATATTCCTGGAGAATCCATACCGCCACCAACCCCTGCTCCTGCCTGTTGCTGCTGTTGAGGCGGCAACATCCCGGGACCGCCTGGCACTCCTGCTCCCCCTGCATAGCCAGCAGCCACTGCGGTCGCCTGTTCGAACTGTGCCATCGCACTTCCATTAGGGTCCATAGCCATGACATGTTCAAAGTGTTGGTTCACAGAGTCCAGATTGAGATGGTGCTGTTGTTGCATGTGGTGCTGTGGGTGGGGGATGGAATGGTGGTTCATGTGAGGATGGTGGTGCGGGTGGTGATGGTGGTTCTCTACTCCTTCAGACGATGGAACTTTCATCACCACCACGTTGCTACCACTACTGTTGTTCTTGTTTATGTCTTCTTCTGCCGGAGATGGCTGTCTGCTGCCGGGAGTTCGACTGCAACATAAAACAAACATTTTCAACAACCAATTCGTTTACACATCAAAATCTCAATCACTTTTACTTTCATATTTTCAAGATGTATGACTCTGTTATTGACAGATTGGAAATTTTGTATCTCAATGTGATGGTATGTTGATGTTAGAAATAGTGAAAGTACCTTTCTATACTCTATTCGAGCTAAGTTCCAGTTGTACTGCAAACAAACTTGCACAAGATACTACTCCACCAACTATGACTACTTTGAGAATCATGGTGCCACTTTCAACTGTCATATGAATTGTGTACGATAGACGTAATGATCTTAGGAATTATCGTATTTCATGGGAAATAAGACTAAATACAACATAAGACGGTACCAATAATTAGTAACTTCCATTCCTTATGTACTTATGACAAAAAATTATACATGTGCCTACATAATTAAGAGTTCACATTTTTCACGATGTCAATAGATAACCTTTGTTTACAGGTACAATTTTATTATAAGCAGAATTGCATCGCTGAGTTCAAAAGGGAAGATACTCCAAGTACCCTACTTTTGAAAAAACTACATAATTTCTTACAGCCTGCTCTGATAAATGTTTGATTAATTATGATATCGGTCTCTCTTTACACGGAATGCAAATACAGCAAGAATTCATAATTTCTGTCTTACATATGTGTTTTATTGCTCTTCTAAAGCAGTGGAGTTCCTTCTCTTTTCAACTCAGTGATTCAATTTATGTTCCATGCTGACTCACCTGTAAATTCTGCTGTTATTTTCACATATTACCAATGGCTAATGTAGGAAATTATCCACTAAACTGTTTGAAAATAATTTATTTTTCTCCACTTTTCAAATGCTTTGGTTTCCAATGTTTAAGAAATACTACAGGAATTTTGTCATTTTGAAACTATTTAAATATTAATATATTCTGTATTGTGCATGTGTAACAATAAAAACAGTGCTTATTAAAGGTATAAAAATTACAATTATATGTTTTAAGAATCTCCCATATAACTTATATAGACATGTGTTAGATATTTCCTTTATTTTGAGTGTTAGGGAGCGAACTACATTTTCTTATATGCTTAAATATAAACCATTACTTGACCATGAAAACGCAGTCATACATCTCGTTTGTTTATATTACAACTGAAACTTAGCTCGGAAGAGGTATGAGGTGTGAATATTTAATTTTAGGAAGTTATATTTTGAGGTTATTTTAATTATATTATTTTTGGTCTGGACATCTTCCCTCAATATTAATGTTGATTTGTTCTTGGACATGTTTCAAAACAATTCTGTTTTATCGTCAGCTTTCCCAGACTGAGGGAAGATGTCCAGACCAAAAATAATATAATGAGGTGTGAACTTTGTTGTTGGGTTCTCAGAGATGACGGTGTGATGATAAAGCAAGTGTATTCAATAATGACTCTAATGTAGAGAGACTGGATTCTAAATGGAATACCTTCTTTTTTTATATTCTTATGTATCACAGAAGTAAAAAATGTGAAGTTTATTGTGAACTGTTCTCAAAAAATGATATACTGAAAATATATCCTCCCAGTTATATTATATGGATGTGAAACATGGACTCTTACTTTAAGGGAGGAGAAAAGATTACAAGTATTTGAAAATAAAGTTGATAGGGAAAACATTTGGACTGAAGAGAGATGAACAGACACATGAATGTAGAAGACTAACAGCACTAAATGTTAATAGAAGAAGAATTACAGTTTTGATTGATCAACACCCACACATCAGAATCAAGTGTTGGCTTCATTTATCGGTCAGCCGGCAATTCCTATCAAAGACTTTGGGTTCATCATGTATGTGGGTACTGAACAAGTTAATTTTCTATTATACAGTGGCATTACAGCCCAATGTGGGCCTTAACCTCACCATTGTCAGGTGTTACTAGACCAAGTTAATATAGTTATGCTTATTTCCCTACATATGTGGGGTCACATCTAGTAGGCAACTATGTTATTACTAGGATGATGATGGTCGATAAATTTTGTTTGGAGTCTTTAAAGAGTTTCAAATTCTTCAGAATCAGGGCCTGTGGGCTAATCCCTCCTGGAGGACTTGCTTCATCGGATTTTCCATCCTACAAAATCCATCAACCCCTGCCAGGTTTGAACCAGCAACCCTCAGGACCAGAGGCACGGTACATAACCACTAGTCCACTGTGAAAGACCTATTATTTTATTGTCACATGTAATTCTTGGGCATGTTTTTCTAATGACATAGAAATCATGCAGCTTAATGTTATGAAGTTTTCTCCGTTACTTTATCTGCTCGCCTCTTTGATGCAAAAATTTTCTAAGCATCTTTATTCTAAAATGCCCGTAATCATTCTCCTGTCCTAAAGGAAGGGTACATTATTTGCATCCATATAAATGGAAGACAACCATCTTTATGAATAAAGACTTCTAAACCGTTCAAGAGATTATCATGAAAATTTGTACATATTGGTTTTCAGTTACAGCGAGTGTTTAACCACAATGTTATGTTCTAAAACTATAAGGCATAGGATTTTACCAGAAATTAAAATGTTCTAAAACTATAAGGCATAGGAGTTCACCAGAAATGAAAATTTAAAAATTGCTCTAGCATTTGCAACTTCCAATGTTTCATAACAACACACAGTATATGCTACAAACCGAGATAGGTACCATAAAAAAATCAGCGAAATCCAACTATTCGAAGCAGGGATTTAGCTGAAATCCAAGATTAAAAACTGATGGCAACTGTCATGTTTGGTTCATCTCACTGTATACCATATAATTTAATTAACCCCTAACATTTAATATATTTAGGTGTAGCAGCGCACCCTGGATATTAGTTTTATATAATTTTAGATTAACTTTTTTTAGAGGAATTGATGCAAATATACATAAGTTATTATGGATTTTTATGAGTACTTTAAGTAATTTTTATGCAAAAGGAAAGAATAGGCAAAATGTCTAAAACATTTAATTAAATCATCTACTTTGCAGGATCCTGGGGCACTAAAAAAGGCCGCTTCATACACCATTAAAATTATATGAAACTTTTATTGCTGTGGTTGAATGGAAGTGAAAAAAATTAATAATTTAGACAGATCAGTTTTCTATATTCATGTTTTTATCAAATGTAATACATATCTGTGGCATGGGACCAACACGATTTTACGTCACCTTAGAAGGAACACTAGTTTTCGAATTTTCTACAATCGAAACATTAATCGATATTCGAGTAAAAGTTGGTGAAATACTGTTCTAGGAACGGATCCCTTACTGTTAAATGACAGGGACGAAAAAAATAATTATTTTCTTTTTTAAAATTATATTCGCGATTTTTAGTTGGGAGTGAAACGAGCAACAAATTTCCTTCGTAGGCATCTCATCCCGGGAAAGACTATATCATTATTACACGTATTTAAGGGGTACCATATCTCGATTACTCGTAAATATGGATTTCTTGTATAAAAAAAGTAATTTTAAAAATTGGGTAAAAGAATTATTGACATTTCTAAAATTAGGTATTTGTGGCATACGTACAAAAAGAAACTACACATTTCGCAAAGAATTCTAACATAAAATAAACATTGGTTTATATTTGGACAATGAATTTAGATCAATTTTGCTTTCTGCACTTTGCTGCCATCTGTGTAGGTTCCGCAGAACTACGTGTAAACGGTACGGACGACAGATGGCAAAGGAATCGCATTCTCTCGACATAACATGAATTCCCGCAAGCGCGAGTCCAGGTCTCTGACACTTGATAATACAAGTAAAACAACAAAACGGAAAACAAAAACAAATCGAGTTTTAAACAAAGATCTTGGAATTATTACGCATGAATGAGACATGCAATATAAACTGCAGTTCGTTATACATTCCAATCTCAATACAACTAGCCATGCAATAAAATAACAAAATAGGCTAATTGAATATGGACTGCAGGGATTCCTACTTTCTTATAGTATGAAAGACCCCTCTATATACACCTTACTATCCAAACAATACTTTACAAAACCCTAATAATATCAACTCTCGTTGCAGGCTTATAAAATGATGCAATATTCGCAAAAGAGTCCATATTCACCAACATATAGGTAATATTAAGTTCAATGCCGCGCGGACAAGGCTAACTCAACTGAAATTTTACAAAACAGTAGCCGTTTCAACGTTAACATACGGGTCTGCGACTTGTTCTTTAACAATCTCTGATAAACATAAAATGGAGACAATAGAAATGAGATTCCTAAGATCCGTTGCAGGTGTAAATTTAAGAGATCAAAAGAGAAGTCAAGATATCAGAGATGAATTACAAATATGTAATATATAGGCCTATAGAAATAAATGCTAGGAATTTTTAGGTACTACCTTTTTCTTTCTTACTATAATGCTCAAATTAGCTAGTATTGCAAAGAAAACATTAAATAAATGCCCCTAACTGTGTTTTAGTTTCACCTTTTTGCACCTTTATTCAATGCTAATACCTTTTTGCACCTTTTCTTTAATGGAAGCACATTTTGCACCTTTTCAAACCTTTTTTGTCTCCTTTGGAACATTTTATTACCAAAATTATATATATATATATATATATATATATATATACATTCAAATACGATTTCAAGGGCTGGTAAAGATATGTGGTGTCAGTCCACATTACATTATTTCCACTTCAGTGCAATCCCGTTAGGCTATTCCTTTTAAATTAGTTTGCGCCTCATTGCACCTCAGTTATGCGAAAGCTATTGTTCAAGCAAGGAGGGTTGTTGAGTGCGTGAATAAATGTTTCGTTTCAAAATAATATTTGACTAGTGCGGTCTCCTATTTTCCTTAGTTACCAGTATACAGTATGCCGAAACCGAAAGTGAACTATAACTACGCGATATTGTTAAAAAGTTTAGTGCAGATGGAATTCAGAGTGACGGATCTGTTATCAGGTGCATTCTTTGTGATATTTCAATAACAATTGATGAAAAACATCAATGCATTCGCGTTACGCAGCATATAAGTAGTGCAAAACATGTGAAAAATATGGAACGACGAAGCAGTAAAGGTGTAGTGCGGCAACAGTTTATTGGCGAGGCATTGGCTTCACCAAGTTCAATAAATAAAAATGAATGTTTTAATGATACAGCAAAGACATTTGTGGCATGTGGTATTCCTCTTTCCAAGCTTAACAACCCTATTATGAAAGCATATTTGGAGAAATATACTGGGAAGTCTGTCCCAGATGAGAGTACCTTACGAAAATCATACACTCAACCTCTGCATGAAGAAAAATTAAAACAGACCAGGCAAGTAGTAGGTGAAAATCCAGTATATTCCGTATTACATGAAACCACTGATAGACAGTTGAGATACGTTCTAAACATTTTAGTAGCACCTCTAAATGGAAAGCAAGTGAAACCCATGTTGTTGAAAACCTATTTTCTTTAATATAAAACATGCGTGAATTTTGCATCGTCAGTTACTTGTTGTAATTGGTTTTGGTAATCTTTAATGATTATTTACATGGGAAATTTGCAACTTTTATTTAAAAAATTGCACCTTTTTCTGCTAAATTAAAGCACCTTGTTCACCAAAATGTTGCACCTAAAATTCCTAGCTCTAGTAATTAGTTTGAACATGTACAAAGAGCGCCAAATAATCGTTTTCCAAACAGATGCTCCATTATAAACCTCAAGGCAGAAGAAATGTAGAAGACCAAAACGATGTTGGAAGGACAACCAGTAGCATATTGTGCATCGGAGAGCGGAACGGGCCAACAGGAACATACCTTGAAGAAGAAGATGATGATGCGGACATAAGTTCTCCATCACTGCCGTGAACTTTTTTTCCCCTCCAAATCATCCCCTGTATATTTCACCTCCCACGAATCGAGATCAATGTTGCTCTTAGCTCACCGGTTCCTAATCTTTTTGGACTCGCGAACCCCTTCCACAACGATCGAGTTGGGTGAACCACTGATTTTTCAATATACATACAGTAGACATGCATAAAATTTAATTCCAAGCAAACGGTTCCGACGTAAATATTAATTTATTGTGGAAATAATGTGATAAATTCCCGATGTTACACACATGCAACAAGGAACATTATAGGGTTAATTTAATTTTAAAATAATAATAATAATAATAATAATAAATATTATTGTTAATACAATGACGCAGAAAAGGAAACAATAATAGGTCTAACCTAGAAACCTGCCATTACGGAAACGTTTTGGCGAATCCCTTGAAATATTTACATTCTTGGTCTACATATTTGATGGTTTTCATCCGAGTTTCTTTTACTAGTTTTCATGCCGCCCTTTCATATAGTATCCATACATCCCTATACTGAGCAAATGTTTTCAAATCAGCCTGTATAATTTACCTCCCTCCCATCTCATTCTACTAGGAGCTTACTCTCTACTTTTCCTACAAGAAGTTTCCATGCACCTCTTTCATTTCCCATTCGTGCTACATGATCTGCCTATCGCAGTTTGTAAGACCTCGCAGTTATTACAATTTAGACTTATAATATAAAATTATATATGCATTAGATCCATCTCCTCAATCGTTGAAACATGAAGTTATTGTAGGCTTTTCGGGACTAGTCCCATCATCAGCAGGAAGTATGTCTGCATCCACTGGCTGAGAATGTATTATGTCGCAGTTATTACATCTGGATTCCCATTAATATATGTATTCGACTGTCTTTGGTCCAAAAATGTTCGTAACAACTTTATTCTTAAATACGCGTAATCTTTTCCTAAAATGTAACGTTATGAGGTTTTCAAATTAATAAAATTAACACGAGTCGTATATCATCTAACCTCATACACTCCTACCTTCAAACATTTTGAATGAAGTAATTGCGGACAAATGTGTAAAAGATTAGTGATTTAGTTTGAGCAAAACTTATTGAAAGATAAATGTATTTCAGTACATTTTTGGACGTGATACCATTCACATGGATTGTTGCACAGTTCGGATATGCATTCTTGGTTAGGCTCGTGGAATCTCTTCGTTTGCGAGAGAGTGGACACGACCAAACTACGAAATGGGGTACATCCTAACAGGATACGCAATCAATGGGTTTCAGCCATTTTGTGGACTTTTTTTTCTATGTACTAACTAATGCCCGCCGTTCGCTGCTACCCCTACATAAATAAAAAATATGTTTTTATTTTTAGTTGAATGTCATAAGAAAAATTACGGACCAATTAAATTATATGGTAAACATTGCGACGAAGCAAAGATGGTGGTTCCGAGACTCAATTTTTCATTTTTCGTCTCAGGTGAACTCCTACACCTAATGGTTTTAATGTATAACAGCAGCTAAACACTTACCGTACCTGAAAATGTGTATACACAAAGTTACACATTGTGTCGAACCGAACATGTGAATTGATAGTCAATGTTTATTCTCGGATTTCAGGTAATCCACCCCACCCCCCTAATAGTCGTTTTTGACAATATCTACCTCGGTTTAATTTAACAGCATATACGGAGTTTCATTGTGATACATCGAAAATTGCGATCGCTACAGCAATTTTCAAATTTTCATTTCAGGCAAACTCCTACATCTAACTATTTTTTAGAATAATAAATAGCGACCAAACAATCTCCGTACCTGAAAACCTGTATGTACAAATTTTCATAACAATCTAAAGATTACTTTTCGAGATTTGAGAGCACAAACATACACAGGCTGAATTTATATAAAGAATATAGTCTCTTCTTCACTTAACTGCAAATTGCCTGTTCCGCCTCACAGTTATTCTGTCCATCTTTTCACTTACCAACCTACATTCCTTGAACCTCTTGGCTTCTAGTTAAATACTGTTTTGGTAATCTTGTTACATTCTTTCTACATGTCTAAACCATTTTTTCTCTATATTCTTTGATTGTATCATTCAATGGATATAGCTTATATTTAACTCGGTCCTTATATCTTCATTCTTTATCCGATCCATTCTTGTGCAGTCTTTTGTTCTTCTAAGAAGTTCATTTCTACGCTTTGTATTCTACTTTGTACTTTTTTTTGGTCATTACCCAGGTTTCACTCTCATGACGTAATGCAAGAACTGCCAATGTTTTATAAAACTTCAATATAGTATCTCTTCTTGCATTGTTCTTTAATGTTCTATTTATAGTTCTAAATAACATTTGAAATCTTTATAGTTCTACATAACATTTGAAATCTTGACAGTTTAATATTTACATCTCTTTCAGTTCCTGTGTTTATAGTAAAATTACAACCCAAATAATAAAAATTTGTTATTTGTTCCAGAGGTTTGTTGTCTATTATGCTTTTTATTTTATATGTTCATTTCCCCAAAATGCCATTATTTTCGTTTTTTCTTTTGATATTTTAAAAGTATATTCTTGGCATAACTGATTAATTGATGTAAAGAGTAGTGCAAATTGTTTTCATTTTCTTGAATAATAACATTGTCAGTATACATTAAAACATTTAGGCCTAATAATTTAAAACGGTCCATTCTTATACATACATGAACATTACTTTTCCAATTTTGGATGATGCCATTAATATATAAATTAAAAAGAGTAGGTGATAAACTACACCCTCGTCTTACACTTCTATTCATTAAGAAGATAGTAGATCGATTAATAAAAAAGTGAGAATGAATGAATGAATGGATGAATTGGTGACTAGGATGTCCCTGAACACAGTAGGGTAAGCGCCATCCCTGACATTTACAATAAAAAGGATAATATCTTACTTAAGTTCCTCTTTATGAGGTCACGCCCAGAGAAAAAATATAAATTATTTTTAATAGCTTCTCGCGGAGGATATAAACTTTACTACTTCCATCTGATAAATGCGCCTCCGCCCTATAAAATAATCCCTTCCTGTTAAATTTCCCTTGTCCGGGGCTCACAGCCATAAAAACAAAACACGATCCTCACATGTTTAACAAATGAACACACGTACCTGATTTAAAAGAAACTGAAATTAGTCTCTCTATTGTTCAAACATTTTCCTAAGAACTTTATTCTCAAATACTCGTATTATTTTCTTCTCCCTTGTAGAAAGAGTCCACGTTTCGCAAACCAAAACAATGAGTTTTATATAATACATTTACAGTTTTTTTGAGAAGTTGGTACGACAAGAGTTCTAACACGTGATATAACATTACGACGGTTTTTAACAGCAGGAATTATTAGCGTCGGAATTCAAATCTGGGTGCAATAAAACCAACAAATTATGTACGGAGAAGTCTTTTCCCGAGTTTCTTAACGGTAGTATTTTTACGGTGAACGATCGTCACTCTTTCGGCAGCAATGCTAACATGATCTTTGTAGGAAACCAGATATAAGAACAGTTAAGTAGAAAGCTAAAGGCACGAATGGGAAATGGATGCGGGCATGGAGGCATCTTGTAGGGCACAGAGAAGGAAAACTGCCAGTTGGTAGACCAAGAATGGTGTAGGAGAATCACATTAACCATGATTTGAGGTAAGTAAATTATACAGGGCAAAACATTAGCTCAGATAGAGGTGTCCGGCCATGAATGTATCCGTTCGATAGTACCCGTGAGATAGTAAGTTAAAATTCCTTTTTCAGGCACTAACTTATTTTCCGTGTCGTAAATGTATGACGAGGGATCCAAAACTTTAGTTCCCATACGAAGAAACTCCTCTCAGGATTTGAACCCGAGAACTATAGAACAAGATGTAAAAATAGTATAGACTTTTCCACCAGACGCTACTTGCTGCATCCGCGGGATCATCTTCAAAGTATTCTGTGGTTAAAGGAAATAATTCTAACAGAAACTCAAGACGAGAAATTCATGAATTAGAATCGAGGGGTTATATACATGATACTTTACCTACCCACAACACGCTTTCAGTTTTTCTGGGCAAATCGCAAAATAACGGCATAGATAAGACAGAAAAAACATTGTACTTATCAGAATTTTCTATAATCCAGACGCATTCTTGTGGCTAAAGTTTGAATTACTTGCAGACTGAATATCACATAGCCCGGTTTTAACCGCACTGGCATAAGTGCATAGCCCATATTTTAGCAATAAAACGGAGACAGATTGTTGTGGCATTTAAAGTAAAGTGATCTCACTACAGGCCTTAGGGCACCCATGGGATAGTAGGAAGTTAAAGCTCCCACTTTTTAAAGACAATTAGCACTAGATGCCAACCAGGTTGTCAGACCTCCGTTGACAGCCGCCTTTACACCCAGAACAGGCATCTGATACTCAATTCCGTTAGAGGCTGAAACGATCCCAGGCCACAGTACCACTCTCGACCTTCCGGCTTGTAGCGTACTGCCTTAACCACTATGCTACGTGACCTGTTATGGCACTTAGCACAGTTTTATTTATTTTTAGTCTACAATTGATAAAATTAAGCCCACGTAGAAACAATAGATATCTAAATAAAATTATAAAAATGAATATCTGTAAAATTAGGACAAAACAGGTTAAAGCTTTTTTAAATATTGTAGGCATTTTGCAATCGATTCCATCTTCAGTGAATTGTCACAGTGAAGAAGTAATTCTTTTCCCATGTTACGGCGATGTTTTGAAGCAGCTAACTCTCTTCATGCCCGATGTTGTAACATTTTCAAGAAGGATTGGTGTCCAAAAATAAAAAAAGAATTACTGGTTCGGTTGGGTGTGATTTTCGGTAGAGCTGCAATCTCTTCTCAAGGTCGGAAGTTGGTACACTGGATAGGAAAACACTTCACAATCATAAAAAAAATGTTTCTTGTAGAAATAATTTCACATTTATTCACTTTGTATAGTTCCCAGCAGATTAAGTAAATGTAGGTGGTATTATTCTTCACCGTCAATTAAAATAAAATTATTTTCTTTTCTTGAATAAACTATTCTTCTTGTATTAAATATCACATTTGATCAGGAGAGCTGTTATTGCTTCTATCCTTGATGAAAGTTGTATGCTGAATGACTAGGTAATTCTTTTATAATTTTAAAGAACATTATTACATCACATGATGTTAAGTTTAAATTCTATTGGTTAATATAATGTTTAAATTTGATTTGTTAAATCAAAAAGTTAATTGTTTTAACATCCAATCAGAGTTTAGTTTACTTTCATTTAAAAATATGAAGTTAAGCAGGTGTTCTTATTACAGTTATAACAGAAAGCTTTATAATTCTAACAACAATGACTTAAAACAATTTTAAAAGCATTATTTAGAAAGACTGTTATTTAATACGATTTCTTTAATTGTTACTGAGACATTTTTTATTCAACAATGAACAACAATTAATTATTTAGATGTTTTTTCTTTATTTAAGTTATATTTAAATATTAAATGAATTTTAAAGTATAAAATTATTAACTTTAAGTTTCATATTTATTTATTATTATTCTTCTTCTTCCTTCCAAGTATTAGGCCAAGGCCTGTTACGATCCTATAGAAAATTTTCCCTCCGGGAAATTCTCGTATAAGACTTGAAAGCATAATAATAGTCCCTTCGATTGGTTGCTGGCCAAAGGAAGGCAAGACCAGTGATGGGGCTGCCATCTTATAGCCTCTGGTCAGGCTTTTCTGGAGAAGAAAAGAAAATAAAGGAAAGAAGAAATGGAAGAAAGGAAAGACTCCCTAGCCCTCGGATGCCCTAATAGCGTCGGGGTCGAAAAAAACAAGAGTTAACCAAGAGAGGTTAGATAGTAAAGTTAAAAGAGTGCAAAACACAAGTAAGTGGAAGAAATGTTTTGCTCAGCTTGGGCACCTTGTGGTCGCCATCCACATATCCCCTAGATGAGGACCCCTGATTTATTATGATATTAAAATCCTGCTTTAACAGAGAGAGACCATGCTTTTGGCGATTTCTATTTATTGAGAAAACTCATCTTCCCAAACACAGAATTGACAAGTTTCGTATGAACATTGTGAGAGTTATTTCTATTAAACCACTCTGTAAGTATGCTAGTTGACGATAGCAAACAGTAGCAGACAAAAAGGTCAAACAGATACGTGTATTTTGGTAACAAACAATAAGGAGCACGCATTAATACAATCGCGGTGTCATCTGCCGGTCGCCGACCTACGCTACAGTCAATTAACACAATACATGAATGTTAAATCATCGCAAACTACACAATGGCTGCTGCAACCGTTTCCATCTTCACCTTCACCCCACACTCGCTCTAGCCTAACAGTACATCTTCAGCATAAACAGCTTATTAATACCATTCACTTGTACGCCTTCTTTACCTTCTACAGTTCTGATAGCATGCTCTACACTCTTCATTATTGAAAACAGCTGAGATCTCAGGTAGTTTTACATTTCTTAAAACTTTAGCATGCCCTAGTACAAAATTCAATACTAGAGGAGATAGTGTTTCTTCTTGTTTCTCTTTATGAATTTCAAAAGTATCTGAAAAATGATTTCCTACACACACCCTACCCTTTGTGCCACTTTGACACTAACTTAATTTGGGTACTAGTACTTTTAAATACCATAAGAACATATATTTATATAGAGTGGCCCATAGAAAAGATAACCTGATATATTTTTTTACTTCCTTTTCAGAAAGAAGACTAAGTTTTGGACATATTTCTAGGATGTTAGAGCGGATGGAAGAAGTCATAGCCAATGACGTAAGACATGTAGAAAACTTAGTTGCACGAACGTGATATTTTGTGGCACAAACATTTCCATTGCCTTTTTCATGTGCCACCCTGTATAATTTATCAAATAGCTCATTATACAACAATACAAAAATAACACTACTGTAGAGGCTTCGGAAATTAGAATTTTTGCTTGAAATAGGGCATTGATGTACAGCTCCCGTTTTCATTGATAGGTTTACATAATTCCAATAAAGGGAAAGCACGACAATGAAGAAAAAATTATTAAATGTTCCATGATACCGTATGTTTAACATTTAATCAACTTTTAAGCCCTGAAAAAAAAGCTGTGAAGCACAATAGAGTAAAGTAGCCGCTAAGAAAGGAGGGAGAATTGTAACAGGATACTTACTTGAAGCCTTTGTCGTCATCCACGAGGCCGTTCTGTACAATTCCATTGGACTGTGTAGCATTTCCATTCTCTACATCTTTCTTGCTCGCTTCAAACGGGGAAGGTGCCTTATCCTTGTCCACTTTGTCCGAGTCGTTCGGATTCTGAAACAAACACATACATTGATATTCGCCTCCACACACACTTAGTAGCTGAAATACACTGAAAACAATAACTGCACACGGAGAAAAAGACAACAGTAGCCCCTACATGCTCATGGAATTTCCTCCCTAACGATATCAGGGATTTCTACAACTACTGCAAGTTTAACCCTAACTTCAAATTTCTCACATAGAAGCGTTCTAATGTACAAAGGCCGTGTCATAATAAAAAAATGTACGGCCTTTGACTGCAAGGCACTAAAATTCAGCGCCAAATCCCTCAAACTATGCGGAAGCAATACAACTCCTGAATTGGTGGACAGGATAACCATGACACCTGCCGTCTGCTCCGCCCCCCTTCATTTCTCTCACGCAGAAGCAAGCATCTGTTCCATGCCTTGCAGTTAAAATCGGCACTTTTTTTACACGACCTTGATACATATCAAAGCTTCTCGGGGAGAAACTTAAAGGTAGGCTTCGGCATGTAATGGTTGACACTTCCCTTGTTACACTTATACAATTCTTGTTAAATAATTTATTTTTCTCCACAACAAAATGTATTCTGTCATTAACAGTTTTGTTTTCATTTTTATATCTTGTGCATTTTATGTTTTATTTGTTAAAGCCAGAGTAAATGAACATACATGGCAAATAATAATTGTATTGTAATTGTAATTTCGATAAAATATAAATTATAAATCTACCAGGACTATTTTAGCTCTGGAAAAATTTTACCCAATTGGAAGTTTCTTGACGGTTGTATTTTTTCGGTGAAAGATCATTACTCTTTCGACTTTATTCGTCTGGCTTATCTCCTTCCACCAGTCCGGCATGGGTAGCACGTTCGGAAGCAATGCTACCGCCGACGTAGATCTCGGGATCATTTAAGCACGCAAGTAACTCCGCCACGAGGTGAAGATATAAAATGTAATTTACTGTATATCTTGTAATTTACTGTATATCTGAGACTTCATGTCGCAGTGTTCTCACGTTGCATGTCTCGGTTAAGCATGAATGAATCTATACCCCCTCCCCTACCCGCAGACATCAAAGTGAAGCGCAAGCTCCACACTGGCCACAATTACGTCACATAAATTCAAAATTCCTCGTCACAAGCAAATCCTGCGGCTTTTAGAAATACCACGATCATATCTGCGCATTTACACCAAAACATGTTTCTATATTAGACAAAAATAAACACCATGTCGACCTCAAAGCCTACTTAATTTTAGAATAGAACATGTGTGTGTGTGTATATATATATATATATATATATATATATATATATATATATATACACACACACACTCGTACAATATTAAACATACCCAACTCATTTTAAAATCTCACTACAGAAGTCATTGTTATTTTTAATCCTACTATTATTAGCATAGCCTGGATTTTGATGTCATTGCACAAGCGGTTAGACGTTCGCCTCTCAGCGCTGGGGTCCAGAGATCGAGTCTCGGTTACTGCAAGTGGGTTTCGTGATGGACAAACGTAGTTTGGGCAAGTTTTTCTCGGGGTTTCTCCCGTTTCCAACTGCCAAAAATTTTATTTCACTGTTTCTCCATGCTCATCTCATCCAATTCGTTTCATTTCATTCATCCGCCCCTATGACGGTGCGTCAGGAGTGGTCGGCCGGCACCCTTGTCATTCACAGACCTCTATAAATATAGCGGCTTTACCTCATCTCGTTCCTCGACCCGATCCTGAGTTGGACATGAGTTGAGGATACTTTATTTTATTTTTTAGTGAGAAGTACTGTCACATATGGAGCTCAAGTATGGAAAATTTAACAAAAACTTACAACAAAAAACGTATGTCGATGGAAATGGATTCCTTGAGGAGAGCAGCAAGACTCTCTAAAATTTGAAAAAAAAAAATAAAGTCAAACGAGAAAAAATTAATATTAAATATTTAATAGCAGATTATATAAGCAACTAAATTGGTATAGGCAAGTACGACGAATGGAAGAAGAAAGGTTACCCAGAAAAACATTGGAATGGTATCCACCAGGAAGAAGAAAGAAAGGAAGGAAGACCTCGAAACCAATGGAAGCAAGAAATAAGAACTGGAATGAGAACAAGAGGACTGCAGGACATGGAGTGGATGGATAGAGACGACTGGAGAAGGAAAATAAAACTTCAGGCAGAGAGAGATGCATAAACATTGAAAATCTGTATATAAATAATACTAATAATTATTATTATTATTATTAATAGTTTGGCCCAGAGTTTGTTCTCGGTACATTGCAAAAATAGTAAAGACACCGGTATATAAAAAGCAAAAAAAAAAATTACAAAATATTGTGGAATAACGAAGAATCCCGTTTCGAAATCAGATTCAACTGAAAACCATTTCTTATCGTTTTATTACAAAACCAAACGGATACAAGAAGCCTGTGCATTCTAAACAAATATTAATTTAGAAAGCTGAGAATTCTTTCTTCTTTGGACTACATACATTTTTTATTCCCTTCTGCAGCAAATGAACGTCGGGCACGAAACAATCATTACAGCACCATCCTCCCGGGTTCAAGACTCCACCGAGTAAAAAAAGATTCAGAACACGAGAGAATTGGGCGATGGAACAATTATTTTTACGTAACATCAGTAGGCTTGTCAGTTTTTACTCTTAACGATGTACCCAAATTGTTAAAAAAATTATAAACATTCATCATCATCACTCCAGGGATTAGGCAATTGCCCGTTCCGACTTCATAATGTCTCCTAGGTTATAAACATTACGAATCCAACTATTTTCACGAATTTCATAAAGGGACTCTTAACGATGTACCCAAAATGTTAAAAAAATTATAAACATTCATCATCATCACTCCAGGGATTAGGCAATTGCCCGTTCCGACTTCATAATGTCTCCTAGGTTATAAACATTACGAATCCAACTATTTTCACGAATTTCATAAAGGGACTCTTAACGATGTACCCAAAATGTTAAAAAAATTATAAACATTCATCATCATCACTCCAGGGATTAGGCAATTGCCCGTTCCGACTTCATAATGTCTCCTAGGTTATAAACATTACGAATCCAACTATTTTCACGAATTTCATAAAGGGACTCTTAACGATGTACCCAAAATGTTAAAAAAATTATAAACATTCATCATCATCACTCCAGGGATTAGGCAATTGCCCGTTCCGACTTCATAATGTCTCCTAGGTTATAAACATTACGAATCCAACTATTTTCACGAATTTCATAAAGGGACTCTTAACGATGTACCCAAAATGTTAAAAAAATTATAAACATTCATCATCATCACTCCAGGGATTAGGCAATTGCCCGTTCCGACTTCATAATGTCTCCTAGGTTATAAACATTACGAATCCAACTATTTTCACGAATTTCATAAAGGGAAACTAGTGCATGAATTCACATTTTTATATGAAATATCCGCGAAAATACACAATATATTCCTTCTAAATATTTTTACAATGAATTGTTAGACTTTTATAAAATATTGAAAAAAAAAACTCTGATCCAGTTACGTTAAACAAACATCCATATAGATGCTGCGTTCTCTCGTACTTACAGCAATGGCGACCATGATTGAAAGTAAAGTTCAATGTCTTAAATTTCGTGGTTGTCAACCTATAATTAACTAAATAACTATACTGTAATATTACAAATTACCTACCTAGTGCGGGAAGAAAAATCACTGCCCTTTATGTATTCTACGTACAATGTATATATACAAAAATATGTCCAAAAAGCAGTGTTAACATACACTGCTCAAAAAAATTAGGGGATATTGTAGAATAACCTATTAAGACTATGTTTTTAGGAACAGTATTAGATGCAATCACTTTCTATTACTCCAAAAGAATGTAAACAAGAGTTTGAAGTCATTACGTAACCTCTGTACCATACCAGATGTCAAAGAGATCCTGATTAGGAATATGGCAAACAAACAAAGCAACATTAACATGGGTGAAAATGTTTCTTTAGTATGGTGGTCTCCTCGAACGGCCAGCACTGCCTCACACCTGTGTGGCATTGATGCAATGAGGTTAGCAATGAGTTCTTGGGGGATACGTGGCCATTCTTCCATAAGAGCAATGTGCAGCTCTGGAACAGTTGTGGGAGGTGCTGGTCTGCCTGCAATGCACCTGCCTAATGCATCCCACACATGCTCAATCGGATTTAAGTCCGGGGAGGAAGCTGGCCATTGCATACGCTCGATACCCTCCACTTCCAGCATGTCGTCCACCAAGCCAGCTCTGTGGCGTCGTGCATTATCGTCCATAAAAGAAAAGAATCACCTATGGCACCAGCATAAGGCACGACAAAAGGTCGGAGAATCTCATCTCTATACCTTACCGCAGTCAAAGTACCACCTTGGATGACGTAGAGGTCCGTACGTCCACCACTACTGACTCCTGTCCACACCATCAATCCACCACCACCATATGGGGATCTTTCACGTACAAAAGCTGGATTGTTTTCGTGTCCCTTTTTCTCTCCAGATGAATACACGCCGACTATCACATTCCACGTTGAATCGCGACTCATCAGAAAAAAGAACTGATCTCCATTCAGCATGCCTCCACCCACGATGTTCCTCCGTCCAGTTTCTGCGATCTCTACGGTGTTGTGGAGTTAACCTGGTACACACCATAGGCCTACGGGCATAGAGACCACTTCCATGCAGTCGATTAGGGACAGTTTGAGTTGACTGAACAGTATGTTCTTTGAAAATGATTCCAAAGTCTGGAAATCACGCTTTGAGACACCCCAATGGCTTGTGCCACCTCTTGTTGTGTCTGTCCGGCTTCCATCCTTCCTATGGCCCTCCAAGCCATTGGTTCAGGTAAATCACGTTGTCGAGGCATCACTGTCCCTAAGGCAAGTCATTCTCTAACTGAAAACTGGACTGGATTTAAAAACAGCAACAAAACATTCACTCCCACACCGCCCTTTCACATCAACAGTACAGACACTGCCCTCTGGTGTGGTACCGAGGTTACGTAACAACTTCAAACTCTTATTTACATTATATTGGAGTAATAGAAAGTGATTGCATCTAATACTATTCCAAAAAACATAGTCTTAATAGGTTATTCTACAATATCCCCTAATTTTTTTTAGCACGAAACAAATCACTGAATTTTAAATGAACTGAACTTTATATGAAACAATATAAAACAATAAAATTCGTACTTGACGCTATTTTATGACTGGTGCCACGGCCTGCTGTAGTCTCAACTAAATTATTTTCGGCATTTACCGTATAAACATTGGCTAGACTGTTAACGTTAGTCAGTCATTTATAATGAACGCTAATATTTCCAACAAAGATATTATTATACTATTATTTATTATTTTGAAAACACCATCGTGCAAAAAACAATCTATAACGCACGTTTCTGAAGAGTTTTGCAGAATCTAGGAAATTAAAAACCTCACTTCTGTAAAAACCACTTCGCATTGTAATATACTATTAAACAACAATAGTGAAACACAGCATCCCTGCAACAATCCTTTGGGTTATAGAATTTCCTAGATATCGTATAAAATTTCCCTCTTTAACTTGGGCCCTATTCTCTCAACACACTGATCTTAAGATATCTATTATATCCTCATTTATAGCTGCTTGCCTTAAGTCTGCCAAAGTAAATTTCATATGTTACATTATCTTCCAAAAGAGCCATCTGTTGATTAAATTAATAATGTAGAATGAAACTTACCAAGACCAGTCCTCTCATCCTCGGTTCGAGATCCTTCCCTGTGGGGGAGGAGCCCAGTACGTATTCCACCATCTTGACGCCCAAACCGCCGGTTTCTGAAGACCTCGGAGAGAGTATGTTGGCTGCCTCGCCTGGGAAACTGCCGGACCGTCTCGGTGCCATGTTGATTGCTTGAGATACAGAGTGGTCTGCGAAAAGAGAAATACTATTGTTATCTTCTTAACTTCTCCCTTAGACCTTAGTGTCCAGTAGGGCTTAAGGAGACTATTTTAAAATTGCTTTTGTCATCCCAACTTTTATAAAAAGAAAACATTACGCTGAAAATAGGAGATAAAACTGTTATTCTCCCAGTTACATTATATGAATGTGAAACAACTCTCTTACTTTAAGGGAGGAGAAAATATTCGAAATATGAGAATAAAGATCTTAGGAAATTTTCTGAATCAAAGAGAAATGAACAGACAGAAGAATGGAGAAGATTACTTAATCTTTATAGGAAAGTAGATGTAATAAGTTAAGAAAGGGAAGGTTCGAGCGAGCAAGGCATGTGGCACGAATGGGAAATGAAAGAGGAGCATGGAAACTTTTCAGAACATTAAGGAAAGCGTCCAGTAGGTAGACCAACAAAAGGGACGTAAATAAACAGGAAACTATTGAAAAACATTAGCACATGATAAGAATATCAGCGCGGTCATGAATTGCCAGGTTCAATAGTTTGTTAGTTTACACGTTACATCAGTATCGTTCAATAAAACAAAAATAAATTATTGCTTATTAAAAGTATATTAGTGATATGTTTCTGTTAAAAATGGATCAATTGGTTAGCGAAATATGGTAAATTCCCTTAAGCAAATAGTCTGTGGTCTGACGGAAAACGAACCCAGAATCTCATGAACTGTACTCTGGTCGCACGCAGAAAGTGGGGTTCTATCCTTTATCCTGTACACCTCAACCTGGAGGAGCATTGGTCACATCGTTGTTTTGGGTGGTTACACTGTGAGGCCAGCAGCTGACTTTTAAACCAAGGGCCTCCTAGGGCTGTCGCGCCATGGAAAAAAACTATGCATTTGACTCATTATTTGACTGGTATTAAGAGTTTCCCGGGCGCCGCGGCGGCGAGAGTCGGAAAATAAAGAAGAGAAGGATTCGTGACATGTCGACTTACGAATCGGAAAGAACGCGGAGAACTTTACACATGCGTCTAAACCACAGTTCTACAGTCCACAGATGAAATAAATCCATGTGCGGGAAGGGTAGGAAGGGGGAAAATACAACCAAACACAAACACAAATAAAGGAACAGTCATATGTTACACATCAGTGTGGTTTATTTTACTGACGATAGTGCGTCAGACTTGGAACTAGCACGTCTGCTGAGAGACTGAAACGTTCAGATAGTACGTTCCCACATGACGTAACATGGCGTAAGACATTCCTTATGGTTGCTTTCTTCTGAGCTGTGGACTGTAGAAAAGTCTCGACTGGACTCCCAGAATGCCCCTAGCGTCGCACATAACTAAGCAGTTGCGAAGGTCGGGGAGCCAATCGTGTGGACGAGAGTGCAAATTATCTAAATGCGACAAGTGAAACCGTCAGTGAGTATAAAATAGTGAGTGATGAATTATTGTAAAAGCAAGAGATTTTATTAGCACCAAAATATTTCTGAATAATATGCCAATTATAACGAGATAAAATGTGAACATATGTGGTGTTTATTTAAGAATATTCCAACTAAGCCTACGCCAGAGATGACGGTATTGAGGAAAATTAGGAAAATTAACATATCAGAGTGGGTGTAATTTAGAGAACTGGAATTAAGTTAAATAGAAAATGTATTCATCAGGCTGCGGAATGAAATGCGTGTAAATTGGCAGCATTTGCTATTTGTACGTGCCGATCACAAAAATAATACATCTAGCATTATATATGGCCTTCATATAACGTGACACAAAACCCAAACACAAGCAAACACCAATAATTCAAACATACAACACACTGCAACAACGAGCTATGTCACTTCCATAATCTATTTCAACGTCAAGCATCATTTCAAAATCCTATTTCCATTAAGGCTTCAAATAGATATATATAATGCAGCAGCATAAGTCAGTTCTGAAAATGTAAATATATTATTTTGTGTAGCTTACAACATCTATATAAAATACCACCACTGTGGTCTCGAAGTAGCTTACTGCCTGTCACGCAGCGGACCCTGGTTCGATTCCCGGTAGGGACAGTTTCCTGGATGAGGTTTTTATCGGGGTTTCTCCTCGCTGTAAGACAAATGTCAGAAAACTTTAAGGCCCAAACGAAGCCCGAACATCACATGGCCATCGCAATCATCATCATTCATATCCATCTTGGATTAAGCTCAGGATTATGGACTCTCCTAGCGCACCACTATCATCAGCATCATCGGGGAAACGTAACCCCGCTTTCAAGGCGCCCCAATCTCAGAAGTGGGTTACAATTGCGCCATGCCAGGAGAGAACACCAAAAATGTTTAAAAAAAGGAGAACTGGGGCATTAAAAAATCTATAAAAAAAACTATCGAAATTGTTCAAAGTGACATACTTTTGTTTACATCTAGTGTTTGAGATCATATTCTAAAAGTACAGTATTCAGATCCCAGTTTCAATCAATCTGATTATTTTCCTTGGAATCATGTGTACTGGTTAACTGACTTACGCCGCACCCTACATACCCACCCCCCGAGAAGTCATGATATCAGGTAAACATAGAAGTAATACACTGTATTAGCAATTATTTTCCTTGCAATCATGTGTACTGGTTAACTGACTTTACGCCGCACCCTATATACCCTCCCCCGAGAAGTCATGATATCAGGTAAACATAGAAGTAATACACTGTATTAGTAATTATTTTCCTTGGAATCATGTGTACTGGTTAACTGACTTTACGCCGCACCCTATATACCCTCCCCCGAGAAGTCATGATATCAGGTAAACATAGAAGTAATACACTGTATTAGCAATTATTTTCCTTGCAATCATGTGTACTGGTTAACTGACTTTACGCCGCACCCTATATACCCTCCCCCGAGAAGTCATGATATCATTATTTAAGGTAAACATAGAAGTAATACACTGTATTAGTAATTATTTTCCTTGCAATCATGTGTACTGGTTAACTGACTTACGCCGCACCCTACATACCCACCCCCCGAGAAGTCATGATATCAGGTAAACATAGAAGTAATACACTGCATTAGTAATTATTTTCCTTGCAATCATGTGTACTGGTTAACTGACTTACGCCGCACCCTACATACCCACCCCCCGAGAAGTCATGATATCAGGTAAACATAGAAGTAATACACTGTATTAGCAATTATTTTCCTTGCAATCATGTGTACTGGTTAACTGACTTTACGCCGCACCCTATATACCCTCCCCCGAGAAGTCATGATATCAGGTAAACATAGAAGTAATACACTGTATTAGCAATTATTTTCCTTGCAATCATGTGTACTGGTTAACTGACTTTACGCCGCACCCTATATACCCTCCCCCGAGAAGTCATGATATCAGGTAAACATAGAAGTAATACACTGTATTAGTAATTATTTTCCTTGGAATCATGTGTACTGGTTAACTGACTTTACGCCGCACCCTATATACCCTCCCCCGAGAAGTCATGATATCAGGTAAACATAGAAGTAATACACTGTATTAGTAATTATTTTCCTTGGAATCATGTGTACTGGTTAACTGACTTTACGCCGCACCCTACATACCCACCCCCCGAGAAGTCATGATATCAGGTAAACATAGAAGTAATACACTGTATTAGCAATTATTTTCCTTGCAATCATGTGTACTGGTTGCTGACTTTACGCCGCACCCTATATACCCTCCCCCGAGAAGTCATGATATCAGGTAAGCATAGAAGTAATACACTGTATTAGCAATTATTTTCCTTGCAATCATGTGTACTGGTTAACTGACTTTACGCCGCACCCTATATACCCTCCCCGAGAAGTCATGATATCAGGTAAACATAGAAGTAATACACTGTATTAGTAATTATTTTCCTTGGAATCATGTGTACTGGTTAACTGACTTTACGCCGCCGCACCCTATATACCCTCCCCCGAGAAGTCATGATATCAGTAAAGATAGAAGTAATACACTGTATTAGCAATTATTTTCCTTGCAATCATGTGTACTGGTAACTGACTTTACGCCGCACCCTATATACCCTCCCCCGAGAAGTCATGATATCAGGTAAACATAGAAGTAATACACTGTATTAGCAATTATTTTCCTTGCAATCATGTGTACTGGTTAACTGACTTTACGCCGCACCCTATATACCCTCCCCCGAGAAGTCATGATATCATTATTTAAGGTAAACATAGAAGTAATACACTGTATTAGTAATTATTTTCCTTGCAATCATGTGTACTGGTTAACTGACTTTACGCCGCACCCTATATACCCACCCCCGAGAAGTCATGATATCATTTTTTAAGGTAAACATAGAAGTAATACACTGTATTAGCAATTATTTTCCTTGCAATCATGTCTACTGGTTAACTGACTTTACGCCGCACCCTATATACCCTCCCCCGAGAAGTCATGATATCATTATTTAAGGTAAACATAGAAGTAATACACTGCATTAGTAATTATTTTCCTTGCAATCATGTGTACTGGTTAACTGACTTACACCGCACCCTACATACCCACCCCCCGAGAAGTCATGATATCAGGTAAACATAGAAGTAATACACTGTATTAGCAATTATTTTCCTTGCAATCATGTGTACTGGTTAACTGACTTTACGCCGCACCCTATATACCCTCCCCCGAGAAGTCATGATATCAGGTAAACATAGAAGTAATACACTGTATTAGTAATTATTTTCCTTGCAATCATGTGTACTGGTTAACTGACTTTACGCCGCACCCTATATAACCCTCCCCCGAGAAGTCATGATATCAGGTAAACATAGAAGTAATACACTGTATTAGCAATTATTTTCCTTGGAATCATGTGTACTGGTTAACTGACTTTACGCCGCACCCTATATATCCTCCCCCGAGAAGTCATGATATCAGGTAAACATAGAAGTAATACACTGTATTAGTAATTATTTTCCTTGGAATCATGTGTACTGGTTAACTGACTTTACGCCGCACCCTATATACCCTCCCCCGAGAAGTCATGATATCGGTAAACATAGAAGTAATACACTGTATTAGTAATTATTTTCCTTGGAATCATGTGTACTGGTTAACTGACTTTACGCCGCACCCTATATACCCTCCCCCGAGAAGTCATGATATCAGGTAAACATAGAAGTAATACACTGTATTAGTAATTATTTTCCTTGGAATCATGTGTAATGGTTAACTGACTTTACGCCCGCACCCTATATACCCTCCCCCGAGAAGTCATGATATCAGGTAAACATAGAAGTAATACACTGTATTAGCAATTATTTTCCTTGGAATCATGTGTACTGGTTAACTGACTTTACGCCCCACCCTATATACCCTCCCCCGAGAAGTCATGATATCAGGTAAACATAGAAGTAATACACTGTATTAGTAATTATTTTCCTTGGAATCATGTGTACTGGTTAACTGACTTTACGCCGCACCCTATATACCCTCCCCCGAGAAGTCATGATATCAGGTAAACATAGAAGTAATACACTGTATTAGCAATTATTTTCCTTGCAATCATGTGTATTGGTTAACTGACTTTACGGCCCGCACCCTATATACCCACCCCCCGAGAAGTCATGATATCATTATTTAAGGTAAACATAGAAGTAATACACTGTATTAGCAATTATTTTCCTTGCAATCATGTGTACTGGTTAACTGACTTTACGCCGCACCCTATATACCCTCCCCCGAGAAGTCATGATATCATTATTTAAGGTAAACATAGAAGTAATACACTGTATTAGTAATTATTTTCCTTGCAATCATGTGTACTGGTTAACTGACTTTACGCCGCACCCTATATACCCACCCCCGAGAAGTCATGATATCATTTTTTAAGGTAAACATAGAAGTAATACACTGTATTAGCAATTATTTTCCTTGCAATCATGTCTACTGGTTAACTGACTTTACGCCGCACCCTATATACCCTCCCCCGAGAAGTCATGATATCATTATTTAAGGTAAACATAGAAGTAATACACTGCATTAGTAATTATTTTCCTTGCAATCATGTGTACTGGTTAACTGACTTACACCGCACCCTACATACCCACCCCCCGAGAGTCATGATATCAGGTAAACATAGAAGTAATACACTGTATTAGCAATTATTTTCCTTGCAATCATGTGTACTGGTTAACTGACTTTACGCCGCACCCTATATAACCCTCCCCCGAGAAGTCATGATATCAGGTAAACATAGAAGTAATACACTGTATTAGTAATTATTTTCCTTGCAATCATGTGTACTGGTTAACTGACTTTACGCCGCACCCTATATACCCTCCCCCGAGAAGTCATGATATCAGGTAAACATAGAAGTAATACACTGTATTAGCAATTATTTTCCTTGGAATCATGTGTACTGGTTAACTGACTTTACGCCGCACCCTATATATCCTCCCCCGAGAAGTCATGATATCAGGTAAACATAGAAGTAATACACTGTATTAGTAATTATTTTCCTTGGAATCATGTGTACTGGTTAACTGACTTTACGCCGCACCCTATATACCCTCCCCCGAGAAGTCATGATATCAGGTAAACATAGAAGTAATACACTGTATTAGTAATTATTTTCCTTGGAATCATGTGTACTGGTTAACTGACTTTTACGGCCGCACCCTATATACCCTCCCCCGAGAAGTCATGATATCAGGTAAACATAGAAGTAATACACTGTATTAGTAATTATTTTCCTTGGATCATGTGTAATGGTTAACTGACTTTACGCCGCACCCTATATACCCCCCCCGAGAAGTCATGATATCAGGTAAACATAGAAGTAATACACTGTATTAGCAATTATTTTCCTTGGAATCATGTGTACTGGTTAACTGACTTTACGCCGCACCCTATATACCCTCCCCCGAGAAGTCATGATATCAGGTAAACATAGAAGTAATACACTGTATTAGTAATTATTTTCCTTGGAATCATGTGTACTGGTTAACTGACTTTACGCCGCACCCTATATACCCTCCCCCGAGAAGTCATGATATCAGGTAAACATAGAAGTAATACACTGTATTAGCAATTATTTTCCTTGCAATCATGTGTATTGGTAAACTGACTTTACGCCGCACCCTATATACCCACCCCCCGAGAAGTCATGATATCATTATTTAAGGTAAACATAGAAGTAATACACTGTATTAGCAATTATTTTCCTTGCAATCATGTGTACTGGTTAACTGACTTTACGCCGCACCCTATATACCCTCCCCCGAGAAGTCATGATATCAGGTAAACATAGAAGTAATACACTGTATTAGCAATTATTTTCCTTGCAATCATGTGTACTGGTTAACTGACTTTACGCCGCACCCTATATACCCTCCCCCGAGAAGTCATGATATCAGGTAAACATAGAAGTAATACACTGTATTAGTAATTATTTTCCTTGGAATCATGTGTACTGGTTAACTGACTTTACGCCGCACCCTATATACCCTCCCCCGAGAAGTCATGATATCAGGTAAACATAGAAGTAATACACTGTATTAGCAATTATTTTCCTTGGAATCATGTGTACTGTTTACACGTTACGACTTTACGCCGCACCCTATATACCCTCCCCCGAGAAGTCATGATATCAGGTAAACATAGAAGTAATACACTGTATTAGTAATTATTTTCCTTGGAATCATGTGTACTGGTTAACTGACTTTACGCCGCAGCCTATATACCCTCCCCCGAGAAGTCATGATATCAGGTAAACATAGAAGTAATACACTGTATTAGCAATTACTTTCCTTGCAATCATGTCTACTGGTTAACTGACTTTACGCCGCACCCTATATACCCTCCCCCGAGAAGTCATGATATCATTATTTAAGGTAAACATAGAAGTAATACACTGCATTAGTAATTATTTTCCTTGCAATCATGTGTACTGGTTAACTGACTTACGCCGCACCCTACATACCCACCCCCCGAGAAGTCATGATATCAGGTAAACATAGAAGTAATACACTGTATTAGCAATTATTTTCCTTGCAATCATGTGTACTGGTTAACTGACTTTACGCCGCACCCTATATACCCTCCCCCGAGAAGTCATGATATCAGGTAAACATAGAAGTAATACACTGTATTAGCAATTATTTTCCTTGCAATCATGTGTACTGGTTAACTGACTTTACGCCGCAGCCTATATACCCTCCCCCCTCCCGAGAAGTCATGATATCATTATTTAAGGTAAACATAGAAGTAATACCACTGCATTAGTAATTATTTTTCTTGCAATCATGTGTACTGGTTAACGGACTTACGCCGCATCCTATATACCCTCCCGAGAAGTCATGATATCGTTATTTAAGGTAAACATAGAAGTAATACACTGCATTAGTAATTGACACATGTAATTATTAAGGTTTTCATGGGAATTGCACAGCTGAACAGAGCATTGTGGCTTCTAGAGAATGTGGTCTAAACATCGCGCTCACTTCACACTTATATTTTAATGTGAAAGTGCCAATTACTAATGCAATGTATATTGCCTATATTTACCTTATAACCAATATATTCAAACATTATGCCGGACTTATCATAGGTAACGTCACGAGTGATTTCCAAAATGTCGATAAATTCACGTGTCACGAAGAGACGAGTGAATTTCTCTAGAGGATTTGGAAATCAAAAGTGGCATTTGTTAAATAGTCCTAACGAATAAAATTAAGCTGTTTACTAAAAAAATCATTATCATATATACAGGGTGTAACATAACGGCAAAATTTCAGGAATGAATTCCTTATATGGAGAGAATAAAAAAATGTATTACAACATTGGTCCGGAAATTGATAATTACAGAGTTATTCGAACTTTCATGAATGTTAGTACATGGCGACAAAACTGTAAGGGACTTGTTGGAGCGCTCTGTTCTGTCAGATGAAATGTTCAAAGCGACCTCCTTGTGCCACAATACAGGCATATTCTTCATTTGTGTACATCACAGCAGCCTACAATCAACAGAAAACAGACTGTCAATAACTACTGTAAACCTTAATAATCTAACATTCATAAAAGTTCGAATAACTCTGTAATTATCAATTTCCGGACCCATGTTGTAATACACTTTTATTCTTTCCATATGAGGAACTCATTCCTGACACCAGCTTACAATGAACAGAAAACAGACTCTCAATAACTACTGAAAAACTTTAATAACCTACGAGGGTGGATCAAATATAAACCGGAATTTGTATCTGGAGGTTCTGGTAGCGGACTGCAAAGGTTGCGGTTTGAAGGGGAAGTTGGTGGGGGTGTCTGGAGTAGGGATCTTGATGTGTCGCACTCTGAAGAGCGGCCGCTTGCATCAGTACGCCATGAGCGAGCAAGAGGTACACACACACGTCTGTTGCGCAACGCATTATTATTAAGTTTTTGGCGAAAGAAGGAATTCCCTTATTAAATACAGCTATTTTATTGTCTTCAGGAGTTACTGTTACTTGAGCACTAAACCTTCTGAAATTTTGAGAAGGCTCCATGCGCAGTTCGAGGAAGCAACCCTTTCGAAGACGCAGGTGTATGATTGGGGCAAAAAAAATTAGCGGGCCGGAATTCAGTGGAAAATGAGCCCCACCAAAGACGGCAACGAACAAGCATCACTGCAGACGACATTCGTGCTGTAGGGACCTTATTGAGGAGGATCAGCGCGTAACAATTTCTGAAATTGCTTCACACGTTGGAATAAGCTTCGGAAGTGTTCAAGCCATCCATCAGTGATGGACTCAAATTCCAAAAATCCGCCGAAAACCGATCCGAAATGTGATTGTGCTGCATGACAATGCAAGGCCACACACTGCTCGGTTGACACAAGAAAAACTGACGAAAATGCATTGGACACCTCTGGAACATCCTCCTTACAGTCCAGATTTGTCACCCTATGACTACCATTTGTTTGGGCCACTGAAAGAAGACCTGTGAGGAAGGCGGTTTGGTGACAATTCAGCGGTAGAGGAGATCGTGCGCAACTGGCTGACTACACGTCATCCCTCATTCTTCAAGGACGGCATCAAAAAGTGCCAACTCGATGGCAAAAGTGTGTTGGAAATGCAGGAGACTATGTAGAAAAATGAGGTGGTGGTTTTGTATTTTTTTGTTAATTCAATAAAATTGTAAACAATAATTCCGGTTTATATTTGATTCACCCTCATAACAATAACTCTGTAATTATCAATTTCCGGACCCATGTTGTTATACACTTTTTTATTCTCTCCCATATGCGGAACTCATTCCTGAAATTATGCCGTTGAGTTGTTACACCCTGTATAGTTGCATGTATTTTAAAATACGGTAAAACGTGTTTAATCCGGAACGTGAATAATGCGGAAATCTGTCCACTTTGAACAAATTTATTGGTCCCGGCGAAATATTAGTAATTTTACGTGTATTTATTTTGCATAAAACGGGATCTGTCCAACGCGGAAACGGCAGGATATTTTTATACAATTCATGCAAAAAAATTAAAAAGCGGAAAAGCAGAAAAAATAAATTAATTAGTTTCAACTTCATTGAATACCCGTTAGGCCAAAAAATAATAAAGAATGATTTCTGCCGCCGGGTGAATTCTTCCTGCACCTGAAATTTTCTATCGGTTTCACTGCACACACATTGCGAAATACAGATACTGAACCAGTCTTACAAATAACCATTGCACTGTAAAAAGTTCTGAGACCGATCTTTCACAGGTAGCGTTCTGAATTTACGGAATAAATATGGCTAAAACGTATGTTCCATTGTCATTAAATGAAAAAGTAATAGTGATTGAAGATAAAAAAACTCAGTGCCCGAAATAATGACTAAATTTAAATGTGGAAAAACTCAACTTTATGAGACTTAAAAACACAAAGAGAAAATAATTAATGAATGGATCCAAGGAATTGGATAAAAGATGAGAAAGCTAAAAAAATAATAAAATAAAAAGTGAAGAAATCAACGAAATATTGTGGGAATGTTTCACTAGTGCAAGATCAAAAAATCTCTAAATTTCCGGACCGATGCTCCAAAATCAAGCTCTAGCTGTTGCTAAATCCTTAGGGAATGACGATTTTAAGGCATCTTCAGGTTGTCTGGAGAGCTTTAAAAGACGACACAATGTAGTGTGGATTGAAAGCTGCGGGAAATCAAAGGATGTGGACAAAAAGTATAGTTAGTGAGCGGAAGCCGAAACTGCATACTTTAATTTCAGCATACGCGCCTAAGCAACAGACAGTTTTAGCGCTGATGAAACGGGACTGTTTTTTTTTTTCCTACCGGCAGGTGTCAAGGCGACTTTTACAAACAGTGATTCAAACCAAATGGACAAAGAAATATCAAAACAAAACAAACCTCATCGTCCCTAACCCTAAAGTTCATTGTTAAAAGCTCTTGTATTACACGTGCCGATATGTACTTTGATAAAAGCCTCCATCGCCGCGATCAGTATATTATTGTTTCAACTTGTCATTCCATGCAATAATTGTTATTGAATAACACGTGTTTCTTTGCTTTGTCCCCCGTTTACAATTACCATTCCATAATATTCGCGGCATATTTGAGGGATATATCCCCCGCGGATAAGAAGCTTTTACTGTACTTCACTTTTCAACGGCAGCGGAACTACAATTAATCTAAGATACGTAAAAAGGGCATGTACGGTACTCTATAACCTACGAATATTAATAAGTTTTAGTTTTTTTATAATGCGGAATTTTGTCCAATGCGGTTCCGCTTTGAGCAAGTTTTACTGCATTTATATATTTAATGTAAACAGCTATATTTGAAAACAAATCAGAAATGTGAGGTTATGTTTATTGACTGCAACTTGATCATATTATTTATTGCCAAATAGGATCGCAATATTGTAAGAGTGCACCCCAGTGGAGAAATATTGAAACCCAAACTGTGTATTATAATCAACATTATAGGTTATTCATTTATTTCTTTAAGTAAATAACCCAGTAAAATCAAGGAATCTGTTCATTATTTGCCATATTCAATGTATATGTTAGAGAAAAATAATGCTCTGGCCTGTTAAGAATATTGAAAACGAGGATCTTTCTTCATCACAAAAGCAGGAGCTGATAAAGAGAAATCCATAAAGAGCGAGATGAAACACGACTGTCATTGGTTGTAAAACAAATTCATTGAAACGTGATTGGTCATTGACTATCATTCGGGGCAAGGGTTAAATAGACCATAAAGACAAAATCAATCATAGAGTTTTATTGATTCAAGTAAAAATAATGATCACTCCCTCAGCAATACTGTTTTTCAAATAAAAATTATAATTAATTGTTGATAGAAAAAAAATCTCAAAAAAAAAAGTCAGACTGAATAAAATACTTCTTTTTACGTTGCTTACATAAATGGTAATACCGGAATATGAAATATTATTAAGTTATTACCATTATACTCATTCTCCCTCCCTCTAATTCTAAGAATAATTAGGTCTGTTAAGTTAGCAAACATACCTCCCCCTCGAACAATAATAACAAATCACCAATTATATAAACGATTGAGCCAACAGTTTATTCCTAACTGTCAGTGTGGTCACATCGTATATAAAATACAAGTTGAAGATAACGTAGGGAGAAATAAAAACTCGTGCATCCGTGAAGCCTTCGATATAAATTCTGAGGAAAACAAAAGTGTAAATAATGTAAAAATTGTCTTGTTGGTGTGTATGCGTGTAACATGAGACTCCACTTCGTCAAACTTTTCCCAGGACGATAATTCATCTAGAAACGAAGATAGAAAAAAAAAGAAGTATTATAAGAAACAAAACAACCGATGAGTAAAGTAAATTTGCCAATCAAATTTTCATATTTTAACAAATATTGCTCATGCATGATCAGAATTATTGATCGCAAAGATTTTAGCTCAGAAATTATGCTCTCAAGATTTTTTTTGTTGATAGATACATCATAGGTCGATTAATGTCTTTGACATCGTCCGATTCCCAATAGCCAATTTTGCCAGTCCATCAAATATCCTGGTTGCAGATGTTTCTCCTTCATGTATAAATATATTCCCGGACTCCAGGAGGTTTTAGGTCCTCCTCTGTCTCGTCTTCCCTTAGGTTTCCATTCCAAAACAGATTTGGTAGCCGATCCTCTTCCATTCGCTGAATATGCCCGTACCATCTTAATTGCTGAGTTTTAATATAATCTAAAATAGTGTCTTCAATCTTCATTTTCTCTCTTATAACTGAGTCCCTTATTTTTTCTCTTCTTGAAATTCTTGCTGCCTTCGTATAAAATCAATTTCCGTTACCAAAAGGTACTTATTTTTTTTGTTGTTAAAGGCTGAAGTTCTGCTCCATAAGTAATGATGCTTTTAACAATTATATGATATATTAATTTTATTTTATTACTCAATATCTCTATCCCACAATATTCCATTGAGGCAAGCAATTGCAAATTTTCCCTTATTATTTCTATTTCTTTATTTGTTGATCAATAATTGAAAATCGCTCTTGATATTCGGATTCAATTTTTATTTATTTTTAATTGTCGATTTCAAACCATGATTTTCATGAAATACTTTTAAAAAGTCTAAAAACATATAAGACGCTAATTCAAGCAGTTGCACTATTTTCAGAAACCTGAAAACATTAGCATTATTCGTACTTACGAAAATTACTGAACCAAAGACGAACGAGATAAATGACAGTAAACTACATGATTTTAATAGAAAACCAGATTTATACAAGGAAACTTGAAGATTGAACTTATGTGGTCAGTCGAACAACCTGTTCTAGGGGAGGGAACAAATAAGCTGGGAGAGCTATTTATTATTATACAACTGCAGGGAAGAAATTGTATGTATTAATGCAGAAACGTAGATCTCCAGTCTTCCTGTTAAGAATAAAGTGGTAAAAAACTACATGGCGCGAATGCCTAAAAGGCCCATGGCCTATCAACCGGCTGCTGGTCTCACATCTACATGCATTAATCACAGAGTTACACGATCATCCAACCAGTATATGGGTTGCACATGGAAATCAAGTCGGATCTCCAGCCATTACAGCTGGTTTTCTCAACCTGTAGATGTGATTGTCACAAAGCTGGGTGGGCATGTGTCCAATAAATACTCCATGGCGCGACCGAGGGCGCTTGGCCTCACATTCACATGTCAAATACAGAGCAGACGATCATCCTGCCAGTATAGGGGTGACATGGTCAGCATGTTGATTCTCCCAGCCGTTATAACTGGTTTTCTCAACCAGGAGCCGCTGCTTATTGTATCCACCAAAATTCCTCACTATGTTGGGACACCTGTCCCATACTGGGCGATATTTCATTAAAAAATTCTTCGCCCATTGCCTCTCGAAACATCTTAAGTCCCGTAGCTTTGCACTAAAGCACCATGCCTTAAACCATTCGGCTACGGTGCAGCGCAGCATTGTATTACAAAATATAATTAATCATTTAATTAACACGTGAATGGCGATGACTACACAACAGAGAGCTACATAGTCTTTAGGAAGCCTGATATAGTAGGAACAGTAAAGTCTCATAGACTGCGAAGGGCAGGACATGTGACACGAATGGGGAATGAAAGATGTCCACGGAAGCTTCTTGTAGGAAAACCAGAGGGAAAACGCTCAGTTGGAAGAACAAATGAGGTGTGAGAGTAACATTAACCATGATTTGAGGGAAATAGAATATACAGGGGATGAGTGGAAAACTATCTCTGGATACGGATCTATGGAGAGCTTATGTCCACGCGGCTATGAACCTATTGGTTCGAAGTTCGCATAAAAAGGCAACATAATTCGGTTTTATACGAAATGTTTGTTATATGATGTTCTACAGACTAATGCAATTATTGGCGGGAGGTTGGTTCAGATGCTATCGATCCACTGATATATCGATATTGTTTACGTATACATCAACCTTCAGTTGTTTACGGGACACACTTCCGGGCTCATCTCCATAGTAACATCAAACACAGAACCCCAGCTTACAGAGCTGTGTGTCCGAGCATGTTTCTACCTTACACTGCTGTGCGTTTTGGGCGCTTAAACAACACAGGACATCAGCTCCATTTTCGCTTTTATATATATATATATATATATATATATATATATATATATATATATAATTTCAAAAGAAAAAAAAAGTATGTCTCTCAGGAATTGCGTAAACTAATGGAATTCCTGTGCAAGTTGAATTTGTGGTCAGATTGTCCTGCTTTCCGGATTTTTTATCAATTTCTAAATCGCGTGTACACATTGGAGGAAAAAAATACAAGAACTTTCAGGTGTACACTCAATTGAGTAATACTAAGAAATTGGGACTGGAAGTAAACATCTATAAAACTGAATATGTGTTCACACATAGCATGCATTATATAATGTAAATGTAAAGTTAAATGAGGGAAATTTTGAAGAAGTGACTGAATTTAAATACCTATTTTACAGGAACAATAATTACAAACAGGAATGAAATGCAACATACGCTTTATTCTGAAAATTATATTAGGTATTACAGGGATTCTTGGCCCCAACTTCTGTCAAAAAGAGTTATACTGAAAATATATAAAACTGTTATTCTCCAAGTTACATTATATGGATGTGAAACATGGACTCTTACTTTAAGGGAAGAGAAAAGATTACGATTATTTGATATAAAGCCCTTAGGAAAACTTTTGGACCATGGAAAGATGGACAGGGGAATGAAGAAGACTAAATAACAGCGATCTACATTATCTTTATGGGAAACCTGATGTAATAACAGTTACTGTGATGGGCAGGTCATGTGACACAAATGGGGTACGATAGAGGACCATGGATACTTGGCACAAATGGGATATTAAAAGATATATAGATATTTATTAGGTTTGGTGGCCATAAAACAGATACGAGTACTCGAAGTGAATGCAAGTAAAAAATCGGCCATAAAATCCGAGGAACTTCTATAAACTAAGAGAGAGACAGAGAGAGAGAGAGAGCGGGTCAGTGGATTGCTACCGCAACAACAGTTGTCACTCTGTTTTTCCACTGATACGGACTCAACTATGTAAGAAGAAAGCAGCCCTGAGCTTGGTCGTAAGTTGGATGGATGAACAGTGCAGATTTTGCATGTAAACATGGCTGCAGTCCAACTAAATGTGGCAACAGCGCAGACCCACGCCGGTTCATTGACAGTTGATGTGCCTCTCTCCCGCACTCATGTGCCACAAGTCTCAAGGTCGGGGCCGTAAAAATCCATCCACCTGAATATTCTTTGTTTCTGCTGATCTCCACATGTTTTCTGCACCTCCACCTCTTATAATCCCATATTCACTTCATAACCAGCCCTACGATCTATGGATTATGTAATATAAATGGAACTTATACATACAACTAACTCACTGGCACTATCGAACCTGTAAAATATCCTGCTTACTATACAAATATGAATGTACTTATGCATAGTAATTCTGCCCGGGGCAGGTCTTACACTGTAATCATAGTATTTTCATGCTATGCTTTGCAGCTTTACTACGGAATTATAGTTGCGGTAGCTTCCTGTTGCTTTTCACACCGGTGAAACATGTAATGAAAATAATAAGGCCGATGATGATAGCCGGATGATTTTTGGGGATCGTTGAGTCCTAAAGCTTCCTGACATGTCTTACAGGTGAGAAAACCACCTTACCCAGGAGCCTGTCCCGAACGGGAATCGAACCCGGGTCCGCTGCCTGAGAAGGCAGCACGTTACATCGATACCACAGCGCCATATGTTTGTCAAAATTAGTACCAATGAGTTAGTTCTTCAATCGGGGGGAGGGGGATTATTGGTTTAAACAGTGAATTCGTGTGAATATTTAGGAATTTTTGTGAATGAAATTAACACCGCAAACAGTGATTTTTTAAATTCCATTCGTCATGGATGGCTCGGTAAATAAGCTGAAAATAGTTTTAAAAAACTGTAAAAATAAATAAAAAATAGAACAAATGGTTGTAAAATATATGATAGTAGTTGCGTGAATGAGTTTAAAAACAGCTGTGCTGATCTTGTAACAGATTCTATATATAACATGTTCCCTAACGCGTGCGGATGGAGTCCCGCCACATGTGTGTTTTGTCAGTGACTTCCACGTGCAAGTCCCATACAGTGCTGCCTGCTGCCTCCTTTCTACTATTCCACAACATTTGTGTTCGCAATTCTGAAAACGCACATAAATCTGCACGATGATGTTCTAAATTAGACAGGATCAGAAACAGTATTATCCGTAAAAAATGGACTTTGACGAAACAATTATACAATTTGTGGGAAATAAATGTGCAGAGGATGAATGAAGATAGATTGCCAGTTAGGAGTTTGGAGTGGATTCCAAATCGGAGGAAAAGAATAGGGAGACCTAAAAAGAAATGGGTAGAGAGAATTGTGAATTTGATTAAGAACAGGCGACTGTAGGATGGTGACTGGAAGGATAGAGGTAAAGCCATCCATCCATAGTAATTCTTCCCAAGGGCAGGTCTTTCAATGCAATCATAGAATTTTCGTGCTATGATTTGCAGCTTTACCAGGAAATTATAAGCTTCCCGTTGCTTTACACATCGGTGAAGGATGATGATGATGGCCGGATGATTATCGGGGACCGTTGGACCTTAAGCTTCCTGAAGATATATAAAACTGTTATTCTCCAGTTATATGGGATGCGAAACATGGACTCTTATTTCAAGGCAGGACAACAAAATTCCGGTTCAATTATTGGTCGGGGCAAATTTCCTGGGTTCTTTTTAAGGCTTATCCTCACCTGTAAGACAAATGTCAGGAAACAGTCTCCGAACACCATCTGACCATCATTATCATATTCGCCATGAATACCTGAATGTGTGTGTGTGAATCGTATGTAATAATGTTGTGTTGTTTGAAAGATGCCTGACATTGAGCTGATCACTCATTCGGGACTCAAACCCGGGTTCGCTAGTCACGAAGCGAGTCTTCTACCATCTCAATCACTACGTCGAGCTGGAATGGGATATCGTAAAGGGAGGAGTTTAAAAAAGGAAGAAAAAACTATACTTACGAGTAGTGATTTTACCTCTTTTAGCGTGTGTCTTGAAAACATGGCCTTATATTACACATCCAAGTTAACTGTTCACGGGCGGAGGGGAAGAGTTTTAGCGCTAGTGTCGCCGATCTACTGAATCTGTGGAAGTGATGTAGGAGAAAACTGTGCATCCGATCACGTATTGAAATTTTTCAACTTCAAATGTGGGGGGAGAATCTCTAAACACGTGTGAAAGATCTTGACATGGTTTAAGTACTGAACGCTCAAGCGGTCGGATCATTTAAAATCACAGTATTTGTCGTCTCTCCATTACCAGTCTGACAAGTGGCAACATGTAATGAGAAGGGCAAGGAAGGGACACCTCATTCCTAGACGTAACCCCAAAAGTAACAGGGTTGTCAAGTTAGTCATTCTGCCATTGACCGCGCAGAACGACGGATCATTAAAATACATAGTATTTGTCAGCTCTCTACTTGCCAATCAAACAACATAATACAAAGGCCAGGAAGTGGCAACATAGTAAGGAATAGAAAGAGAAAGACAGTTTGTTAGTTAACATATTTTCCGCCTGCACAAAACACTTGGATGGGTAATACTAATCCGAGCAACGTTCCAATTTGCATAAGATATTACTTCGTCTATTGGAGGAACTGTAGTGATACTTTTACCCGTCATATGACTGAATTGTGTACGGAACTGTCATCGAGAGAAACATTGTTCTTAGCTAACATATTTTACAGGAGGTAAGACTGAATAAAAAGTAAGACGGTACCAATAATTAGAAACTTTCTTATGTATTTATAACAAAAATTATATAATGGGCTGCTTAATCAAACGTATACGCTTCTCCCATCATGTCAATAGATATAATTTATTACAATTTCATTACAAGTGGAATAAATGATCTATGCTGACTCACCTATAAATTATGTTATTTTCATAACATCTTCAATGGCTAATGTAGAATATGTTTTCACTAAACCGTTTGAAAATACCCAAAATAATGTTTCCCTCCGCTTTTCAAACGGTTTCTATTCCATTCTTCTTCTAAGATTTTCCACATAAAGCGACCATTTTAATACAACAGATATTCCAACATATTCCGTTTGCGCGTAAGATTTAAACAATTAAATGCTAATGTATTTAAACTATTAAAATTTAAATTAAATATTTTAAGATTATTCCATATAAGTTAGACATGTGAGATATAATATATATTTCATTTCGGGTATTAGAGAGGCAACTACATTTTCTCACACGTTTAAATGTAAAACATTATTTTGAGCAATGAAAATGCAGTCATAGATCTGGTTTGTCTACATTACAACTGGAACTTTGGCTCGGAAGAGGTACACACTGAGCAGGTTACCCTGGCACGTAACAATATAAATAAATGAGTGCTTAAAGTTATAATTGTTTGTGTAACCGAAATTGTGATGGAAATTTTGCACGACCTGCAATACGGTGTCATTTGTTTATCGTCACGCCAGAAAACTGGTTGGTCTTCCTACGTCATATCTACGTCACAAGTCGTTGAACCTTCAGATTGCAATATCTGATACCAAGTAGTCGTGTTCCACTGCCGAATTTCAACATAATGACAAAGTTGTTTATAACTCAAGGGTGGAAAGTGACAATTTGTTTGAGACTTTAGGCCGAAAAAGTAGCTGAGACTGGAATTCCAAAACGAATTCATAAAGACTTACAATTCTAGAAAATATACATCCTAACATTTGGTCCTATAACCATAGGATTCAAGAGATGCCGGGTTCGATTCCCGCTCAAGCCACATGAACTTTCCCTTAAAGGAATTACTCCTGAAGTCGTCCATGGTCCGGAATTTTGTTTAAGTTTAGGTTTAAGGACTCTCCTGGCACTCCCTCAACAAATTATCACCTATCATCGGGGTTACGTAATTCCGAATTCCAGGCGCCCCTACCTCAGAAGAATAACCCGGGAAAATAATACTAACTACGATGAGGAAGATTGATTATACCAGGAATGGATAAATGAGGAAAATTTCGTCAAAGAAGTGGCTGAATTAAAATACGTAGAAATAATAATTACAAACAAGAATGAGATGCACAAAGAAATTAAACATAGGATCAATTCTGGAAATGCAAATTATGTATTACAGAGACACTTGTTCCAACTTCTCTCAAAAAAACGTTATTTTGAAAATATATAAAACTGTTATTCTCCCAGTTATGTTATATGAATACGAAACATGGGCTCTAATTATGAGGTAGAAGAGAAGATTACGAGTATTTGAGAATAAAGTTCTTAGAAAAAATTCTCGACCAACGAGAGATGAACAGACGGGTGAATGGAAACGACAAGTGAGCTACGTTCTCTCTATAGGAAGCCAATTATAATATGAAGAGTTAAGTCTCGTAGAATGGGACGGGCGTGACATGTGGCGCGAATGGGCAATGAAAGAGGGGCATAGAAATTAATTGTAAGAAAACCAGAGGAAAATCGCCCAGTAAATAGGCCAAGAATGAGATAGGAGAATAACATTAACCATGATTTGAGGGAAGAAAATTATACAGGAAATGATTACAAAATATTACCTCAAGATAGTGTATGGAGACCTTATGTCCGCGCGGCCATGAGCCTACGGGTTCGATAGTGCCAGTGAGTTAGTTATGAATAGAAACATTATCTCTGGAGAGCGTAGGTCAGTACGAGTATAAACATGTGTACAACAGAGCTAGCGGTTTACCTACTTGTTAATTTATTAGTTTTACGACTATGGCCGTACCTACATGGAAGAGAAATAACATAAATACGAATTATGTAATTATATATTAATATTGAATTTATTATTTACAATATCATCCCTATACTGGGTGATCTCTTTAATTAACATATGTGGATATGAGGCCAGAAACCAGCTGGTAGGTCATAGACCTATTTGACATATGGTACCAAGGAGGAATATCTTATGGGTATTTGCAGAGTGCAGATAAGTGAGAAATTGTATTATAAGTCAATAGATCCTAGTCGCATTTTTCTTCCATCATATTTTGTCGCTCAAAATATTTTATTTTCATTACTGTAACTCTTAAAATATTGATTGATTCCTGTTGGTCCCGCTGTGGAACATGGGTGGTGCCTTAATGGAAGTTTCTTAACCAGACTAATTAGTTGCACTTATTTCCTTACATGTGTCAACGAGGGACATGTCGTTAATACATCACCTCAAAGACACATCTAGTAGTACTATTCGGATAGATGAATGTCGGTTAAATTTGCACAGAAGTATTTTTTTTAATTTGATTTGAGTTCTTTTACAAGCCTGAACATCTTCAGACTCGGGACCCCAGGCTTAAAGTCCCTCCCTGTGGACTTGTCCCTTGCATTTTTCCTTCCTAAAAATCAATTGGTCCCTGCCGGATTTGAATCCGCGACCCTGTGCAAGAGACCAGGAACAAAACCACCAGACCAGCACGCCCGCAATATAAATTTGAGAGGAATTCCAGTTACGTACATCTTGGCTCCTTAATTATTGATACTAACAACATCAGTGAATAAATCGGAAACAGAATTCAAAATGTCAATAAAGCATATTTCGGATTATTGAGACAAGGTTTCTTACAAGAAAAACAAAATGTAATCCACATAAAATCTGGTATTAATATATGTCGGTGAAACATGGATCTTGTCCAAGACCAATTTGTCAAGACTAAGTTAATTTGGAAAGAAGATATATAGCCTAATATATGACAAGGGACTAAAGTTGAAAACCAAAATTATGAATGACAATTGACTTCAAACATTAGCCAGAAAAAAATTGAGTACCCACCAAAGAATATTGACATACCAAGGAAAACATTAATACTACATTTTAGTATGACATCGTGCCACAACTGTCTGGCAAAACACCTTCACAACATCAATGTTCAACCTTCACAGAAATGCATTGTATGCAATCATCCCGACGAAAAAAAGGACAAAGGCCTTCTGAACAATTGCATCGCTGCCAAATAAGAAGTTTCTTAGACCTGAAAATATTGGAGAGCAAGACTGCTAGTGTTGGATGCAGCACATTAGACAATATGTGTGATAAGGGATATCTGTTGTATAAGTCTTCTGATGTGGTCACATCAAATAAACATTCAAGATTGCGATGGGCAAGACACGTACGAAGAATGACTGAACATGAGATACCCAAGAAAAAATATGGAAAGTGAAACTGAAGGAAGTGGCAGCAGAGGTCTAGTTGCAATGTCCCTTGTCTCTGGTCCCAAGGATCGCAGGTGCAAACCCACCGGGTTCGACGGAATTTTTAGGATGGGGTAAATATATGGAGCAAGAGCTCCGGGAATAACTTTAAGCCGTGGGTTCCGAGTCTGAAGATTTTCAGGCTCGTAAAATAACCCTAAGTCTGAATAGAGGCCTTTGAGCAAATTCTACCGATTTCCATCGTCCTAGTAATACCTTACTTGCCTGGCAGATGTCTCATTGAGTCGGTATGTTGACTACATACCATTCATGACATCTGTAGAGAAATAAGCACAAGTAAATTACTTGGGTCTAGTAACTCCTAACAAAGGAGAGACTGTTATGCAACTGTAAATTAACAAAGAAAGTTGAAGGAAAAATTATTGTTGGACGACAAAGACTGCATCGGATGGATAGACATTTTGCAGGATGACCAAAGAGAGATGAACAGACAGGTGAATGGGGAAGACTACTTAACAGTGAACTACATGGTCTTTATAGGAAACCAGATATAGTAAGAACAGTTAAGTCTCGTAGACTACGATGGACAGGACATGTGGCATGAATGGGGAATGAAAGACGTGCATGGAAGGTTCTTGTAGAAAAACCAAAGGGAAAATGCCCAGTTGGTAAACCAAGAATGAGATGGGAGAATAACATTAACTATGATTTGAGGAAGCAGATTATACAGGGAATGATTGGAAAACATTAGCTCAGGATAGGGATGTACGGAGAGTTTTAGTCCGCGCGGCCATAAACCTATGGTTCCATAGTGCCAGTGAGTTATTTTGTTATGCGAACCGACTGTTGGTATCTGGTTCCTAAGGGCAGAGAAGCCTCCAAGAGGGTTATGAGGTAAACCGAGATTCGAAATGCTGCAGCTGGTGTTGATATTCAATACAGTTTTGGGAGAATGGGGAAAATTACATGTTTCTATCTTGAATTTAAAATTTGTCTGTAATAAATTCATCAAACATGTTTAGTTGCAATGCAGTAATCGGGTAAAAATAAATTAAAAAGTCTGTTTCAATAAAAATATTACCATTATCGTTCCTAACAGTTGTGATTTTCCATTTAAAATCATTCCACAAGTTCCTGCCGTTATAATGGGATAAAATCAATGCAAAGCTTAAAGTCGTCCGGGTGTGAACCCATATTTCGTAGAGAAAAGAAAACTGTCTCGCCCACCTGCCAGACTGTTGCCATAGCAACCCGTGTCAACGACGCACCTGCTGCCCGGACTGCGCATGTGCAAATGTTATGACAATTACCACTGTACAACACTTTGCGACCGCAGTTAATAAGCTTCTTAGCAACTCAAATATTTGTCTGCTGCTGTTTATTAGCAGGAGAGTGGGTTATTACAAGGCATCGAAAGTGCAGTAGCAATAGCTTGGCTTCTACGCGCCTAGTACAGGCAAAATTATTTAAGCCTACCATTTCCGGTTAAAGGGAGGTGATCTTAAAGGTCATTCACTAAAGTCTGTCCGCTCCTAGAGTGATCCTCATCAAAACAAAACCATGTAACCTGCTCGCTTTTCATTGGTTATGGACGCCGACGTACGATGTAGAAGCAATAAGTACGCGAAAAAGTATTGCCCTTCATTAAATTAAAAATATGTGTCCTCTGAATATACTTCTTATTCTTCGTGAATGAAAATAATATTCAAAACAAAACAAAAAAGTTATAAAATATACCTAATCAATAATTACGACTTTAAAAAGTTTATTACATATGGATGATGCATTTGAGTCATGCTTCAGTCGATTCTGATGCAACAAAATGGCTTAAAGTGTCGAATCTTCTGTTGCTGTGTTGCCATCTAAATTTTTAAAGCACAAGTCTGGCAATATTTGACTAATGATCAAAGAAACACTTATTTTAAATGTATTTTACAAGTTCAGTGAAAAATCCCACCAGCTTTCTTGTAATGTACCTCATGTCTTATATGCTCCACATGTGTTCCCTTGTCAATGTGACAGTAATTGTGGCGCAAATGGCGGAAGAATACAATAAACGTTTGTTTATGTTAGGATCACTCTGAGATCGGATAAAGTGTGTGTCACCCTGGATACAAGCCTCGCCGTTGTACTGAATTCCAAAATGTTATCCAAATGCAATTAATTAAAAGAATTTCACGCACAGTCGGGCACGGCCCTCCATAGGGGTTTTCACGTCTAGAAAATAGCGTTGCTCTTAAGGAACAATTCTTGTTACTAAAGTGTCCTTTTATGTGATATTTATTTGTTACTTCATTTTAAATAAATAACCAACTCATCTGTCAAACCCAGAGCCGGGTCGAGGGATGAGATGAAATGAAGCTCCCTATATAGAAGTCTGTGAATGATAAGGGTGCCGGCCGGCCACTCCTGACGCACCATCACAAGGGCAGATGAACGAAATGGATGAGTATGGAGAAATGGTGGAGTTAAATTGTGGCAGGAACCCTGTCCAAGCTTCGTTTCATCCACCACGAAACCCATACGGAGAGAGACCAAGACTCAATCTCAGGACCCCAGCGGTGAGAGGCGAACGTCTAATCACTTACGCCACGAAACCGCAATTTTAAATAATTATTTCACTTATAACTTTGCCAAAGAAGTGCGAACTGATTTTGAAAAAAAAAATACAATTATGGAATGTACAATTGCCACACAATTATTTAATAAAGATAGGGAGTGAACTTATTTATCGGAAGTGGCTAGCGGAGATGTTACTGAAACATCTTTCAACGAAACTCATTTCACCACGTACAACCGGGTCAAAATAAATTGCATTACTTATAGGTAAAATAAAACTATTATATTATATTTTATTATTTTTATTATTATTATTATTATTATTATCATCATCATCATCATTAAATCAAGTATGGTTTAGAATGTTCTGAAGCTACTGATGTTTACATACAATTCCAAATGTTAATGTTGTTTAGTAACCACATTACAATGATCAACATTTAGATTTTAGTAGCAGAAGTGAAGATAATTGTGCCATAAACTTATGTTGATGCTAGACGAAGAAGAGGGAGATATATTTCCAATCTCTGTCACTCAGTCTGCGGCGTCAAGTGGCAACACCTCTTAGGGGAGAACTCCCCTGTGTTGTATTTGACTGGGGCCAATACTATTTTAAAAAACCTAATAGTGGTTATGCTCCTTGCCTAGTATTACACCCGCAGGTAATATTTTAACGTGGAAAATATGCTAGGAATTTCTCCCCTGACAATGGCGGAATTGTAATCAATATCTTAAGTTGGGGCACCTGGAAGGAGGAGTTACGTTATCCCGATTTGATGGGTGATAAATGTAATGAAGCACCAGGAGAGTTCTTAACCTAAATTCGAGACCATGACCAACCATATAAATAATTCCCTTTTAAAAAAAACCCTATGGTCTGACCGGGAATCGAACCCTGGACCTCATGAACAGTAGTCAGTAACGTTGACCACTAATCCATGAGGCTAGTTGTTTTCGTAGAATCCAATAAATGTGTATGAACCTTTGTTAATCTAGCGAAGAGAACTATGTAGGGAGCCAGTAGTTCTGGGTTTGCCCTCAAAGATGGATGCGCAGACATAATAACATTAGACAATAACGTCTAGGAAGAGCAAGAACAAAGCTGAACTGATACGTCACTGTAGAGTTCTGTTGCGATACACCAGCTCGAGTAACTAATTGGAAATTGAAACCGCGGGTTGCCATAGCAACGCCTCGGCGTAGCACTGTGAACGGGGGCTTCCAACGTGATCAAGTTGGCACGAGGAAACGCAACCTTCTGGTTACCATAGCAACAGGAGCCGCCCGTTTTCCCGCCATGGTGTGTACCAATCAATTCTCTTACCAACTGCGGACAATTTCAGAAATTCTCTACTGCGAGATCAAAGCCACAACACAGGAACAATTTCTACGTCGCTTATAACTTCAGAATACACTTTTCTCTACTCGCTGCATGGTAACAGACAACTGCATGTTCAAGCTAATAATATCATACATGTGTTCCCATAAAAACAAAACATATGAAATGTAATTACAGTTTCAATAAAACATATAAAAAGGAAATTCCCGTTTCCTTTGTTGTGATTTTCATTTAATAACCTGGAATTAGAAGTTAGAATAACTTGCACTGTGAAACAAATGAGATCTAACATTTGTTAAAATTGCATCGAACAAAGTAGGTTTTGGAAGAGTCCAATAAATTGCTGGTGCTGCCTTATCACGCAGCGGGCCCGGGTTCGATCCCCGATCGGGACAGTTCCCTGGGCGAGGTTTTTATTGGGGTTTTTCCTCACCTGTAAGACAAATGACAGGAAACCTTAAGGCCCAAACGGCCCCCGAACATCATAATATGACCATTGCAATCATAATCATTTATATTCATCTTAGATTAAGCTTAGGATTAAGGACTCTCCTGGCGCACCACTATCATCATCACCCATCACATCATCGAGGCAACTTAACCCCGCCTTCCATGCGCCACAACCTCAGAAGTGGGTTACAATTACGCCAATGCCAGGAGAGAACAAAAGAAATGCCCAAAAAAACATGAGGGATTAAAAATATTTATGGATTTATTACCCTCAAAAGAAAAATAAATGTGTGACCAGACTCATGGGCTACTGGCCAGAGCTTCTGACTACAATTCATGGTATCTCGGGCTCCATTCCCAGACAGAGTGCAGAAATGTTTTCCATAAAGGGATTTAATTCTGTGGTCGTCCAACAAACAAGAATTATTTAATAACATACTAACGTATACACCACACTAATTGTATTTTTAGCAATTAATACATTAAATTATGTATTAAAATAATATTAAGATTAACAAACATTTTCATTTGTTTAAATATTGTATAGCCATAAAATTAGTTTTCTATATATCATTCTTTTTCTTTGTTTTTTATATACATTAAATAGGGACAGTCTACCAATAATTTAATTTATCTTGCTTGAATACATTTTATTATTAGTTTTATTGTTAATCATAAGTATCATTAATGGTTGTATTATAGATCGTAACATAATAGATATTATCATATTGATCAAATCTTCGTTTAGTATTAATATTAGCGTTATTGTGATTGCTATATTCTGATGTAATATATGTTTGTCCTGGTGAATCGAAGAGGTCACATGGTCTTAACTCCACCAGGCTAAGTAAGTAAGTAAGTAAATAAATAAATAATGGTCTGAATTTAGGTTAACTTTAGGTTTAAGGACTCTCCTGGTACTTCATTATCATTAATCACCTATCACACCATTGCGATGACGTAACTCCGCCTTCCAGTTGCCCCAATTTAAGAAGTAGGTTACAATTTCGTCATGCCTGGAGAGAATACCAGAAATATCATAAAGACAACCTGGTGGCATTTGTAAAAAAAAAATCATCATCCATGCAAGTATTAGGGCATGTGGCCAGTTGCGGTCTCAAAGAGGAATTTTCCATCCCGTGCTTTTTTGGACGTCCCAGCGATATCTAAATTACACCAAACAGACGAAAAGTATATAATATAACGTGTGTATATGTGTGTGTGTGTCCAGCACTTAAAATATGGTTAAAAGCATGACGACTTGGTACAGAGCGACGGGACTTGCACACCCAACAATCGTGAGAAATGCCGGTTCCCACTTTGAGTACCGACTTCATGATCAACTATAACGGCTGGAGGACTCAACATGCCAACCACGTGTCACCCTATAGTGGCTGAATAATCGATATCAAGCCATGTGGATGTGAGGCCAGCAGACAGCTGGTGGTAGACCGAGGGCCTTCTAGGCCTGTCACGTCATATAGTCTATACATACTATAATATACCTTTTAAAATCCGGAAGAAGATGGTTGCTCAAACAAATGAATTATCTCCTAAGAGAATGCTTTCCAATCATCCCCTGCATAATTTACCTCCCTCAAATCATGGTTAATGCTATTTTCCTAGCTCGTTGATTTAACTACTGGGCGCTTTCCCCTGATTATGCGACAAGAAATTTCTATGCCCCTTCTTCATAACCGATCCCCTCGTAGCCTATAAGACTTAACTTTTCGTATCCTGTCTTATTACCAATAAAGGATAATTTAGTTCACTTATGTAGTTTTTACCACCCAACTATTATAAATAAATAATCTACAAAGTTTCCATTACCCTCTTTCATTCCTCACTTGTTCCACGTGTCCTGCCTATGAGACTTAACTGTTATTATTACGTCCAATTTTCCGTAAGGAGAATATAATTCTCCCACACGGTGGTTCACATTCCATGACAAGTTATTTCCCGATGGGGACTCGAACCAGCGAAAATAGCTTTCGATCAACACGCAAAGCATTAGAGCACGCGATCTCAACTACATCTTACAAGGCCCTTCAAATAGTACCTTTATATGCAATCACCAGGAGATTTGGTGCCCTGTGTGGCGACAAACATTATCCCGAGAATATACAACAGGTACCCATATCCATTGAATCTTGAATCTACCAAAGAACCAGAATATTTCATTGTCAACAAGCTACCGATATTCCTGGAATATCTCTGGGATTGACGGAATTGCGCCTGGAAGGCCGAAGTAACCCCGATTATACGAAGGGTAATAATGAATCACCAGCAGAGTCCTTAAACCTAAACTTAACCTAAATTTCAGAGCATGGGCGAACTCAGGAAAAAGTCCCTTTAAAGAAAAAGTCCTATGGTCTAGCGAGGTCCCATGTCTGGCCTCAAGACCATGATCCTGAAGGTTTAAGCCAGTTTTAGATTCCTAAACCCATGAGGATTCGAATCCTTGAGTTTGAGGGTTGTTTGAGCTGCAGGGCTGCGCCCCATATATGGAGTTGTGCGGAGCAAATATACCTGAAGAGATAAACGTATTAATATTTTAATAGCGGGATAGTTATTAAAACAATTAGCCAGCACATTTGGATTCGATCGACAGCCTCAAACCAATATTAACAAATAATATAAAACGCCTGCCAAAGTACGACTAGCTTATGTGCACAACACACCTGTCAGAGAAGTTGACGCTGTGTCACGGCGAAATTAAACAAATGTTTGTGACATAGGTTGGTTCGCTCGTTGTATCATTCATTAATCATAAATGAAAATTGCGTTATAGATAATTCATAATTTATTGCAAATATCTGTAAAAGATAACTCTGGTGAAATGAAGGTATAGAAAGGCATGGTGACATAAACTTCATTATGCAAATTATTATGGATGCGAAACATGGACTGTTACTTTAAGCAAAGAGAAAAGATTACGAGTATTTGAGAATAAAATTCTTGGGAAAAATTTTGGGCCAAAGGGAGATAAACAGACAGGTGAATGGAGAAAAACTACATAACAGTGAACTACATGATCTTTATGGGAAATCAGATGTAATAAGAACAGTTAAGTTTTGTACACTGCGATGGGTAGGACATTAGTATGAATGAAGAATGAAAGTAAGGCATTGGAAATCCAGAGAGAAACCACCTAGTTGGTAGACCAAGATAACATTAAACATGATTTGGGGGAAATATGAGTAGATTATACAGAGGATGATTGGAAAATATTAGCTCAGGACAGCTTATGTTCGCACGGCCACGGGTTCGATAGTGCAATGAGTTAGTTAATTGGTGATATAATTTCAATGTAATTTCTTCGAATAAACATAGATGTTCACAGAAAACTTAGAAATTAACTTTATTTAATATGATTCTATGCCATAGTGTTCTCCCTAGGTTAGGTCCTTCTCTGCGATCATAGCATTTCCATGCCATGCTTTGCAGCTTTACTAGGGAATTATAGGTGTGGTTGCTTTCCACATCGACATGGATGGTGTTTGCTTAGAGGCCTCTTTCTTCAAGCATCAGCTTCTTTTTACGAACCTGCAATTCTTCAGACTTGGGACCCACCGGGTTAAGTCCTCCTGGAGGAATTGTTCCTTGTATTATTTTTCCTAAAAATCCGTCGACCTCTGGAAGGGTTTGAACCCGCGACTCTCGGGACTAAAGGCAAAGAACGTATCCACTAGAGGACCGCAGCGGACATTCAAATATATATATATATATATATATATATATATTGGCGTAACAGGCAAAAAGCCGTGTGCCCATTAGGTTATAAATGAAGAATCCTGTAGAAGTCATGGATGACATGCGGTCAACACACCGACCCAATGAGACATCTAACAGGCAACTAAGATATTACTAGGACGTTGATGTCGTTAAATTTTGCTAAGAGGCCTTTTTATTGGGGCTTAAGGATATTTTACGAGTATAAAAATCTTCAGACGCAGAACCCACGGCTTAAAAGTCTCTCCCGGAGGACTGTGTGTGTGTGTGTGTGTGTGAGTGTGTGTGTGTTTGCGCGTGCGCGTATCTATATTTCTACCTATCCACCTGCCCTCTCTTACGAATAACAGGAATATAAATAAGATTATATTGTCTTCTCCTCGTGTAAAATGGACAACATTTTGATTAGTAAGTTAACAGTTTGTTAAAAGCGATGTAGCTGCAGTAATTAGATGAGTTTGAATACAGACACATCATGTGTATCGATTATCTTTCAACACACACGTGTAGCCAACCGGCTGCACAAAAATATTAACACCATCTCTTATTCCAATCACCGCTATAGCTACACAGCAAGCAGTTGCATACTTAGGTAACCTCCTAGACAAGTAGGTTAGTAACGGGTAGTTAGGTAGATAGTATATAGCTAGGCAGGTAGGAAGGTAGGTATTGCCCAATTCTGGTAACTGTAGCCGTCTTGGTGAAACGAAAGTTGCATGGCAGGAAACATTGCCGAGTGCGGAGGGAATTAGTAGCCATACAAAATAAATTCATAATAATAATAATAATTGTTATAAAACGCTATTCTACATTGAACTCTCCAAAGTTATTAAACAACAAAAATATGCACTAACAAAGAACTAGTAGATAAGAAAACGCAACATGCATTTTGTTTTCTAAATTGGGGGTAGTTACGGGCAGTACCTGCAATTCTCCCTCCCCTTAACTGCACCATACACCGTAGACTACTAAATGCGACTAAAGAAGCCAAAACTGAACTATAGGTACACAGCTCGTCAAAGGTGATGGATTACAATATAATTTTAATTAAACGGATTATAAGGTGAAATTTTATATAAAGATGGTTCACACAACATTCTTGTAAAATTATTTAAGCTTTTTTACTTAATAATTACATTCAATTATATTAAGACGTTCATATTTTGCCATATTCATCTAAAATGTTATGTTTGTACAAAAACGATAAAAAGGAATAAATTATCACGGAAGTAGAAACTTCACCCTGTAGTGATTTCAAAGAAAGATTCGGGTTTACAAATGAGCGATTGTTGAGGTAAGGGCGTGCAATTCAGCGGAAATGAAAGCTTCAGCAAGTAGCTATTGGACAAGAAATGGGGATAAAAGTAAAGTAAAGACCTTCCTATGCCCACATTTGTTATAGTTACAAGAACAATAGCATTATGTTAGGTGCGGGCAGAACGCCTTGACCCACTCTTGCATGTAAGGTGTCAATGTCATGACACACTGAGACACAGGGATGTATTCATAACATGCTCAGTGCTAAAATGGGTCACGGCCCAACACATGTCAACCATAAAACAGCGATTCCGGCGAAGGACTCTAGTACTGGTGACTTAATGTCAAATTTGCTTCGTAACTATTTTTTTAGCGAATTTGGATTAAATGTAACCATTGGGGTTGTTCTCTTAAGAATAGACCTATGTTTTTGAAAAAAAAAATGTTTACAGATCTTCATCGATCCTACATATGTGAATATATGTTTTTGCAACAAAAATCAATTAAAATGAAACTCCATGGCGCGAGAGCCCTAGAAGACCATTGGCCTATAAGCCGGCTGCCGGCCTCACATCTAGATATCTTAATCCCAGAGGTTGAAAATGTTGGTCCATAGTGGTAGTAGTTTCCCGAGAGACTCTTTGATGTGTTCTGAGTACATTCCATCTGGTCCCGGTGCTTTTTTATTTTTTGCCTGTCTTATAATGTCCTCTATTTCCTCTGGAGTTGTCGTGATTTTGATGTTTTTATGGTTCGTTGTCGGTTCCTCTGATTCGTTTTCGTTTCTGGTGTAAGCGATGTCTGTGTTGTTTTTGTTTAGCAAGTTTTGAAAGTGTACCTCCCATTTACCCATTGGTATTTCTTTGGCTCTTGTAATAGTTTTTCTCCTCAGTGCTATGAAAGGGTCATTCCTCGCGTCTTCCGCCATCTTCTTGGCTTCTTGTTCTACGAAGTTGTCTTTCTTCCGTTTTAGAAGTAGCTTATATTCCTTTTTACTTTGTGCATACATATGGTGTTCGCTCTCTGTTTGTTTTTTCCTTACCCTGTGTAGAGCTGCTAGAGTTTCTTTTCTTTTCTTATAACACTCTGAATCAAACCATCTTTGTGATCTTCTATAATGACGCTATACAATGAACCTATAACAACAGTCAACAACTTCAGATATCTAGGCGTAACCCTACAAACAACAGGGAACTCGTTCAGATACCACATACAAGAAAGGACAGCAGAAGCCACGAAAGCGATGTATAGAATAAAGAACATTGCATCCTTATCACTAACGTCAGCCACTACACTTTTCAACACGACAATATCCCCAATAATCATGTATGGGCTCGAATTAATATGGGAAAAATTAACAATCACTGACTTAGAACGCATTGAGAAAGTCAAGGCACGGTTCCTAAAGTGTGCCCTCAGAGTGGGAAAATATGCTCCATCAAGGCTGGCATATGAGCTGGCCAAGGAAACTTTTTACATAGAAGATCTGAGACTCAGCCTACAATCTACCGGAGCCAGCAACAAGCTACTAGAACGGAGAAGAATGAAAAGAGCGGAGATAGATATCGACTTCTATGGGACGACTGCAATGATCGATCGCAACTGGACCAAGGAGAATCAGGAGCAGAGACACACCATTACAAGACTAGCCATTCACGGCTTTCACCACAAATTATGCAAGAACAAGACATTCCACACCCCGAATGACCAATGTGTGTGTGAATTGTGCGGACAGAGATGTAACCAATATCATATCACCGAGTGCCGTGAAAGAATAAAATCAATCTCAGAATATAGCAAAGAATAATGCCCATTCGGGTGAACCTTCCATATTTATTAATCCCAGAGGTAGACGATCATCCTGCCGGTGTAGGGATGATGTGATCAACATGCGAGGACCCCAGCCGTTATAGCTGGTTTTCTCAACCTGAACAAAACTCGATATATAACAATAAAATAAGAAAAGTAGGACCCAGATAATTAACCATTCGGGACAGTGGGCGTTAAGATGAAACGAAAATTTAGAAATTGCTCTACAGCAACGATACTCGGTACATGATATTGAAATAAAACGAGGATGGTATTCTCAAAAAAAAATAAGTCGAATTCGAGCATCAGAAGTGGAGATTTACTTGAAAGTTCAAAAATGCTCTTCTGGCCGCCATTTTTTGTTTTTCCGCAACATAACTGTATACACAATATTGATATAACAAAAGAAAGATTCATTATACAAACAAGAATCGTTGGGCTATAAATTCTACATATACAGGAATTCGCTTAGTTTGCGCAATTCCTGCATGACGACTTTCTTTGAAAATACATAAATGTATGTCCACCATGCTTCTCAACTTATTCACAAAACCGTATTTTCAATCCTACAAACTCTCCATATAGCGATAGGCCTACAACCCGTTTACAGGTGTACTCCCAATGATACAATACAACTGACACGTGAGTAGCAGTGTCTTACCATGTCAGCCTATCGAATGTAGGATTAATAGGAGGGCGGGGCGCCTGTTCACACATAGTGGACATCTATTAACAGGCCTGTCTAGAAGGCGGTTCACTAATAATGCAGTTGCTGGCCTCACATCCACATGACATTTACAGAGGTAGACGATCATCCATCCCGAATAGGTGACATGTGATCGGCACGTTGAGTTCCTTCAGTCGTTTAGCTGATTTTTTCAACCTTAAACCGCTACTTATTGTAGCTACCCAAATTCTTCACGGTATTGGATTCCTTGAGAAAATTTATTTCTCTGGTACCTTATACATGGCGTGTGCTGCTACACCTAAATAAATGAAACAGGTTAAAAGAAAATTACGGGTTAATTAGATCATATGATATATAATGCGACAAACCAAACATGGCGGTCGCTAGAGTGATTTTTTAATTTCGGATTTCAGATAAACCATCACTTATAATGATCGGACTTCGCTGATTTTTGGAAAGTATCTACCTCGGTTTCTTTTAATAGCATATACCGAGTTTCGTTGCGAAACATAAAAAAATTGTGACCGCTAGAGGCATTTCTATTTTTTGTTTCGTTTCAAGTGAACTCCTACGCCTAATGGTTTCAGAAAATAACAGATACCGACTAAACATTCTCCGTACCTGGAAACCTATATGTACAAATTTTCATAACAATCGAGTAACTATTTGGACTTTAGCGAGCACAAACATACACAGCCTGAATGTTTATATTATTAAAGATGGGGACCAGCGCAAGTCCCCCATAGTTCTGGACCAAGGCTTCGTGCCTTAAACCGCTCGGGACATTTTGAATCAATGTAAGGTAAAAAAAAAAACAGTCCATTCTGTATATCAGCCGCACTATATAACGTGGATATTGCGATCTTATACAAGTCAACTAGAAGCTTGTTCCCCAGGGTAGTAGGCTACGTGTTAAACCCGCTACACTATAGAGTTTGTAATCCCTATGAAGCCCCTGAGATAACTTGCATCAATTCAGTTCCTGGGATAAAATTAGGCTCTCCACAAATTCCAACAACTTAAAAAGCAAATAAAATTCATCCTTTAATCTTGCGAAACACAATTTTTTATTACAGGTTGGCAACAAAAAATGTCCATCTCCGTTGTCTATGACGCAGGAGATTTAGAACGGAGAAATTTCCAATTTAGTGCGGAATCTGGTGCACAATCTGGCCCCACCTGCCTGCAATTAAATTATAGTCACACTTCTGAATAACGGACACCTGCGGGGAAAATAAAAATATCCGCTATTATGAAATGTGCACTATACAGACAAATAAATAAAAATACAGTACAGTACAATTTGCAGTAGTGTGGTAGAAAGAAAATTACAGTACGTGTGTAAATTAGTGAATTTTTTTTTTAGAGTACAGTGGTACTATAAAAGTCGGGCACCTGGACTTGTGGTTATGCTCCGCGCCTCTGACTCCGATGGTCGCAGGTTCAAACCCGGCCGGGGTCGATGAATTTTTAGGACGGAAAAATCCAAGGAGCAAGTCCTCAGGGAGGGACTTTAAGCCGTTGGTCCAAGTCTTTAGATTTACATTAAGCTTGAATAAAGAGGGCCTCCAAGCAACATTTACTGATCTCAATCTTAGTTGCCTGTTAGATGTCTCATTGAGTCGGAGCGTTGACTGCATGCCATCCATGACATCTCTGTTCAAATAAGGCAACTAAAATTTAACTAGATCTAGTAACTCCTTTCAATGGAGATGCTATGGCTCAGCAATGGAAAACGTAATTTTATAGATAGATAGATAGTACTATAAAAGCTGAATGGTAAATTAGATTGTTAATTCGTAGGTTCACAGTTGCCAATTACTGTATGTACAGTAGAGCGATTCAAAAGTCAAACGGTATACTTTCAATCCAGGTATGTTGGAGAAATATTCGTTCAGTACCGAGGTTTACATTTCCAGGCCACGATTTCAAAAGTCATGTTTATTTTTTATGTCACTAATCTGTGTTTTTTCGAACAGCAAACCGCTCTCAGCCATATCTCAAAAACTAAGCTTTTCCTTGCCATAGACATTGATTATCTCTACCTTTCCATAGTGTTAATCGCTCGTATTGTTGTCACATTTCAGCAAGAAGGCACAAACAATATCCACATTAACATGCTACTCCCGAGACTCAAGTTAAAAAACGCGCTATAATTTTTACGTTATACATCAATCCGCTAAGCGACAAATTGTTTTAATTGAGATTTTGATGTCATCTGTTGCAGTGGCTCATGAAGTAAGTGTACGCATACTTTTAGAGCCAAATCTTTAAATATCCATCCATAGTAATTCTGCCCGAAGGCAGATCCTTCACTGCAATCATAGCATTTTCATGCTATGCTTGCAGCTTTACTAGGGAATTGTAGGTGTGGTAGCTTCCCGTTGCTTTCCACGCCGGTGAAGGATGATAATGATAAGGATGATGATGATGGTGATGGCCACATGATTTCGGGGACCGATTTGGCCTTAAAGTTTTCCTGACATTTGTCTTACAGGTGAGAAAAAAAACCCGATAAAAACTTCTTTAAATATAGCCTTATCATTATGGACAAATGTAAATGCTATCAGTCCTATCTGAAATTCTATGTTTTGCAATATACGGCTGTGAAATTAGATCTCCATACATGCTAATCTAAATTTTGCATGAAGCAGGTAAGCGCCAAATGTTCGCTCTTAGATCGTTGATGCACAACTGTCAAACAAGGAAAATCGCTTGCAACATCCAGCATTGTTAGTTTGGCGTTACAATAAATAGTGAAGATTGATTTAAACTTTAAACTTATTTTCCTCGAAGCTTACATAATGGCGCCTAGCCGGTTGATGCATAATGCCGTTCATTTTCATTTGCAATGATTCCATGTAGAATACAAACGGTTCCCTTCTCGCGCTGTCCGTTATTCGGAAGTTTTAATTGTCGTTCGAGGATACGTTTTAGTGTTCGCGTCCGTTATTAAGAATGCCCGCTACTGGGAGGAGATTTCCCCAAAATAAGCTATTATTTTTTTCTTAATGTCCTGACAATAAAGTGTCCGTTAAGGGAAGTTTGGCCATAATTTTTAATTAATTATATAATAAAAATTTTGAATCTGTTTATTGAATACAGCTTACAAGATATACGCTAAGATTATTACTAGACGATTAAATATAATAAATGAGTATACATTAAGTGAAGAACAGTGTGGCTTTCGGAAAGGTCGGTCATGTTCAGATGCCATTTTCACAATAGAGCAACTTATTCAGAAGAGAAGAGAATTTAATTTGCCAACTTGCATACTTTTTATTGACTATCAAAAGCATTTGATAGACTGTCAAGAAATAAACTATGGGAAATAATGTATGACAAAGGGTTTCCAGGACACATTGTCAAAGTTGTGCAAAGCTTATATTTTAAATCAGAAATAATGATTGATAAAGGAGTTACAATGAGCGATAATACATTAGAAATTAATCAAGGGGTCAGACAAGGATGCCCGCTATCTCCTGCACTCTTTATAGACGAGATCATTGTACAATGGCAATCAAATTTAACCATAGAGTTTAAAGTTGGCAGTACGATTCTAAATACCATACTGTTTGCAGACGATCAGATAATCCTTAGCTCTTCAGAAGACAATTTACAAATAGCAGCATATAAATTAAACGAAATAGCAAATAAATTCAATATGACAATCTCTGAAAGTAAATCGAAAGTAATGGCATTCAACGGGAAAGACCATATGAGGTGTAAAATCAGTATTAATAACAGTATAATACAACAGGTGAACAATTTTAATTATTTAGGATGCAATGTATCATACTGCCAGAAGGAAGATATTAATATTAAATTAAATAGATTTTACAGAATGTGTGGCACTATAAGACGGACACTGAAAAATAAAACTTTGAGGAGCACACAACTAAAATTTTACAAAATTATGGCAGTGCCTGTCTTAACATATGCAAGTGAAAATTGGACTCTTAACCGTTCAGTCAGAAGGAAAATAGAAACTGCAGAAATGAAGTTCCTACGTTCAGTAGCAGGTGTGACAATTTTGGACAAGAAAAGAAGTGAGGATATTAGGAATGACTTAAATATTTTCAATTTAACAAATAGAATTGACAACATGAGAAACAACTGGTATGAACATGTCAAGAGAATGCCTACAGATAGAATCCCTCAGCTGTTACTAAAGTACAAACCAATAGGACATAGAAATGTTGGACGCCCATTTACTAGATGGGAGGATTCATTAAATCCCACTTGATGTGAAAACAGGTCAAAAGGCCTAATTTCATGAAGCAGAAGAAGAAGAAGATAAAAATTTTGAACTGCCCTGATATCGAATCCAGACCAGCTATTCAACAGGCATGCTACAACGTGAGCCCGCACGACGGATCAGAGATATATGGTTAAAACACGTATCGAATGACAGCTGTAGAAGAATTCCAATATTTCTGTCAAGGACGTAGGAGACATGGACGTCCAATACAATCCTCTTATGTCTAGCTGCTACCAAAACCGGTCAACAACACTATATTGACAAGAACATGGTAACCACTAGACGGTGATAATTGCAAGTTGATATGTTCACCCGAATAATGCGCCTGCAGGTATACAACCCGCTGTGGGATGGAAGAATGGTCAATGCACTTACAACGCGAAACGAAATAATCAAATCCACCTCATTGCTACGGCTTTAAGATCTGTTTCCAAATGTCATTTTCCCTTGTTATAGTGAACGCATATTTTATAGCAGATGCCAATCGTAAACGTTACCATTACTTCAACATTTTCCTCCTCTCACTATTTTTATATTCTGACATTTAAATATTTTTATTAGGAGTATTCCACAATACAGTGTTTCTCCTACAACCCAAAGTGATTTGTTGCCAGAGGTTCCTGTCTAAAGCATCATATTCCCTCAAATGCATTTTCTCAGAATTTGCTACAAGCTTGGATTTTTAACAAACGCTTATCGAGAAATTAAACAATGAATATGAGACTAAATTCGTGTACAACCTTGAATTCCATGGAAGGAAGTCGTTTACCTTCAAATGACTGTCTCATTTAACTTAACCGGTTAAGATTTCCGCCCTGTTCTCTGAAAAAATTCACATCGTCTGATCATTAAAAAAAAGTACCTCCGTGATAAACAGTAGAACTCCATGTACTACCTGTAAAGTATGTTTTCCACTCCACGCAAGTATATTACATAACTAACTCACTTAAACTGTCGAATCTACAGCTTCATGGCCGCACCGAAATAAGCTCTCAACACATTCGCACCCTGAGCTAATGTTGTCCAATCTTCCCCTGTATAATATAAAACAACTGAATGGCGCGACAGGCCTAGAAGGCCCTTGTCCTATCATCCGGCTGCTGATCTCACTTCCATGTGTTAATCACAGTGGTAGACGATCATCCTGCCACTCTAGAGGTGACATGGTCACCATGTCGGGTCCCAGTCGTTACAGCTGGTTTTCTCAAACAGGACCCTCTATTCTTTGCAGCTACCAAAATCCCTCGCGATGCTGGTCCCACAGCTCTGTCTTAAACCGTTCGGCTATAGCACGTACATATTTGTATAATAGAGAACATATTTCCCTAAATAAAATTATTTTCTCCCAGCGACTTCGACCCCATAACTCTGCGCCAAGGCGGGATGTGTTAGACCACTCGGTTATGACGTGGTAAATATGATACAGGTCTACACGTTCGAAATAAACGCTAGAACACACATGACTCTACTAGGCAGGCAAAAAATCACTTTGTGGGCTGTCGCACTCCAAATGGGAGCTACTGAATAAAAGGGATATGATACAACCAGTGTAACGTGTACTGGTAGAGAGGATCTAAAAAACAACTGGCCCATACTGACCAATCTCCAAGATGTTTACCTACAGAAAGCTATTTTTATAGAGCAGGTTTACAAAATTATTATTTTAGACCAAAGTTTTTTTTAACAATAAGAGTGAAGTACTTACCAGACGTGCTCCAAGTGGAGTCTCTCCACATCTGGTGGTCGTTCAGGCTGAGCATTCCTTTCGTGTCATCTTTCTGTTCCTCCACACCCCACAGTTTCTTGGCAGAAGGTGCGATCTGCAAACAAAACAATACTTTTTCACATCCAAAATTCTCCCTCAAATATGTATCTAAAAATATGTGAAAGTCCGACATGAAAGAGCTGCATGAACAAAGAGAATTACTCATCAAGTTGAATTTATGGTCCCATTTTTGCTGGTTTACAGAATATATATTAATTTTATTAAAACGCAGAAAGTCAATTTCTGATGCAATTTGTTTAAAAGTGTCTGACTGCAATGAAAGCAAATTACGCATAACCGTAAGTTATTACCTATTTGCATAATTATTTGTCACCAATTTAAATAACATCTACTAACTCATTTCTCAATTACTTTATTAAAAACATTATATCACATAGGGTACATTGCCAATTTAAGGGTTAATTACATAAACGGCTAACCAAACATGGTTGTTCCTAGAGACAATTTTTAATTTCAGGTTCCAGGTAAACCCGCATTTCTAATTGTCAGATTTCGCTGGTTTTTAAAGAATGCATTTCTCGGTTTATTTTAATAGCATATAGTGAGTTTTGTTGCAGAGTATCGAAAATTACGACAACTAGAGGGATTTCAAATTTTCGTTTCTAGGAAACCCTTCACCAAATAGTCGGATTTGCCTGATAAACGAACTCAAGCATGTTTTAATTAATTGTTACATGCCAAATTAGGTTTCTGTGAAACAGAAATTTCGGCCGGTAAAGCAATAACACACACACACACATATGTCATGGTGATTTTAGTTGTCTACTAGGTAGGATCAATAAAAATCCATAAAAACAAGTCAAAAATGCTTAAATGAGAACAATTTAATTATACTGATTAAGAATTCCGCAAAAAGAAGTATATTTAACAAATTGTTTTATAGATAGACAACTTCGCCATACTTTCTACGTAATCTAATTTAGTGACACTTTCATTTTCAGCTTCTTCAGGATGCTTCAGCAAGCATCGTCACACTGGCCAACTAATGAAAGTAAAATCTGCAACACATTGTTCCCAACTGTGTTTAAATACCAAAACTAACAAATTACTAACACTGGTTCAACAGGCTATTTGTATGGCTATTGTTAAAATTATTTTAAAAATGGGGCTAAATAAATAAAATGACCAAATGAAACAACATGACCATGCAGAAATTGCGTAAAATAAGCGAATTCCTTAACAATGTCTTATTTTTCAAAATACTCCTAATGTAATTTTTCTGAATATTTATAAATTTAGATCCAGTGCGACACGAGTTGGTTACTTTATTGTAATGAAATTTGATACACTGTGGGATAAGAACATAAGAGTAGATACCAATTTACAAATTTATAAATCCATAATTCGAAGCACTGTAACATACGGTTACAGAAACTTGGTAATTGAATAAAAAATTCAGATTAAAGCTTATGCCCACTGAAATGGATTGTTTTGGGGGGGGGAAATGGAAAAAATCAGAAATACGATCCTCAGACAACAAATGAAAGTCCAAAATTCAATTCTGTGAGATACAGGCAATTAGAGTGTTATGGTCATGTATGGAGCGAGGAATTTTATGAAATTTCATGTTTTAAACTATTTGTCAGAATGTGCTGAGACTAAGTATCTTTACATTTTATGATATGCAGAACCAAATAAGACCAACTAAAAACTTCATATTTCATTAATATTTTAGTAAAATGTTCAGTTTTGATTTATGAAGGTAAAGTGATTCCACTACAGTCTTGGGAGGCCTTTGAGGTAGTGGCATGTTGAAGCTGCCATCTTTGTAGACAATAAGCACGAGATGTCCGCCGGGTTGTCGGATATACCCGATGGCCGCATTTGTGCCCGGAACATGCATCTAGTATTCACTTCCATTAGGATCTGAGTCGACCCCAGGTCCACAATGACAACAGAAGGTCTGGTCCAGCTAAAAATCTTGACTATACCGAGACTCGAACCCACAACTGTCCTGTTTGTACCACGTTTCCTTAAACAACTACGCTATGGTGTGGTGTGAACCATTAAAATTGTTTCAGATCATGAATATATTTTATATTGGGTTAGAATTAATGAAAAAGTTAATTAAAATCGAAATACAGTGAACATCTTGTCACCTTGAGCTATAATTAAGTGTTGTCTCATTTATGTGCTGGTATGTACACTTATAAGTTATAGTGAGCCTATGTATATAAATACATGTAAAAAGTTTAGAAAATAGTAGCTTCATGATATTTTTATGTCATAATTTTCATATTTTCCATATTTGTCTTTACGATTTCATATTTTTGTATAATTTTCATATAATTCCTTGCTCTAGTCATGTATGTAGGATGCTAAAGAAAAGATTAACGAGACAAGCCTGGGAATGGATTACACCTGCGAAAGGAAAGAGAAGTCGACCTAGATTTAAACGGATGATGATGTAAGAAGAGTTATAAGGGAGCTAGGTGTGCAAAAATTGGAATGGGAAGATAGAGAAGAATGGAGAAAGAAGATAAAAATTTGAAAACCTTTAGATACAGAAAGACGTTTTATTACATTGTAAACCTGTTTATAAATTTAAAAAATTATACAGTGTCAAATTCGGCCAAAAAGAAAAAAAAGTGCGTTGAAGTCAGACATGTTATTTATTTTTGTTTTAGGCCCATGGCCTATTCCATGCAGAATTAAGAGTCCCTCCATATCATTTTTTTGGTCTTCCAGGTGTCATCCCATCCTCTGGTAAATCTCTTGCAATGTGTACAATTTATATCTGGTATCATGTGGGACATATGTTGATTCCATATCTGGTATCATGTGGGACATATGTTGATTCCATTCATTCCCCCCCCCCCCCACTCATTTACCTATTGTCTGAATATTCAGCTACCTTCTTATTTCATTTCTAATTTGATATTTCCTTGATTTACGTCCAATCTTCCTCAGAATATTAATTTCATTTGTTTCTAGAGAGACATCGGTAAAAATTGGGCGTATAACAACTTTATAAGTTCAAATCGAGTCACTTCGCCCCCCCCCCAAGTAGACCTCCTATTGGGTCACAGTTCAAATATTGTCAAATACTGCTCTACATCTTAAATTCTACACGATCTTTACACGAAACGAGATATAATAATAAAAGTTAAGTGTCGTAGAATGCGATGGCAGTACATATTGCACGAATGGGGAATGAAAGAGAGGCTTGAAAGGTTCGCATAGGAAAAAAAAGATGCAAAACGTCAAGTTGGTAGAGCAAGAATGAGGTGGGAAAATAACATTATTATTATTATTATTATTAATATTAATATTATTATTATTATTATTATATATTGAATATCCAAATAATATGATTACTGTTTCACCTTCCGGTATGCTAGGGTTTTAGTTACAAAACAATTAATTATTTACATTCATTTACAGAATGCTTAATGTCATGCGTTACATGTCATAAATAATAAAAGTTACTCAGTTACACGTCAACAATAATGTAATGTAATGTAATATGAACAATTAATGAATTAATTAACAATCCAAAAACTGACTCTAAGTTTCATAAAAACATGCCCCAAATGGTAGTCGTTTCAATGAACTTTGTTTTACAACCAATGACTTTCGTGTTTCACCTCGTTCTTTATCGATTTATCTTTATCAACTCCTGCTTTTGTGATAAAGAAAGTTCCTCCTTTCTAATATTCTGAACAGATCAAAGCATTATTTTTCTCCAACAATACATTGAATATAGCAAATAACGAACAGATTCTTCCGTAATTTTACTAAGTTGTTTACTAAAAAATAAATGAATAACCTATAATGTTAATTATAATATACAGTTTGATGTATTTCATTATTTCTCCACTAGGGTGCATTCTTGCAATATTGCAATCTCATTTGGCAATAAATAATATGATCAAGTTGCAGTGAATATACATAACCTGACATTTCAGATTTTTCAAACATCGCCGTCTACATTAAGGGCACCTGGTAGAGTTTTGGGGTCAAAAAATGTATTTGTTTTCTTTATTGCAAAAGATTGTAATTAGAATAGGGAACATGCCTATATATTTTTTTCTTATTTAGGCCTTTTAACGGCTTTTAGCAGCCCTTTAAAAATGGCATCCATACAACCACGCCCATCTCAACATAGCTATTTTTCAATACAGTTTCTTGTATTCTAAATAGTTTATTTTTCAATGTGGAGATTTTTGTTCTATTCAGGTGTATTAATTCCAGTGTTGGCAGGCCTGCTTATACTGGTAACCATCTTTAATCAGATGGTTAATGGCGGATTTTCTGTATGCAAACAAATTTGTGAGTTTTTTTTAATATAAATAAATAAAAGGGGAGGATAAAGAAATTTGGGAAAGGAAAATACTACCCCGGAAAATCAATTTGGCTAAATAGTGTAAATAAAAAATCATGTAATATTGAAATATGTAGACCTAATGATGTTACACCACAAGGTTCCAATATCAATGATAAAAATGTGCAAGTTCTGAAAGTATTTAAAAAGTAAACTAATTTATCTGGAATCAGATATGAATGTTAGTGATAACTGAGTAAATAACTCAAGTGGATTTGTTATAGTTGATGTAGGTATTTTATCCAAGCTAGAAGGGTTTGTAAAATGTAAATATCGTAACAACATGAATTGTATAAAAGTGAGTGAAATTGTTGATAGTAGGAAAGGGTTAGCTTCAACGTTAGCTTTGATATGCACTTTATGCTCTAAAACTGAGTCATGCATGACCTCACACAAATGGCTAATAAAAATATGAAGTAAATTTGAGGTTAGCGCATATGGCATTAGGTGCATAGGGAAGGGACAGAAAGCTGCTCAAACTCTATGTGCAATGATGAATCTTCCTTCAGCACCTACTAAATTTGTAAATCATTACAAAGCTTTGTTTCAGCCTTTTCAGGAAGTAGTTAATAAGTCAATGATAAGTGGTGCAATAGAAACAGTAATTACTAATAAATCATGTGATATAACTGCAGCTTTCGATGCTTCATGGCAGAAACGAGGTCGTAGTTCATTGAATGGTGTTGTTACAGGAACAGCTTTACACAATGACAAGGTAATAGATGTAGAATGCCTAACTAAATTTTGTACGAGTATTAATTGTAAGTTGAAGAAAGATCATGCCTGTGTAAAGAACTATGAAGGATACAGTGGGGAGCGGGATGGAGAGTAAAGGAGTGCTGGCTATGTATAAGAGACCAGAAACACTTCACAATGGGGTTCGCTGTGTGAATTATCTAGGCGATGGAGACTCAAAGGGCATTTATTAAGGTTCTGATGCACATGTGTAAGGGCCAAGTGTGGTAGTGGAGATGATGGAGTGCCAGATTAAGAAAATTGAGAAAGGACATGAAAGGTATGAAACTGAGTGATGGAAAGTCATGAGTTGGCGTGGACGGTTGGGCAGATGTGGAAATTAAGTCATTGCAACATTATTATGGCCTGGTCATTAGAAGACATGCTGGGGAAAAAGATGTTATAGATATGAAGAGGGATATATGAGCAGTTTATTCCACAAACTGTCAACCGATGATAATCCACATAATAGCTTATGTACTAAAGGCTCAGAGTCATGGTGCAATTTTCAGAAAGCTATAGCCAACTGGAGTGGCATACAGCCATAAGCATATGCTACCTAAAGCAATAATGGAGGCAATAAAACCAATTTTTAGAGATCTGACACAAAACTGCTCTCCTAGTGCTTGTATGGCTATACGCAGAATCCGAATGAAAGTTTAATCACTGTATTTAGGAAAGGATCCCAAAAAAATGTGTTCGTAGGGATTGAAACTTTAAAGTTTGGTGTTTTAGACGATGTTATATGTTTTAATAATTGTACTAGGGAGAAGTGTGTGGTTTTTAAGAAATTGTGGATAGAACCAGGAAATAACTCCCTAAGAGCATTGAAAAATTACGTATCATCAAGGCAGAAAAAGATGTTCAGTACTGGTCCAAGGTAGCTAGAGTGACGATGAGAGCTGCTAACAGGAAAAGAGAGGTTGAGGAAAACCAGAAATGTGATGAATATGGACCAGAACACATGTAACAAAATGCTCACTTTTTTTCAATTTCCCTTAAGATTGTTTTTTTTTCAAGTTTCAGGTGCATATTTCTCAGAAACTATGAAACATAGAAGCTTCAATTTTTTGTGGATGTTCAGAGTGTATCCAGTCGGTCAAATATTTTGTTGTTAAAATATACTATTCTCAAGAGAAAAAAAGTAATGCAAAAAAAATAAAAAATAAATATCTTAATGTAAATAATGTTTATAAAATATGTTAGGCTCTCAAGTGAATAAACTATTCACTGGTTTTCTCAAGCCACTCACAATGTCAGTAAAAAGAATAGTGCAGTTCTGCTGATTAGTTTTAAGAAAAGTGTACCCATATGGGGAAGTGTATATATATTGTAAATTATTACATGATTTGAAAATCCTGGTAAAATGAAAGCAATTAATGCTAGATAACAATCAATGACAGTAGTACCATCAGAAGACCTGTCTTAATTGGCTGTAAAATTGTTATTGTTCTAGGTAGTGTAGTTCCATAGAAAATAGAGTTTGTTTCAAATGTTGACTAGGCATAAAAATATATAAATATTTTAAAAATCCGGTAACCATATTTAAATAGTGATGTTTTGAGTAAACAGCTTAATTTTATTAATTAAGTAGTTCTAACAAATGCCACTCTTGATTTCCAAATCCTCTAGATAAATTCACTAGTCACTTCGTGACTTGTGAATTTATCCATGATTTGGAAATCACTTCTGGCATTATTTATGATAAAGTCATACAGCTTCCGACAGCAACATTTCTTAGCAAAATAACATTAGCCATGATTTGAGGGGAATAGATAATATACAAGGATGGTTGGAACGACTCAGAATAGGGTTGTGTGCAGAGCTTATGTCTACGCGACCATGATCCTACGGGTTCGATAGTGCCACTGAATTAGTTAGTTATTTCGAACTTAAATTACAGCTTTCAGCAATAAATACTGATAATGTGTTATGAGAGCAAACAGGATGGGAATTTGAAACGAGTTGAACATGAAAATGGAACTTGGTTGTGCGGGCGATATGCGGTTCATTAATCACAAATAACGGATAATCACAATAAACTGTTCACAAGATGAGGGTACGTGTCCGTTACATATTGTGCATTGTCTAAATTAAAACAGTGACAACTACTTGTCCATTGTTGTTGTTTACTCCCGATCTGCAAGTTTTTACATATCATTGCAAAATACTGTATGTTGACTAAACACTTGAAGAAAGTAGCATATTTTAGAGAAAGGTCAAACCTATTCAAAATTGGTTAAATACAGGTACATATATACAGAGCACAAAGCATACAGTCTTAAAGAAACTAAGATGAGCAAAAAATAGCAGTGGGAATAAGTGCGTATGTGCTGGCTTCAATTGCTAGGTTTAAACAACACCTTCAATTTGGAGATTTATTAAAGGAATAAAAAATATTGGACATGAAAGTAATATCCTTCTTTTTTGCTCCATAGTGCGTTCTGACGTAGTTACAGGAATGGCGACCGTGATTGAAGGCTTAATTTCCCAAATTTCGGGGTAGCCAACCTATAAATAACTATACTGTAATATTACAAATTACCTACCTAAGGCGGGAAGTAAAACCACTGTCCTTTATATATACTACGTACAATCGGCCGCGGTGGACTAGTGGTTATGCTCCTTGCCTCTGGTCCCAAGAGTCGCGGATTCAAACCCGGTCGGGGCCGATGGATTTTTTAGTATGGAAAAATCCAAGGAGCAAGTCCTCCGGGAGGGGCTTTAAGCCGTAGGTCCCGAATCTGAAGATTTTCAGGCTCGTAAAAGATCCTTAAGCCTGAATGAAAAGACCTCTAAGCAAAAGTTACCAAATTTTCCCGACCTGGTAATACCTTGATTTCCTAGATGTCAGTATGAGGCGGAACGCTGACCACGGACCACTCAAATGGCATCTATACGAAAACAAGTGTAACTAAATTAGTATGGTTCAAATTCTTCCTTGTAGAGGGAGAGCGCCTAAATATCTGTTAAGGGAAACATGGGCTTACAAGAAGAAGAAGAAGACAATGTATACACAATAATATATCCAAAAGGCAGGGTTAATATACATTATACGAAACAAATCACTGCATTTTAAATGAATTTAACTTTATTTGAAACAATATATAACAATACTTCGTACTTGCCACCAATTTATACCTGATTGGTGTCACGGCCTGCTATAGTCTCAAGTAAACAATTTTCGGCATTTACCGTATATACATTGGTCAGACTGCTAATTTCAGACAGTTGTTTATAACGGACGCAAATATTTCCAACAAAGATATTATTTTACTATTATTTATTATTTTGAAAACACCATCGTGCAAAAAATAATGTACACCACACTTTGTGAAGTGTTTTACAGAATCTCCTAAATTAAAAACCTCGCTATCGGTCGGTTTTTAATTACTTCCTCACTTCTGTAAAAACCACTTCCCAACATCGCATTGTGATATAATGATAACCAGCAATCAATGGGTGAATATTAAATAAATTAACTAAATGAAGAAACACCCGAGTATCTGAAAACGGTTTGCTTAAACGCGCCCTACTTTTTGTGTAATTTAGACACATTCGAATAAGTCAAACTTCTTAGGAAGTAGGGGTACTACATGTGTGATATATTTAGTTTTATTGAAGTTTACTTCCAGTTTCAATTGGCTAGTGTTACTCAATACAATATGCGTGTTGGCTCCTGCTATCAGCATGTACCAGCAGGTTACTAATACCATTGAGTTGTAGGTCTGATTCATGCTCTAAAGACTTGTGTATATTAGAACCATTTTTATTGAAAGACGTACGCACATTGTTTGATAAAAATGTCTGAAGGCAGATTAGTTTTTTGTGATGAATACGTCACTGGCGATGTAAAGGACCTCTGTGAAGGTCTCGCAACTTTAAATGTTGCTAAGTCACCATAAGTCGCAGTTATGTGCATGGTACACATTCAAATTCTGCCGCGGTACTCCATATATATTACACACAGTACATGTATTATATCTCCTTCCCCATGGTTCAAGGCCACGATCTATTCGTCCCTATCACCATCCAGCAGAAGCTAGTTCATATTTTCCAAACATCCTTCTCTACCACTAACACTCAAGACTGCTAGAGTAGCGAAAATAACAAGGAGTAGGATGGTTCAAACCTCAGACTCTCAAAATAGTTAATTTGATAACATTAGGGTGTCAATCTAAAATAATAATTTTATGATAGTCTTCCATTGATCATGAATGAAGTGATAGACATAGGAACTAAAGTTAGAAGTCATTTCTATTCATCTGGATCATAAGGATCGCTCTTTCTTGGTAGAATGTTTAACCGCTATTGAAGATGGGACGTAACCCAACGTGCCTTCAAAAGGCGATTCCGCCGGTTAATTCGCCATAGAGCAACAGAAGGATCATTTTGACATAAGTTTAAGACAAACTAAAAAACAGGCTTGTTAATGGTAAATGACTTTATCTTTGTCTCCTGATCCACGATTGGTTTTGACGGCTGGATTATCGCTCAAACATCAACTAGAAAATAATATAAAAGGACTGCAGAGGATATCAGCCGGAAGAGACAGGCCATGGGCCCTCCACGTTAATTCCTCCTAGCTGCCGAGTGTGCACCCGGATCAATCTCAGTGTGCGCGCGGCGGGCTGGGGGACAATGTGTATGGGTTTATAAAGAGTGGCTCTGCTCTTCCAACCCCCATGTCTTGTCATGACAATGTATCCTATACTTGGAAATATCCGACATGCGCTACTAGGCCTAAATAAATTAAATATTACGGGTTAATTAAATTATGTGGAATACATTGCGACGAAACAAACATGGCGGTTGCAAGAGTGAATTTTCAAGTTTCAGGCAAACCTCCACTTCTAACGGTGGGATTTCACTGATTTTTTATATCTACCTCGGTTTATTTTAATAGCATATGCTATTAAAATATACGCAGTTTCGTCGCGAAACATATCAGGCTAGAGCAAATTTTAATTTTTTCCTTCAGGTGAACTCATACAGATAATGATTTTAGAAATGATAGCAGCTAAACACTCGTATCTGGAAACCTGTATGTACACATTTTCATGAAAATCGGTTTAGAGGTTTAAAAGTCCATAAAGGACAAAATATAACATGAAAAGAAAAACAAATGTCTGAGCTGGGATTTGAACCGAGACCTCTAACTCTATACCTTAGTGTACTACCAACTGCGCTACTCAGGAATCCTAGCGCAAACATTTATTTTTCCTGTGTATATATATATATATATATATATATATATATATATATATATATATATAATTCTCAATTCACGAGAAGATGCGGGACATCGGTCTAACTGTCATCTAGTGGCTACTATAACAAGTATAAAGAGAATTTTTACTTTTTAGCAGTGACGATTATTTAGATGTTATAATTACATTTTCGACACTTACCAATGAAAGCCAATTACGACTTGAAAAGAAAAATAAATGTCTCATCCGGGATATATGGTACATAATAAAACAATAGAAAAAAGAATGAGTATACATTACTCAAACCTTCTTGAATTATGCAATACCATTAATAACTGAGTAACAGACTTTGTTCCAAGGGTAAAAACGAACGCAGGACTGACATCTCTTGCCGATTGTCTAAAAACGTGGGAGCCTAAACTTAACCTTATTCCACCGCAGGGCTCTGTACTGGGATCACTTTACTTTTTTTTTTCTATTCCATTAACGCAGTTTAACCTCTCGCCTTACAGGTACTTCTACGTGCCACACACCACTCGGACCTTACAGTGGTATGAGCTGTCGGGAGAGAGATCTTTACTATGGATCACACACATTCTTTTTTACCACACAACATGGAGGGCCTGCCTGAATGATTGGTCAGCTCAATGTCAGGTCCTCCTGCGAGACAACAACAACATTCAGATGAAACACGCCATTCACACGCATTCATACTAAACATGGTGAATATAATGATGATGGCCAGAGACGTTTGGGCTTAAGTTTGCTGACGTTTTCTTACAGCTGAGAAAAAAAAAATTACCCAGAAAACATGTCCCGGGCCCGGTACTTTACAAGGCAGCCACGCTACCACGAGACCACAAGCGTCACTTTTTTCAATAATACTAAATCTATCAAGAGAAATGTTGTTTTTTCTATCTGAACTTGGTCTGATATACAGATACACGTGTCTGCGGATAATTATCAGGTAACCAGGTGGCCGTGACCGTCATGTAAACCCAACCAGCCGTGTCTACAAGTCATTGTCAAGGAAACCTCCGTAGTTTGTTACAACTATATACAAAAATCATTCAGCAGTACAGTAGTTACTTGTTTTGTTTATTTTATTAGTAAAAGTAGTGAACCCTCTACACATGTCCGATATATCAGACTGAAGGATCAGATGAAATGAAGTACTTGATCCTGATAGACGAGGATAACTGCTGCCACCACAGGGGCAGATGAAATGTACGGGGCAGTGATGGATTGTAGTTTGTAGAAAATAAGAGAAACTCCCTATAAAAAAACTGTCGTGGCTCCGATTTGTCTACCATGTGGTATAACAGATATGCGAAAGCAGGACTCATGTCCCAATTTCTCTAAAAAAACATTGAACTGTGTGATTGAGTGTGTGTGTGCGCGCGCGTGTGCGTGCGTGTGTGTAGCTCACTGTAACAAAGTCTTCTCCATTCGCCTGTCTGTTCATCTCTCTTTGGTCCATTTCCCCCCTACCAAGAACTTTATTCTCAAACTGGTAATATTTTCTCCTCCCTCAAGGTAAGAGTTGAAGAAGTAATTCTCTTCATGCCCGATATTGTTGTAAATTTTGAAGAAGGATTTGAGTCCCGAAAAAGAATTACTGGTTCAGGTCGGGTTTAATTTTCGGTAGAGCCGGATTATCTTCTTAGGGTCGGAAAGTTGGTACACTGGATAGGAAAACACTTCAAAAGTACTAAAAAATATTTCTTGTAGAAATAATTGCAAATTTATTCACTTCTTAATTTCCCAGCAGATTAAGTAAATCTAGGTGGTATTATTCTTCACCGTCCATTAAAATTAAATTATTTTCTTTTCTTGAATCAATTATTCTTCTTGTATTAAATATTACATTTAATCAGGAGAGCTCTATTTGCTTCTATCTGTGTTGAAAGTGTATGCAGAATGACGTGTAATTTTTTTATAATTTTAAAGAACGTTATTACATCACATGATGTTAATTTTAAATTATATTGGTTAATAGTTATTTAAATATAAATTTTTATTTGATTTGTTAAATAAGAAAGTTAATTGTTTTAACATCCAATGAGAGTTTAGTTTACTTTCATTTAAGAATATGAAGTTATGCAGGTGTTCTTATTACAGTTATAACAGAAGGATTTATAATTTTGACAAAAATGACTTAAAACAATGTTTAAAAGCATTATTTACAAAGACTTAGGTAATACAATATATTTAATTGTTACTGAGACATTTTTATTCAGCAATAACTAACAATGAATTATTTAGATGTTTTTATTTATTTAAGTTATATGTAAATATTAAAAGAATTTTAAAATACAAAATTATTAACTTTAACTTTCATATTTATTATAATATTAAAATCCTGCTATACAGTTCATGTTTCACATGCATATAATATAACTGAGTGTGTATATATATATATATATATATATATATATATATATATATATATATATATATATATAACTGTTATTCTCTCAGTTATATTATATGGATGTAAAACATGAACTCCTACCTTGAGGGAGTAGAAAACATTACCAGTTTGAGAATAAAGTTCTTAGCGGAGGAAAATGAACCACAGAAAGATGAACAGACAGGCGAATGGAGAAGACTTCTTAACAGTGAGCTACATGGTCTTATGAGAAACCAGATACTGTATATGTTGGCGAACATGTCGGTTGCACGAATTGTAACCAAAGTTATGTCCGTTAAAATTTTCACAGTGTCTTTTGCGTTTGAATAGCCTATTTTTTTTTCTATTCATTTATCCTCGAAGATCCTTTTAACGTGTCGATAGTTTGGGAAACCCCGGATGAAACAGCAATTTTCTGACAAAAAAAATCTAAAGTGGGCTCACAAATCCACACACAAGTATAACACCTTAAAAATGATACCTTGATACATTTTCCAAATAGTACTCCGCTGACATTCATTACATATCGCACGCCACTGCACTGTCCGACGTACACAACTCACTTCACATATACCACAGGGGAAACTAACCAACTTTTTAATACCATCCAAGTCCGTAAGTCTCGTCATGATCCCTGATTGGTCTACGTACACCCTTAGTGACCGAAATTCCATTCAGAGGGGAGGGATTTAAAACAGCACGGACAATGCACACTTCCCCTAATGAGATTCATACGAGTACAATAGAAAAAACCACCCCAGCCGTTCCATCACGCACAAGCTGATTAATTTCATAAAAACATGATGGCAACTGCATATGTTAATAGACTGCACCATGCAATGTAACTGCATCTCAAAACCAGCTCTCCGTACATCCCTATCCTGAGCTGCAAATGTTTTCCAATCATCCCTGCATAATCTACATCCCTCCAATTCCCGCGTTTATATTTATAGTTCCCCATTACTATATAATGTCAGAACATCTCACGTCCCTAGGAACATGTACTTGTGTTTGAGCAATTGACATGGATTCCCTAAGGTAGGCCCGTCCAGAGAACTGAATGGGGGACTATTTTACCTCCGGAAAATTTTAGCCAGTGGAACTCGTGTCCGCGTTTTTTTTAACGATTGTGTTTTTACGGTGACAGTTCGTTACTCTTTCGACCAAGCTACTTCTTCTCCTTGCTTATCCCTTTGACATGTCCGGCATGGGCAACCCTTTCGGAAGTAATGCTATCGAAGACATAGCTCTCGGTGACATTTAAGCACGAAGCCACTCCACCACGCCAAGGTTCACCACATATGTGCGCGTGCATGTGCGCGTGTGTGTGTGTGTGTGTGTGTGTGGGCACTAACCAAAGTTAAATTATTATTTTATCGTTTATCTACAACGGCGTAACAGCACATTGTTGGACCTTGAACTCTCCTTTCTTAAGATTTACTAGACCAAGTTAATTTAGTTATGTTTAATTCACACACAGATGTCATGAATTGCAATGTGCCATTAACTAAAATATTTCTAGGATGAAGGAAGTCGGTAAAGTTTGCGCAGAGGCCTCATTATTCAAGCTTAATTTACAAGCCTGAAAAAATCCGATTCGGAACCCACGGCTTATAAAGTCCTTCCCGGAGGACTTGTTCCTTGGTTAAACCTGATATTAAAAAACAAGTAAACTCGATAACGTTAATAAGCAAAAGCGAACATTTAAAAGCACGTCTAGGGGAGCAATTTTCTTTTTTTAGCGACCAAGCTCGGTAATACCAATAACATAAAACAACAATGGTATTTAAAAATCAGCGAAATCCAACAATTAGAAGTGGATTCTTATGTGAAAGTCGAAATTTAAAAAATTAACTCTTTTGTCACTGAGATAGAACACATTTAAATAGTAGTATGAGATATTAGTGTTTCGCAAATTTAAAACTACATGGCGCGACAGGCCTAGAACGCACTTAGCCGAAAAGGTGACTGCTGGCCTTACATCCATGTGTTTATCGAGGGTAGACGATCACCCAGCTAGTGTACGGGCGACCAAGCATGTCGGGTCCGCCAGTCGATATAGCTGATTTTCTCAACTTGGAGCCGTTACTTATTGTAGCTACCCAATTTCTCACGATGTTGAGTCGACTCGAACCAACGCCAAGGCATCATGTCTTAGCAACTCGGTTACGTAGCGGGACATTCACCAATTTAAGGATAAACAAAACACAGATAAATGTCCACTACGTAAATCAGCTAAATCGGACCATAAAAACGATTTAATGAGGAAATCAGTTAGTTTGCGCAATTCCTAGGCGATTGACTTTTCCTAAACATAAGTTATTTAATATTTTTCCCTACTCCAGTAAGCACATACATCCTTCCCAAAGTGAAACAATTTCTAAACAGAAAATTAACAAATATCCAATCTTTATTGTTTAGTTCCATTATCATTATCCAACGAATGGGAAGAAACGCCTTATTGCCACCAGCGCTTGTTAGAGGTGGCAAAAATCTGAGGCACTTGACATTTGCTGCGATTTAACAAATTGGATGATCCTAACCTCCTCTCAAGCTCTGTGTGAAAACGTCTCAAGACCTAGAAAACTTGTTTCAGCCAGACTCTTTCATCATTACTGGAAGCGAATTCAACGTACAATCTGACATAACACATGGCAATAAAAGTTTCTTCCCAGCCTACGGCTGTTGTGGACTAGTTGTTATATTCCTTGCTCTGGTCCGCAGGGTCGCGGGTTTAATGCGTTTTTTAAATGGGAAAAATCAAAGGAGGAAATTCTCCGGGAGGGATTTTACCCCATTTGTCCTAAATTTGAATAATTCCAGGTTCCTAAAAGATCCTAAGACTGAATAAAGAGGTCTCTAAAAAATTTACTGATCTTCTACATCCCAGTAATACCTTAATTTTGTACTAGATGTCACAATGGGTGGATTTCTCTACCGAAGTCTAAAACAAGACCGTGGTTTTCCTACATTTTTATTGTTTCCATAACAACAGTAAACACTGAAAATCCAATACTGTTAACCATAAAAACTTATTACTATGGTTTCATAACTATTTTTGTGGATTTTGTCATTTTATGGTCGTTATGGTAACAATACAAAATTGGAAAACAGGGGGGGTTATTTATAGACATCGGTAAGAAATCCACCCATTGGGTCGGTATGTGGACAGCATACCATTCATGACATCTGTGGGGAAATAAGTGTAACGAAATTAAATTGGATAGAACATTAAAGAACAAAACAAAAAGAGATACTAAATTGAAGTTTTATAAAACATTGGCAGTTCTCGCATTACTTTATGAGAGTGAAACTTGGGTAATAAAAAAAATACAAAGTAGAATACAAAGCGCAGAAATGAACTTCCTTAGAAGAACAAAAGAATGCACAAGAATGTGTCGGATAAAGAATGAAGATGTAAGAACAGAATCAAATATATATATCCCTTGAATGGTAAAATCAAAGAACATAGAGAAAAATGGTTTAGACATGTAGAAATAATGAATGTAACTAGATTACCAAAAGCAACATTTAACTACAGGCCAAGAGGTTCAAGGAATGTTGCAAGTCCAGTAAAAAGATGGACAGAACAACTGTGAGGCGGAACAGGCAGTTTGCCTAGTCCGTGAAGTGTAGAAGAAAAAGAATAATAAGAAGACATTAAATTAAATTACTATTTTAATTCCTTACCCGTTAAAAAAAAGTACACTGATCCCACTATGGGTCTTAGGTGGCCCTTCACGTAGGACAGGCTACAGCCCCGGTGAATGAAACAGGGGCATGGGAACTTCTTGAAGGAAAACCAGAGGAGAAACGTCCAGTTGTTAGACCAACAATAAGATGGGAGAAAAACATTAGAGCATAATACACAATTAATTATTTCGTAGTAGAAAGTTCAAAAAGATTCTTATAATATACAGGACTTTGTGAGCCACAGAATTCGCTAAAAATTAAATATTACACTGATGTATGCAAGGTCCTTGGTAACCCACATGTACGTGCACTGCGGCCTCGCAAACATATAAAAACGTTTACTATGTGATTTGCAAAGGTCAGGCAATGGCCTCCGCACGGCTGCAGGAGGGAGAGAATTTTTATTTTTAACCAAGTTAACTGAATTCGCGCGATCTCACAACATCTCAGCGCCAGGAATTCAAAACTTACACTCCTTTAAAAAGTATTTTATGCAAGGTGTCCCACGTAGTAGCGTAGATATAAAACATCTCCTTCCAATCACTCGAGGTTGTCCAACCTTCAAACATATATTGCTAACTATAAAACGTAGGTTCATGGCAGCGCGGGCAAAAGCTCTCCATACACCCCTATCCTGAGCTAATGTTTTCCAATCATCCCTTGCACAATCAACTTCCCTCAAACCATGGATAATGTTATATTCTCCCACCTCATTGTTGGTCTACCAACTAGGCGTTTTCTCTCTGGTTTTCCTACAAAAAGCTTCCATGCACCTCTTTCGTCACCCATATGTGCCACCTACCCTGCCCATCGCAGTCTACGAGACTTAACCGTTCATATTAATCCGGCTTCCTATACATGCCATGTAGCTCACCATTATGCAGTTTTCTCCATTCTCTCTGTTCATCTATTTTTTTCACCCAAAATGTTTCCTAAGAACTTTATTCTCAAATACTCGTAATCTTCTTTTCTCCCTTAAAGTGAGAGTCTATGTTTCGCATTCATATAATATTACTGGGATAACATATTAATACAGTCAGTTTTTATTTTCGGACTTCTAATGATCGGACTTTGCTGATTTTTGGACAATATTTACCTCGGTTTATTTTAAAAGCATATACTGAGTTTTTTGTGCGAAACACTGAAAATTGCGACCGGAAGACCGTTTTCAGTTTTTTTTTGTTTCAGGTGAACACCCACACCTAATGGTTTTAAAACACAACAGTCAGCGGCTAGACAATCCCCATACCTGAAAACCTGTATGTATAAATTTACATGAAAGCTGGATTTGCCGTTTTATAAGTATATTCAGGAGAAACAAAGAAATGTATAAACGAAGGGTTCAGATCAAAAGTGGAACAAGTCTATATTTATTTTTTAGAGAAAAGCTGTTAAAAGTTCATGTTCATCTTCACTTCAAGGTTTAGGCGATTCGCCTGATCAAAATTCACAATGATTTCTTGCACCTCTTCCTAGGTCTTCCTACATCCCTTAATCCCTTTGGTTTATAATGATTGCTACATAGGCAATGTGATAAAATTAAAGCAATATATTTATTGCAGATGAAGAATTGAGCATTATTTTTTATAAGTGAAAAATTACTTGTTTCACCATTGCTCTGATTTGAACACAAATTCACATGTAATACATTTTTTGAACTTGTTTCACTTTTGTTCCGAACCCCCTCATATAGATAAAATGTATTATTTGTATTATTAAAAATATTACTGATAGGCAGACAGCACTTTCTACTTGTAGCAGTAACGTAATAAAAGTAAAATTGAAGGACGTAAGAAATTAAGATAAAGGAGACCTTCATGACGTCACACACAAATAATAAGCAGTAAAATGGAACCACCCAACGGTACACCGTGATATGTTGTCGAGTGTTCAAGGAAAACATTAACACAATCCACATTTGTAATAAATCACCTGGTTCCAGCAGGATTATGTAACAGTTAAGTCTTGATGAGTAGGACATGTGGCACGAATGGGAAAAGAAAACCCCTTGAGGTAAATCCAGAGTAGGTAGGTCAAGAATGAGGCGTGAGAATAACTAACAAAATTTTGAGAAAGGTAAATTACGATGGTCAAGACATGTAGCAGAAAAGTGTTGAATCAATGAAGGGCCCGAAAACTCTTTGTAGGAAAATCGGAGGGGAATCTCCAAGTAAATAGGTCAAGAATGAGGTAGGAGAATAACACTAAACATGGGTTTAAGATAGGCAAATTTTACTGGTGATGGTTGAAAAACATTACATCAGGTTAGAGGGTGTGTGAAGAGTTTATGTCAGTGCGGGCCATAAACCTGCGGGTGGTTCAAAAATACCAGTGAGTAAATTAGTTACTTACAGAAGGATTAGTTCAAAACAAAGAGTAAATGGAATACAAAAACCAGGTGGCAAATAAAATATCAGCTGTTGAAGTTCCAGTAGTGGTGGATTCAGAGATGCAAATACTACCCCAAGGTCGTCTCCCTATTAGGCCAGTTAAACTATAATAAACTGGGGCATATTATTATTAATCTTGCATTATATTATGAAAACAATAAATGACAAATGACAAACTTTTAAGAAGCGGCTGAATTCAAGTACCTAGGAACATTAATTATAAACAGGGATGACGTGTACAATTAAATTAAACATATGCTCAATTCTGGAAATGCTATTATGCATTACACAGACTCTTGTTTCAACTAAAAAAAAAACTAACTAAAAATATATATAACTGTTATTCTCTCAGTTATATGGATGTAAAACATGGGCTCTTGCTTTAAGGGAAAAAAAAAGATTACGTGTATTTGAGAATAAAGTTCTTAGGAAAATTTTGGACGAGAGAGAGAGAGAGAGAGAGAGAGAGAGAGAGAGAGAGAGAGAGAGAGAGAGAGAGAGAGAGAGAGAGAGAGAGATGATCAGACAGGCGAATGAAGAAGACTACATAACACTGAGATAAATGATCTTTGTAGGAAACCAGATTACGCATGCAGAGTTTATAGAGATCACATATGGTCAGCACATTGGGTTCCCCAGCCGTTCTAGGTGGCCTTCTCAAACTTAATGAAGTTACCCGCATTCCTAAGAAATAAAAAATACCGTATTTGGCTTAATTTCTAAACCTCGCTTTGTTACATGTCTTGGCAGAAAGGTTGCACACAGTTTGCAGGTTGACAACAGCCGTTTATTTAAGCAATTCCACGGAACCGAGTTTTCTCCAAGAGACGTTTCCTCCGTGTGGGCGGACAATATGGCATTGTAAACAGGACGTTCAAATACATTTCCACAGAAAATATCAGGTGTTGTGGTGACCTCACTGTGTGTACAGTCTTCATTTGTCAACACCAGAATTTCATAACAACAATCTGCTGTCATAATTACTTCTCTAGAACAGTAAAAGCTCCTTATTCGCGGTTCCCTAATCCGCGGGTTAAAATATTGCGACACAGTTTGTGTTCTTTATGCGCGGATCGAGTCGGTGTATTAGAAGGATTAGCAACCTTTATTAACATATCGGCAATTTTTGTTTACTTAGGAGTAATAAACTACTAAAACTTAAGACTTAAAGAAGCTCCTCTATTTATAACTTTGAAGGTTATTAGTTTAATTTAACTTAAAATCTTTCCAGTGAAAGTTAAATTAAACATTTAATAAATACTAATAGCCAAGTCGACTTTTACAGAGAGCGATCCAAACCAAATGGACAAATTAATATCAAAGTAAAACAAACCACTAAGTCTTAAGTTCGTTTCACGCCCCGTTATGTCAGTTATAAATGCCGCCCTCGCCACGATCGGCGTTTTATTGTTTCAACCTGTTATTCGTTGCAATAATTTTGATTGAATAACATGTCTCTTCTGCTTTGGTAGCCAATTTATAATGTCGAGTAATAGGAAAGAAAATTGCTTCCGAAGTGGAAAAGTAGTGTTGCCGCTTAAAGTAAAAACATAAATGCTTGACCGTTTCGCGTTGGCTAGTCGTTTGCGACCATATCACGCTGTTTCAATGTTAGTGAACCAATTGTACAATTCATCAATATATCTCAAGACAAAATAAACAATTATTTTGCTGAATTCACTGCTGAGTATCAATCTGAATTGAAAGATCTTTCAAAAGCGGTAAAACAGGGAAAAAATTACTGACTTCTTTAAACCCTTGCCTAAGCCTGACGATAATAACATTAATAGAAATTGTTCAAAATCTGTCATTAATTGATTTGATTTTGATAATTTTTATTTTATTCTGAAACCTTGGAACGTATCCCCTATATACCAATACAAATTACCATTCCATATTCGCGGTTTCTGTATTCGCGAAATATATTCCCCGCGAATACGGAGCCTTTACTGTATTTACAATTCTGCTATTACTTCATTTAATTTGGTATAAAATTGTTTCTTTCATTGTGAGGTGGCAGATTCCTAAGAAAAATGCTAGAATGGGTTCCACCTAGCAAAACAAGAAGGGGATGTCCAAAAGTAGCGTAGGTCGATGGTTTTTTAAGTAGCATATGGGAAGAAGAGTCCCGGCGCTGAAGTAGAGTGGTATAAGACATCTGACTGGAGCAGAACTATTGGGACTCTCCATCAGGCAAGAAATGTTCTCGTGGAAATGCGCACAGTATATGACCTGTGTATATGACCTGTGTCGACCCAAGATCGAGAGGAATTTGGGAAGCTAAGATAAGTAGCGGCTCCACGTTGAGATAACCAGCTGTAACGCTGGGGGACGAATTAAGTTGAATACGTGTCATTACTTACTAGCTGGATAATAGTTAATCGCTGTCATTAACACATGTGGATGTGAGCAGCCAAGGGCATTGTAGGCCTGTCGCGTCATTGAGTTGGAGGAGAAAAAAAAAAAAGGATTCGGAGATGGAGATTGGAATAACAGAAAAATGAGAAAAAATAGAAGATCAGTTTGGCGTAGAGTCGCCATTTCCCCTTCCATTGAGGCCACTTGTTGGCATCTTCCGGTATCAATTCAGGTCCAGAAGTCTCTTCATTGGATGTAATCGTCTTTTTTCCCATTGGTTTATAAGACTTCAGGGTTTTTTATATTCTGTCGACTTTCTACATAAAATTTATGAAAATAAATGTACTATGAAGTCTGATAGCCTGTGATAGACAGGACATATGGCACGAACAGAGAATGAAAGAATGGCATGGAAACTTCAGTTTGAATAGCGGAGCTATCATTCTCAAGGCTAATCATTGACAAAAAAAACAAATTAAAATAGGTAAACATAATAACAATTAAAATTTTGTCGTCATGTGTCAAGATTAATAATTTTAAATGACTTCATGACACCATAAATGTAATCTTCTCTTTTAATTAAAGAAAACAGGGCGCTGACTGGAATAGGGCCCTTGTCTTTATTCATAATATTATATTTATTTTTATGAATTTCTAAACATTCAAGAACATCAAGGAATTTTCAATTAATTACCGATCTAACCACTCTGAGATTACTTTTATCCATCAATAGTTAGTCTTGTGAATGATATCTTAGCTATTGAAACTAGTTCGCTCTTTTAAATTTTAATTTGGTGATGAGTTTATCATTGACTTTTTATTATGTAAATTTATCACCAAGAACATCATTATATTGTATAAACATTAACCGTGATTTGAGTAGGTTATACAGTGGGTGATTGGATAGAGATGTATGGAGAGCTTATATCTGCGCAGTCAAAAACCTTGTCCCAGCGAGATAGTATATTCATACAAGTCAGTATTATCTTTAACATCGTGCTTTAACAACTAAGGCTGTTAGCAACTTAATTCAAATCAGGGCAGAGTGTCTCTATTTCAGACTAAAGTTATTCCAAGTGTTGTGGGTCCATAACAAGAAATTATTTCGTTGTCAAAGGAAGACTATATACCGCATTTTAATAACTAATTGGCACTATCGCACCCACACGGTAATGGTTGCGTAAACGCAACTCTCCAAACATCGCTATCCTGAGCTATTGCTTTCCAAAAATCTCCTGTAAAATTCATCTTCCTGAAAGCATAGTTAATGTTATTCTCCCATTTCATTGTTAATCCTCTAGGCGCTTTCCTTCCTGATTTTGTACAAGAGTTTCCATGACTCTCTTTCATTAACCATTTGTGCCATATGCCCTGCCCAGTGCAGAAATATCTATTCTAATTACATCTGATTGATTGATTGGTTCCCGTCCGTCTCGCACAATGATGTTTATGATGGCCAGATGATGATCGGGGACATTTGTGTTACAGGTGTGTAACAAGGCAGCACGCTACCCCAAGACCACATCAGTAGATATAATTATCTTTTACATTTTGTTTGAAGCAACTGTAAATACGGCCACTCTATAAGTAGGGATAGAAAATGGATTCTCCCAGGACTTAAATCCACGACCTTCCAGTGCCATGAACTCTAAGTCCCGGGTTGTTTGACCTCTATTAATAAATGACGCAGCAAGGTCAGTCGACTGCCTGCATCCGGGATAAAAACAAATTTCACACAACACACTTCAACCGTTTAAAATTATCCCCGCTATTTTATACACGTCGCCCTGTGGTCAGTGCATTAGCCATCATCCGCTCCGGCGGGTCCCGGCTCGATTCCCGGTGATACGAGCGATTTAAAATTGTACCTTGTTCTATGAAGGGAACTGTCAACTATTGCATGCCGAAACCTACATTGAGATTTCACCCAAAGAAGGGTTGTGATGTATCAAGATAGTTTTGAACTACGAGGCACAGAAATCGAAGGCAGAATCCAGCAATATCAACCCCCACTGTACGGAGAGTTAAGCACAGAGTGGAAACTAGGCGGGACGCATCGCGGAGATGGGTAATGAGGGTTTTACAGACTGCCACTACCAATAGTTAAAAGAGAGATTTGGTGCTTGATATTAGTGTCTTGCAATTAAAAACGTAGCTAATTTTTTTTTTTTTTTTTGGCACGACGTTTGTACATCACAACGCTTCTCTGGAAAAAAAACTTCGAGGTAGGTTTCGGCATGTAATGGTTGACAGTTCCTTTTTAAGGTATTTCGTAATTTGGGGGGGGGGAAATGAACATTAAATATTTCTTTCAGGCAATTATCCACATACTAACTCAGTGGCACTGTCGAACCTGTAGGTTCATGACAGCGCGTACATAAGTTCTCCCTACATCCATATCCTGATATGTTTTCCAATCACTCCTGTATAATCTACTTACATCATAGTTAATGCATTTTCCCACCTCAATCTTGGTCTACCAACTGAGCGTTTTCCCTCTGGTTTTCCTACAAAATTATTCACATACAACAGTAAATTGTTTTGTTTTACCGTTTTCTATTTGAATTTATATAGGTGGTCCGGGGACATAGAATCCCCAAATTTTATATTATTATAAGTAAGAAACGCACTTAGTTCTTTCAATCGAAGTATATTTGTGCAAAACTCAGTGTGCATTTTGCATCTAAGTTTATTTATAAAATAGAAGATATATATGCCCTACACTATGATACATTTAGGATTTTTTAAAATTATCTCTCCTCTCAAGCGAGTCACCCCACATTGTTTAAAAACCCAGTGTTACAAGAAAACAAAATAAATGATAAGTTGGTTTCTAAGTGGAATGTAAGGTCTAGAATAAGAAGTCACGTGATGAGATAGGAAGTGATGAACACATGCAAATCAAACCCATCACTCAGCGAATTACACAGCTACTGCGTTACACAATAGATCTAGCACAACTCCACACTTTTACCTCCAGGAAACAGCAGGAGTTGAAGGTCTACCAGCCGATGCACATGTGCACCCTTCGAAAAAAAAAATAGTCATCTCTTGAACGCACATTTCTTCTAAGTCATACTCGGCAGAGCGCTGGGTTCAAACTAGGAAACTAGCCATAATTGTGCAGTCCCTGAGCTACTGTATTATGTGGCATGAACTAAAGACTCTCCTACGTGTCCTTATAGGTCAGCGGTAAAGCATGCGGTCACTGTTTCTGTTATTGAAGATCGCAGGTTCGCGTCTTCAATTACGCAGTTTTTTTTTCTCGTGATATTTGTATTAAAACGTTTTATGAATTAAATACATTTTATTTCGACATTTGAATTAATCTATACTTTTTTAAGTTCCTAATTGTTTTTTATACCGTTGAGGTTATAACAATGTTAAATTATATATATTTTACACGCTTTATATTAGCTTGACCTGTATCTGTCTATGTAACAGACCTGTATCTATGTAACGGAGTTTTTGAACACGATTTTCACCCACTTAAAAACATTGGGTCGACTTGAAATTTAGTATACTTGTAAAGGACCCATGACAATACAATTGTTTTTCTAAAATCCTGGCCAGAATCATCAGAAAATAAAAATCTGTGTAATAGATTGCGGCCATATCGACTTTTTACTCAATCGTTGTAAGAGCTCAGTTGGTAGAACGGTGGACTGTAGTGGTATATAGTTTCATTAATCCATAGGTCCCGGGTTCAAATCCGGGCCGGAGGATTTTTTAGAAGAGTATTAAGCAATTACATTTTCATGGGATTCCGGCTTATGACAATCAATTAAACTGAAAATTAAAATAATAAATAATAGTTTAAAAAGACTGAAACAACCCGCTTTATTAGAAAACTAAACTAAAAAAATTAGAATTAAATATTAGTTTTAAAAAACTAAAACAACACGCTTTATTAGAAAACCGAACTAAAAAAATTAAAAATAATTTTAATTTCCAACACGATTGGGATAAAATTAAAGTGGCCAACAGAAAAATCATCTCGAACACATCTAGAATAAAACTAGAGTTATCTACAAAAATAAATAAAATAAATTATTTTACCATCAAAAGCGGGTGGTGCTTTTTATGGTTTTTACGTTTTCTTCTTAGAGACTACTTTTACCAATATATGTTTATTATCAAATATATTAATCGATGTAGAGCACCCCACGCTTTTGATGATTTTTTTGTTGACCACTTTAATTTTATCCCAAGCGTGTTGGAAATTAAAATTATTTTTCATTTTTTAGTTCGGTTTTCTAATAAAGCGTGTTGTTTTAGTTGTATGGCCATGTACAAAGAATGGAAAATGAAAGATGACCAAAAAATATATACCAATGGTCACCCCCTGGAAGAAATAAACGTGGCAGACCAAGATGGAAATGGAAAACCTACGTCATAACAATAATGGATGATAGGAATTTGGAAGAGGGAGATTGGAATGATAGAGATACATGGAAACTGAAGACGGCAAACCTATAAGTGGGGAAAGCCGAAGAAGAAGAAAACTATTATTTATTTTTACCTTGTATACTACCGCCCTCAATTATTTAAAAATTTCGTTGATTTCACTCAAGCCTTTCGATGCATGCTTCGTCTTCTGGAGTTGTTGTAGTAGTATTGAATTAACTGTATGTCTACTAGAGGGTTTTGCTCATTAGGCATATTTCCGTTGAGAATGTTTGTATTCTTGGACTTCTTGATAATTTCGATTTCTTCAAAAATGTTAATTTTGTGTCTGTTGTTTTCTCTGTGTATAATTGACATTGTATTATCGATATTGTTGAAACTGTGGCCGCTTTCAGAAATGTGTTTGCGAAATTCGATTTGATTGTTAAAGGAGAAGCCAAATCAAATTTCGCTGTTCACCAGATTTGAGTCCAATCGAAAATGTGTGGGCTAAGATGAAAATAGAGATGAATTCTAATTGGCCTGCAGATGCACGAAAGACGAAAGATCGCTTATGGGCACAATTTCAAGACGTCTGGAATGCTCTAACCGATCGTCCACATGCCTGTAGAAATTTGATTGCATCAATGCCCCGCAGATTGAGGGCGGTAATAGATGCTGAGGATTCATACATCCGATATTGATTGTGTTTTTGTTAAAGCTTTCATTTCACTAAGACAAACTCTCTCTTTAATGTTGCTTGAGCGTGCACTGCGTTAACTAACAAACAACGCAGTACAATTACTGAAAACGTGTTGATGTGAATACGGCTTCTGCGAGCGCTCACGAAGTTCCCCGATCGATTGATACAATCAGCGGATTATTCTTTTTTTTTTTTTCCCCTAAGGGTGTACATTTACAGAGGTGGACTGAAATTTAAACGTGGTCAGAACGTCGGGAAACATTTACTGAGTCTGGTGCAAATAACGCAGTACAATTACTGAAAACGTGTTGATGTGAATACGGCTTCTGCGAGCGTTCACGAAGTTCTCCGATCGAATTATAGAATCAGCGAATGACATTTTTTTTTGTCTAAGGGTGTACATTTACAGAGTGGACTGAAATTTAACGTGGTCAGAATGTCGGGACTTCCAAACATTTACTGAGTCTGGTGTCACTGCTTACTTAGACATCTAAATAATAGTCTTACCGAATCTGGACATGAGCTCTCCATACATGCCTATCCTCAGATAACAATCGCCAACAATCTACTGTATAATCACTAGGGCAGAAAAAAGTAACGGTATCAGGATGGTAACTAATTTTATACACATTGTTTACAAATGCGTGTCTTCATCGAGCGTCTCCACTGCCTCCTCGGCGCGGAGTGTGTATGTTCGACTCTCCACAGTAATAGACCTGAATACGTGAGATGTGGTTGTATCAGAATGTCGAAATAAAAATTGTGCAAAGATGAGTCCATCCCTACACAAAGCGGACTGAACTAGAAGTATGTCCCAAGTAGCGCGTGTCAAGATGCAAATTGTAAACATAGCCCTAATAATCACATACCACAAATATGGTTAATATTATTTTCCACCTCATTCTTGGCTACCTGTTGGGTGCTTTCCATCTGGTTTTCATTTCAGCAATTTCATGTCTCCCTGGCATTTCCCAATTGTGCCACGTCAGTTTAACGCTTCATATTTTATATCTGGTTTCTCATAAACTCAGGGGAAAACACCCAGTTGGTAGACCAACATTAACTATGATCTGAGGGAAGTAAGATTATGCAGGGAATGATTGGAAAACATTAGCTCAGGGTAGGGATGTATGGAAGGCTTATGTCTGCTCGGCATGAACCTACGGGTTCGATAGTGCCAGTGAGTTAGTTAGATAGTTCCCCATAAAGACATGCTCCTCACTGTTACTTAGTCTTCCATTCACCGGTTCCTTCGTCTCCTTTTGTACTATTTTTTTCTAAGAACTTTATTCTCAAATATTTCTAATCTCTTTCCCTCCCTTAAAGTAAGAGTATATGTTTCACGTCCCTATAACTAGGAGAATAACAGTTTTACATATTTTCAGTTTAATTTTTTATTTCTGAGAAGTTGGGACAAGTGTCGCTATAATCTAAAATAGCGTGCATTTCCAGAATTTGGCCATTTTTTTTCTGCATCTAATTCATATTAGTAATTATTGTCCCTGGATATTTGAATTGGCATACCAAGAATCAGGTGTAAATTATATTAAAAATGATTTGAGGGAAGTAGATTATACAGGGGATGATTGTAAAACATTAGCTAATGATAAGGAAATATGGAGGGCATATGTCCGCGCGGCCATGAACATACGGGTTTGATGGTACCAGTTAGTTAGGTATTTGAATTCAGCTACTTCTTGACCATTTCCCTCATTTGTTATTTACTGTCCATTTCCATTAAGCAAATCATGGATTTGAGATACTGTATAATTTAACACATTTAAAATTGTATAAAGTATTGACTGTGGCTGCAATATTGTATGACTCAGACATATTGACTCTGAATAAACAGTAAATTAAGAGAATAGAAGCAGCAGAAATTAAATATTTACGAGTTGCGGCAGGACATACTTTAATGGATAAAAAAACGAAGTGAAGATATCCGTAAAGAACTACAAATATTCAGTTTGACAGATAAAACAGAAGAGTATAGGAGAAAATGGTATGAACCTGTCTGCAGAATGGATACCAACAGATTGCCTACGAAAAGTCTGAACTATCAAGCAAGAGGAGGAAAAAGAAATCGGGGACGGCCAGGACAGAGTTGAACACAGTAGCTGTAATACTTGAAGCCGGAACGAGCCAAATAGGTTTAATCCTTGTGAAAAGCAGAAGAGTATAGTTTAATTTAGGGTTTATTTACAAGGGCGGATCGGAAAGTAACGCTCAATAATTCTTTTCTGCCTTGGTATTGCAGCTAGAATGTTGAAATTTCACAGAGATATAGTTTGAAGTTTTCACTACAGATGGTATTTTTTTCTCAGGTGCACCTCTTGCGAGAGAAGCTTGAACTATGCAACAAAGATGGCGCGCATGCTACAGTCGTCCACCTGTGAGGAACAGAGAAGTGTTGTTCGATTTTTGTGGGCCAAAGGGCATAAACCCAGTGAAATTCACATGGACATGCGTGGCGTGTATGGGGATGATTGTATGGACCGTAGCAATGTCTCCAGGTGGTGCACATTCTTCCAAGAGGGACGCGTGAACCTTAGTGATTCGCCACGCTCCGGCCGGCCGACAACAGCAGCAATCCCGCAGAAAGTCAGAGGCATTGAGGCGGCAATTCTGAACGACCGGCGTGTGCAACTGCGAGCCTTATCGCAGAAGTTCAACATTTCCTATGGTGCGGTGTACGATATTGTTCATGAAAATTTGAAATTCCGTAAAGTTAGTGCTCGCTGGGTGCCTAAGAACCTGACAGACGACCACAAGGGCCAGCGAATGATGGCAAGCTTGGACCACTTAACGCGGTACACCGCACAAGGACATGACTTTCTGGAAGGAATCGTCACAGGTGATGAGTCGTGGGCGTACCACTACACGCCCGAAACAAAGCAGGCATCAATGGAGTGGAAACATGCTGGTTCCCCAGTAAAGAAAAAATTCAAAGTGACTCAATCTGCCAGGAAAGTGCTTGTGACAGTGTTCTGGGATATGCATGGTGTTTTATTGGTGGACTTTGCTGAACACGGGACCACTGTGAATGCTGCGGCCTACATTAAAACTTTGGTGAAGTTGCGTCGTGCCATTCGTGACAAACGTCACAACATTAACGTTAAACTTCTTCATGACAATGCTCGCCCCCATGTTGCTGCTGTCGTTCGTCAGAAAATCGCCGAATTTGGTTGGGAGGTGCTCCAGCATCCACCATACAGTCCGGATCTTGCACCATCGGACTTTCATCTGTTTGGTCCCATGAAGAAATTCCTGGCCGGCAAACGCTTTGAGACAGATGTGGAAGTGAAATCAGCAGTGCGCAGATGGCTACACTCCAACCAAACGGACTTCTACGAACAGGGCATATTGAAACTGGTAACACGATGGGAAAAATGTGTTGAGAAAGTTGGTGACTATGTCGAAAAGTAGGTAAAAGATGTAAGTTCATTTGTGATTTTTTTCCTTTTTTTTACTATTAAACTTTTTAAAAAAAAATTATTGTGCGTTACTTTCCGATCCGCCCTCGTAATAATATTTACGCTTGCAAAATTTATTGTATCCCCTGTTATATACATATAATATGGCATATCACAAAGCGCAGTGGAAAAATACTGTCTTCTTGTTTTATAACGTACATGTGCGGTAAATAACGTCGCCGCTCGTAAAATCCGAGTCAATATACAGAAAACAGCGAACATTTTACGACAATCTGGATTAACCCACCTCAACGTCACATAATCTGTGGTTTAATCATACGATCTGTTACTTTGGTTCGACCCCCATTCTCTTCCTTCTACTGGCACTATCGAACCTGACGTTCATGACCACTGCAACTCTCCACATATTCTTATCCTGAACTAATAATTCCCTGTATAATTCACGTGATGTATCCTGTTTAGGGGCACGTCGTAGCGTGCATGGTTAACCCTTAAATTTGCAATGGATACATCAATTGTTTTAATGCATTTAACAGTTTTAATAAAACAGATGAAAGCTAACGATGCGAATTTACTGAAATGCGTGTAGAATTACACAATATGCTTAATATCAGTTATGCACGGTTTCGTTTTCATTGCGGTCCGCCACATTCAAATAACCGATATGATAAATTACTGTTTTACCAATTTAGGGGTTAAGGCAACATGCTACAAACCGGAAGGACAAGGGATCGAATACCGGATGAGGGTCAGGATTTTTTAACTGACCCAAACCATCTGGAGGCACCATGATCCTGGGGTTGACTCATCGTCTAACAGAAATGATTACCAGAAGCTAGTTTTGGGGGTAAAGGCGACTGTCACGCAGAGCAGACAACCCGGCGCCGATTGTCTAGAAAAAGTAGGAGCTTTAACACCCCAAGGGCCTGCTGTGGCCTCTAGTGGGATCACTTTACCTTTTTTTATCTTGTTTAAAAGAAACGAGGGTCTGAGAATCGAGTCTTGGCGGTATAATCATTCCATGCAATGCTGAGAAAATGCAATATTCTGCAAATTCTGTCGGTAAAGGTGGCAGTCACACCATTGCACTACTATGCGTTAGGTTGGTAACCCACCCAAGGGAAATTTGTTATATTCGAAATGATCAGAAGAAAGATGGACTGACCAACCACATAAGTACTATTTATTTCTTCATTCACAAGATACTGTATCATGATGTAGAAGTATTACTAATCCATCGCGCGACAGGTCAAGAAGGCCCTTGCCATACAATCCGGTCGCTGGTATTACATCGAAATTTATTGATCAAAGAGATAAATGATCAAGCCGTTATAGCTGGTTTCCCTAAACTGCAGTTTGTATTTATTGTAGCTATCAAAATTATGTGGTGAGCACCGGTCCCATATTTGGCAAAATCTGTAAGAAAATTGTTTTCCCCTTGGAAACTTAAACCATCGCATGTCCCGTAACGTTGCATTAATCCATTCGGCTATTACACGGGTCTGAAAAATAATTGAAATATATTAAAATTAATTATCTAATAGTCCGATGGTAAAGAGGTATTTAGAATAGCAAGGGCGTATACGCAAAATAGTAGTTTTGAGAAAACACATTTAAAGTTTCACAAACTTTTTTTTTTCGTTTCTATATCCCGTGACAAATCGTATCCGTCAATGCGAAGAAGTTAAATATCGTGTTCTGTAGTGGTTTAAAATACGGACCAATATGAAAGCAATAATATTTATAGACTTTCCAGTAAAAATTGGGCCTATTGCAAGTTAAACTTATTAGGCTACTTCAGAAAAGACAATCTGTATTATTCACGTGATAAATTACAAATTTATATATTCATGGTGAATTTTGTACCCCTGGTTTCCAAAATACTCTTAAGCTATTCTATTTTAATATTCATAATTGTTATTACAATTTAACAGTAAAGTAAAAAATAAACTAGGGATTTTACTCTTAGACAATACTATAGTTGTTCACTGACGTTAAGTATTACGAAATGGAGTAAACATGCTTAGTAAATGGTAAAATTCTAAATAAAAGATGAACACATTGATTAAAGAAACAAATAATCAAAAATCATTTCGACTCATCAAGACCAAAATGTGGATGCAGGCGCAAGAACTGTGAAAATACTGTTGTTGAAGCTGGGTTAATAATTTAACAGGTTCTCATCCACTTCATCCTCTTCTTCCTGGGATAAGCTATTCAAAGTTTCTTGGGCAGAAAATATGATGTTGAAGTACCCATATTGGGTTACTGGAATGTAGGAAAGAAGCGCTCGAATATCTGCCAGCTCTTATGGGGAAATAACTAGTGGTTTTGTGGTATTTTTCGGATAAGGTGATTGATGAAAGATTAAAATTATTCTGATCGTACATTTTTCCACTTCCTTTTTGCAGATTTATATTATAAGGTTGTTCTGTATTGTAGGCAGGTTTGATTCCAAATCCCATTTTGTAATTATTGGAAAAAACGAACACTCTGCCTTCCGAAAACTTGGCGCCCAGAACTTGCCGCTTTGTTATGTGATCCTGGAGAATTTGAACGTCTTTAAAATCTTCTCTCCTCATTGACACTACATCGAAAGGGTTCTTTCTCCTGCATATTTTAATGTGTTGCCCATACTGTACGGCGGTAAACACTTCTCTTCTACGAATATGTTTCTCTATATTACCAAAATCACGGTCACATGGTAAGTATGAGTGTACTGGCACCATGAATATGTATTCAATTTTCATAAATCGGTCTGCATGGATATATTTGAGTGATGCGTGAGCCAACTTGAAATTTCAGCAGACCCTCGTTTTCCAGTGATCTCATCCCAAATAAATGCATTTCCGGTTTTAAGATTGTGAATTCCAAAATTATAATAAGTCTCTAATTTCTGTTTATAGTACTGTATTTTAGGAGTTTACAAGACACTGAGAATGGATGTAATACCTAGCGTGTATAGCGAAAGAACTGAACGAAAAACGTATTCATCTGCACAACACACTCGTAGAAATAACCAGACAACAATAAGCACTTAAGATTATATCTAGACCTATGATGAAAGAGGTGCATGGAAGCTTATTGTAGGAAAACCCAGTGAAAACGCTCAGTTGGTAGACCAAGAATGAGGTGGGACAATATTATCCATTATTTTAGGAAAGTAGATTATACAGCGTAGATTAGAAAACTAGCTCAGGATAGAGAGCTTATGACCACGCCGTAATCAACGTAGGGATTCTATAGTGCCAGTGAGTTAGATAGTAGAAGAACAGAGCGACAAAAAATAACGGAGATTGATGGTGTTTTGAGCAGCATGAGGAAAAAAAGGATTGGATGGAGATTGGAATGTAATGAGAGACAAGGAGAATGACAGTAGATTGGGCGCAAGACAATGTGAAACCTGCTATAAATATTTTAGTACATATAGTCACTTTACGGGTAGTTAGACGGACTGGACAAGGTAGTCAGGAATACAGAGATGCGTATAAAGCTTCTTGTAGGAACATCAGAGGAAAAACACGTAGTCGGAACACTAATAATGTGGGAGAATAGCATTTATCATGATTTGAGGGAAGTGGTGTAAACAGGGGATGATTGAAAAAAAATTCGCTCAGGATAGGGATGAACGAGAGATTATGTGGCACGGTCGTGAAACTACGGATTAGATAAGTGCCATTGATTTGTTTACTCATAATTGCTATATTATTATTATTATTATTATGGCGGAAGGCTGACCACGTACCACTCAAAATGACATCTATACGAAAACAAGTGTAACTAAATTAGTATGGTTCAAATTCTTCCCTGTAGGGGGAGAGCGCCTAAATCTCTGTAAAGGGAAAACATAGGCTTACAATACTATTATTATTATTATTATTATTATTATTATTAAGTAGATTATACAGGGAGTGATTGGAAAACATTAGCTGAGGATAGGGATGTATGGAGAGGTTATGTCCGCGCAGCCATGAATCTACGGGTTCGATAGTGCCAGTGAGTTGTTGTTATTATTATTATTATTATTATTATTATTATTATTATTATTATTATTATTATTATTATTATTATTATTATTATTATAAGCGGCCCCGTGGCGCAAACGGTTAGACGCTCGCCTCCCGCCACTGGGGTCCGGATATCGAGTCTCGGTCACTCCATGTGGATTTCGTGGTGGACGAAACGGAGCTTGGGCAGATTTTTATCGGGATTTCTCCCGTTTTCCCCTGCAACAAATTTCACCCCACCATATTTTCCTTACTCATCTCATCCACTTCGTTCATCTGCCCCTGTGACGGTGCGTCAGGAATGGTCGGTCGGCACCCTGGTAGTTCACAGACCTCTATAACTATGGGGGATTAATCTCATCTTATCCCTTGACCCTATCCTGAGTTGGACACGAGTTGAGGATCTATTCTTATTATTATTAGGGAGAAAATGAAGATTGAAGACACTATTTTAGATTATATTAAAACGCAGCAATTAAGATGGTACGGACATGTCCAGCGATGAAAGAGAATCGGCTACCAAAAACTTCCTGGAGTCGGGGAATATATTTATACAAGAAGGAGACACATCTACAACTAGGAGATTGGATGGACCGACAAAATTGGCTATTAGGAATCGGACGATGTCAAAGACATTAATCAACCGATGATCTATCTTTTATTACTATTATTATTATTATTATTATTATATTATTATTATTATTACTCAATTCCGAGGAACAAATTATGGGAAGTATTAGAGAAATACAATATTGATAGAAACAAGTATTAGAGAAATACAATATTGATAGAAACATTATTAAACAAATTAAAAAGATAACATGACTTATGTTAAAATTGGAAATATAATATTTAATCCTATAAAACCATAGAGGGATTAAAACAAGGGTGCAGTCTATCACCAATTTTATTTAATATTTATGTAGAATTTATTTTAATGTAATGGAAACAAAGCTGCAAAGGTTTGGGTATCCCAAAAGGCAACAGATTTTTGTTGGCATTACAATCTGACGGACGATCAACTGGTTCTAGCGCAAGACAAATTTGATATGTAATTCATAATAAAAAGGTTGAAAAACGCATATGAATCATGGGGTCTCACAGTAAATTCACGAAAATGCAGAATATTTGGCAATATATAGCAATGAAAGAGAACATTTAATATTGGAAGAAGGAATTCAAATAAAGCACGTAAAACAAAATAAATAGTAGGGAATAATTATGGATAACATCGAAGGTATAGGCAAAGAGAAATTAAAGCATAGAATTGAATTGAGTAGCAAAATAATATCGTCGTTAAATTCCATATCGTGGGATAAGCATTGAAAGACAAAAAATATATATTGGAAAAACATTGGTGGAATCTGTTGTAATGTATGGAAGTGAGGTATGGACAATCAATAAATACTACAAGAATAGACAAATAGCTCTAGAAATGGATTATTTACGCAGAAGTGCCAGACAGTCAAAATTAAAACATGTCACAAATAAGGAAATTAGAAACATAATGGAAGCAGAAGAAAGCATAATTGAAAGAATTGAGGAGAAGGAATTAAAATGGTTTGGACATATTTTAAGAATGGAAGCATTGAGATGCCCAAGTTGCATGGGAAGACGGCAGCAGCTGAAAAAACCCGAAGATAGATACACTATTATTATTATTACTACTACTACTAAGACCTGGAATGAGAATAAGAGGACTAGATGACATGGAAGGGATGGATAGAGACGAGTGGAGAAGGAAATTAAACTTTAGGCACAGGAAATGTGTAAACATTAAAAATCTGTAATAAATAAATAGAATTATTATTAATATTATTGCGTATTACTGGGGAGCGTGTAGAGGAGAGAGACAGACAACGGAAAGACAAAGAAAGAACAGAATTAAGACGGTGACCTTGGCATCACTGGTTCAGTGTTCACATTCAGGGACAATGGCCGCCAGATCGTGCAGTCGTGACTCAACTAAAACCCACACAACTTCACTCCGCCAACATTCTGCGAACTCTAGTCCTGTTCAAACTCACTCACTCACTCTTGTAAAACATTCCTCTCTTACATTATAATTTATTCTATGTCATTAATAGTATTTTTTTTCTATCTTGTACTGTTTATACTTCATTCGTTAAATCTAGATTAAATTCAAATATATTGAAAATAATAATTCTATTGTAGATAAACAATGCAATAACTTGGTCCTTTTTTTTTTTCTGTCCGGCTTTGATTGATTTGGTCTTTTAGCATTTTGTTTTTTTTTTTCTAATGTGTGGGGAGCTGGCCCACAGCATAAACCCCCAACCTGGAGGACCAGGAAAATTTCTGTCTGGGTTTTCCTCCCATAGCCTTTGAAGATCCCTCTTCACCGCAAGGCAGCGTTTCTCTATTTCCCTTAGAGATAGGGTTGCCTCTTCCGCCAGATCCGCCGTGATGAAGGACTCCTTCTGCGCCGACTCTGCCGTTGAGGTCTTCACCGTAACCCTGGCTAGGGGCCCTTACAGAGTACTATCAGTCGGAGCCAACTGAACCCTGGTTTTTTTTAACGAGGTTTTACTCCTCCCCCTCCTCCTTTCTCATCCGGGCTTGGGACCGGCCATGGCGGAGTCTATAGTAATTTAAATATGAGTACTTTTTTATCTGGTTGAGTGATAGACAAGGCCTTCAGGCCTTAATTCTACCAGATAAAATAAATACTGTTGTTGTTGTTGTTATTATTATTATTAAAATAAAATTACAAATATATCAAAACATACTTCAGAGCATTTTAACATATAGTGCTGAAGTCTGGCAAATTCGTACTAGGGAAATGAAAATAATTTTAAGTGCAGAAATGGATGTTTTAAGAAGATCAGCTGGAAAATCTACAATGGATAGAATACGAAATAAAGAAATAAGGGAAATTATGGGTGTACAAGAGGAAGCAGACATCATACATTATAGAAAAGATTACAGTGGTATGGCCACGTCAAAAGAATGCCAGAACAAAGATCGCCTAAAATTGTTATGGAATGGATCCCAATATAAAGGAGGAAGAGAGGAAGACCGAAGAAAACTTGGATAGATGGGGCACAAGCAGCTATGAATATCAGAGGATTGGAGGAAGATCAATGGACGGACAGAGAGGAATGGTGTTTGCTTTCCGGAAGACGGCGGCAGCTGCCATGATACCGGATGATGATGATTATTAAAAAATAGTATCATTATTTAAAATATTCCAAAATTAAACACTAACTCAAATTTTCGAACCCACGATACATTGGTAGGTGTCCAGAATCAGGAATTCTATATTCTAATCTTAATATTTGTATCTACTTTCTACTTTTAGCACATTAAACTTGGGCTCAATTCTGGAAATGCATGTTATTGTGTATTACGGACTCTTGTCCCAACTTCTCTTAAAAAAATATATAAAACAGTTATTCTCCCAATTATATTATATGGATGTGAAACATGGACTCTTACTTTAACGGAGGAGAAAATATTAGAAGTATTTGAGAATAAAGTTCTTAGGATTTTTTTTATCAAAGAGACATGAACAGAGTGGAGAAGACTACACAACAGTGAGCTACATGATCTTTATCAGAGGATTGGAGGAAGATCAATGGATGGACAGAGAGGAATGGTGTTTGCTTTCCGGAAGACGGCGGCAGCTGCCATGATACCGGATTATGATGATTATTAAAAAATAGTATCATTATTTAAAATATTCCAAAATTAAACACTAACTCAAATTTTCGAACCCACGATACATTGGTAGGTGTCCAGAATCAGGAATTCTATATTCTAATCTTAATATTTGTATCTACTTTCTACTTTTAGCACATTAAACTTGGGCTCAATTCTGGAAATGCATGTTATTGTGTATTACGGACTCTTGTCCCAACTTCTCTTAAAAAAATATATAAAACAGTTATTCTCCCAATTATATTATATGGATGTGAAACATGGACTCTTACTTTAACGGAGGAGAAAATATTAGAAGTATTTGAGAATAAAGTTCTTAGGATTTTTTTATCAAAGAGACATGAACAGAGTGGAGAAGACTACACAACAGTGAGCTACATGATCTTTATGGGAAATTAGATGCAACAAGAACAGTAAAGTCCTGTAGACTGCGATATGCAGGACATAGAGCATGAAAGGGAATAAAAGAGGAGTACGTAGGAAAACTAGAAGGAAAGTATCAAGAAAGTAGGCAAAGAATGAGGTGGGACAATAATATCAACCATGATTTGATAGAGGTAATTTATAAAAGGAATGATTGCACAAACATTAGCTATCGATAGGGATGTATGAGGAGCTTATGTCCACGCGATAATGAACCTACAGGATCGATAATGCCAGTGAGTTATTAGTTGTATCTCATTCCGAGTGCATTGTTGAAGTTGTAACCCTCAAAATACATTTGCAAAATGCTTGCAGATACCAAAATTACCACGACAAAATTCATATTTGTGTACGTATGTGTGCTAACGCATTGGCAGCAGCAAATCATGTTTTTTAACCAAACTCGAAATATAGCAATACATTAGGAATAGTCGAGTTCGTTTAGTTAACTAAAAAATCGAACCATTAGGAGGAGGGTTATTTTTTGTATACCCCAAGTGTTCCGAGTGGGGGGGTGGAGTTTTTAAACCAAGCAAATTTTGTTACATTTATCTACAGTATCAACGAGTGGCATGTAGTTAGCACATCGCATCAATGAGACATCTAGCAGGCAACCAAGGTATTAATAGGAGATGAAAATCGGTTAAATTTTGCACAGAGGCTTTTTATTCAGGCTTAAGGATATTTTACGAACCTAAAAATATTGAGACTAGGGACCGACGACGACTTGAAGTCCCTCCCGGAGGACCTGTCCCTGTGATATTTCCATCCTAAAAATCCATCGACCGAATTTGAACACGCGACCCTTCAGGCTAGAGGCCGCTACACCACCGCGTCAGACATCCATGTTACTCACAGTCAGCCAATGCAAGAGGCTTCATCTCGTCTCATACCTGTGTCGGACACGAGTTGAGGACACACATAACGGATGATGCTACAAAACAATTATTTTAAGTGACTAATATATTCCACGGCGGAATGACAATGACGGATGTGGCAACACACGTCCACCCATTGTTCTCCAGGACACACACTAGATGTCTCCACCTCATGGTATATTCTAAAATAAACATCTAATTAACAGCTGTGTTGTAATTATATCCAGTGACATCCTCCCATATATTTAATTTATTTCTTTCCTTTACCTACACCTCACAAACAAAAGTCCTGGGCCTGCATATCAAGACAAACACGTTTGTATAGTGTTCCCCAGGACTTCAATCTACCGTGAGTCATCCTACGGTTAAGGGCACCTTGTACTAATTTCGTTGCAAATTTGGTTTAAAAATATGCAACATACAATTTTTTTTTCAGCTTATCTTTAAGTTATGTGCATGAAATTTGTCACTAATTAAACAGGTCTTATTGAACATAATGACACTCTGGTTAACTTGTTACACATATTTCTTCATGAGTAATTTAAAATACAAAAAAATGAAAATAAAAAAAGCCTTGGTACAATTTCTTTTTTCAAAAACTACTTATCCAATTGTTTCCTAAATTCAGTATGTTATTGTCCATAGTTCATTTGACAGTAATAAGGTTTGCTCGTTTTCAGATATGGACTCTGATTTATTTTAAAATAAATTCAAAAACATGATTTTTGTTAAAAATGTTGCATACATATTTTTTCTTTTAATTTCACACTATCAATAGGACAAAGATAAATTCACATTATTTTAGAACTCTCTAAACTGCATATCCATGCCATAAATTATTCTCCTATATTTCATAGTTTCAAAGAAAAGTGTACCAAAATATGAAAAATACAACTTAGGGGAAAATGCAAAAAGAACAGAGAGGCGTCATTTTAAAAATGAATGTTTATGGGTTGAAATGTCCAAAATCGACAGAATAATATTACACATGGATAAAATAGACCTTCTTGGATTTAAGCAAAAAGAAAAAAAACATTTTTTAACCAATAAGTGCTGGGCGCCCTTAAACATTTTAATAAAAAATTCAACTTATTGATAATTGATAAATTTATGAGAATTTTGGGTAAGATAAACATTCATTCATTTTCAGAATTTTCCTCATCATTGAGGGTTTTCTCCAACCAATTTTAATAATTAACATGAGTTTAGCCATTATTCTACAGGTAAGAAGTGAGTCCCCATTGCCTTAAGGTACGTACACACTTGCGCGGCGCTACACGATCCACTTCATTGTCGCTTTTTCCACGAACACTTTGATGGTTCGCTATTCAGATTTTGACAGGAGCGTGAGAGGTTCGTTGTTTTCCGCGCGCACTTGTAGGTTTTATTTTATGAGTTATTATGGAGTGGTCAGAAGGAGACATGTTAACCCTTAAATTCGCAATGTATCCTGTAGGATACATCAATTAGCTTATTTTATTTAATATCTTTAACAAAACAGAGGAAAAAGAACGAGTAGAAATTACTTAAATGACATTAGTACTTCGCCAATTTAATTTAACTTGCCATAAGGATCATTTGAATAAAACAAACATTGAAAGGAGGTGCCTGGAGGGCAGATGGATATATTTCCGGGTACGAGGGCGGATCGGAAAGTAACGCACAATAATTTTTTTCTGCCTTAGTATTGCAGCTAGAATGTTGAAATTTCACAGAGATATAGCTTGAAGTTTTCACTACAGATGGTATTTTTTTCTCAGGTGCACCTCTTGCGAGAGAAGCTTGAACTATGCAACAAAGATGGCGCGCGTGCTACAGTCGTCCACCTGTGAGGAACAGAGAAGTGTTGTTCGATTTTTGTGGGCCAAAGGGCATAAACCCAGTGAAATTCACAGGGACATGCGTGGCGTGTATGGGGATGATTGTATGGACCGTAGCAATGTCTTCCGTAAAGCTAGTGCTCGCTGGGTGCCTAAGAACCTGACAGACGACCACAAGGGCCAGCGAATGATGGCAAGCTTGGACCACTTAAACGCGGTACACCGCACAAGGACATGACTTTCTGGAAGGAATCGTCACAGGTGATGAGTCGTGGGCGTACCACTACACGCCCGAAACAAAGCAGGCATCAGCAGTGCGCAGATGGCTACACTCCAACCAAACGGACTTCTACGAACAGGGCATATTGAAACTGGTAACACGATGGGAAAAATGTGTTGAGAAAGTTGGTGACTATGTCGAAAAGTAGGTAAAAGATGTAAGTTCATTTGTGATTTTTTTCCTTTTTTTTACTATTAAACTTTTTAAAAAAAAATTATTGTGCGTTACTTTCCGATCCGATCCGTCCCTCACAGGTGGACGACTGTAGCATGCGCGCCATCTTTGTTACATAGTTCAAGCTTCTCTCGCAAGAGGTGCACCTGAGAAAAAAATATCTGTAGTGAAAACTTCAAACTATATCTCTGTGAAATTTCAACATTCTAGCTGCAATACCAAGACAGAAAAAAATTATTGTGCGTTACTTTCCGATCCGCCCTCGTATATGCAAGAAGAAGGTGATTTCTTTACTTTCTTCTTACCGGCGTGAGAAAAATCAACTAAAAAGCAGCCAAGGTACAGGAAAAGGTAAGTTGTAATATATGCCATTTTTTCAATGTTTTATTATTATAATTCGTAAATGCAATTGAACTGCGTTAAGCATTAACCGAGTAAGCACCATTAAGTTTTTGGTGTCATTTATTGCACTGGCTCATGAAGTACACACTTTTAGCGCCAAATCTTTAAATATAGCCTTATTATTAAATAAAAAAATGTAAACGCCATCAGTCATATCGGATATTCTGTGTTTTCCAACAAACGCGATGGAGACATGGTCGGTTACACTTGCTCTGCAAAATTTCTACTGAAGGTTTGTTGGTTTCCTATAGATCGCAGCAAGTTCCTTGAAATTAAATTTTCGACGAACACAAGACGAGCGGCGCGCAAGTGTATACGCACCTTAAGACGACACAAGTAACTCAAACCGTTCATTCCTTGACTAAGGTATGTGGGATTATGTCCGAACATGTGGCCATAATCCAACCTTGTATGACGAGGAAAACCAAAAAAAAAAAATTCTTTTACACGTTCATAATTGTGTGTGTATGTGACAAGAAAAAATAAATAAACGCGAAAAACGGAATTTAAACCGAGACATCTAATGTTGTACTTTAGTGACATACCAATTAGTCCACTCAGGTATCCTCCTAATACAAACATTTACTTTTCTTTCTTATATATGATTCTCTAACATAAGAGGCAGCGAGATATCAATAACACTGCCATTTCGTGGCCTCTATAACAAGTAATAATTTCCATTCATTCATTTTGAGAATTTTCCTCACCATTGATGATTTTCTCCAACCAATCTTAGTAATTAACATGGATTTTTAAAAAATACATAAATGACTCCGCACTTATAGACTATCATCGTGTAATAAACATTCACAAATTTCCCTTAATTAAAGTTCTCCATCGTTCTCTGTGTCTTCATTCGTTAAACCAAATGTCCTCATTGAATTTTGAAAGTTATTCTTCCAGGTTGTTCTTGGTCTACCTTTTCTGCTCCTTCTTTCAAAAATATTTATTTTATAGCAACAACGGTCTTTACTTCGATGTTACAATTAAATTTGGATATTTAGCAATGAAGGTCAAAATGTAATTATAATTATAACACATACAGTAAAACTTGTTTAATCCGGAACGTGAATAATGCGGAAATCTGTCCAATGTGAACAAATATATTGGTCCAGGCGAAATAATAGTAATTTTACGTGTATTTATTTTATATAGAACGGAATCTGCCCAACGCGGAAACGGAAGGATATTTCTACACAATTCATGAAAAAAATAGTTATAAGGCGAAGAGTCTGAGAGAGAAATAAATTAGTTTCTACTTCACTGAATTCCCGTTAGGCGAAATAACAATAACGGATGATTCCTTCCGCCCGGTGAAGTAGAGTTTCTACCTAAATCTGAATTTTTTTTCGGCCTCACTGCATACCCTTTATGCTATATACAAGTTCGTTTAACAAATATTTGGCGTGTAACATCTGTCCTAAAAACAGCCAGTGCACTGTAAAATCTTAAATTAGTTTAAGATCTGGTACCAATTGTGTACGTATCTTTCACAGGAACGTTCTGAATTTCCAGAATGCAGATGGTTATATCGTCTGTATCATTGTCATTAAACGGAAAAGTGAAACTGATTGACGATAAAGAAAACCGAACTCTCAGTACGCGAAATAACGACTTGATTTAAATTTTTAAAAAATGAAGAAATCAACGAAGTAGTGTGGTAGTGTTTTACAAGTGCACGATCAAAAAATCTACAAATTTGCGGACCGATACTCAAATCACGAGAGGCAGCGGAACATAAGGTCGAACTGCCATATATATGTTATTTCATAATTTAAAAATATACCCAGTTCAAGGTGTGATTTTTGTTAAATAATTAATTTCCATTCGTAGAAAGATAACCGTTTTAGTCTAAAAGATGCCCATTTTATTTAATCTTATAACCCTCAAAAACGTGTTAAGAAGGATCCATTTTGTATCTAAAGATAAGAATTTTTTAAAGAAATAAAGTTGTGCCTGAAAAGGTTGGATGAGTCCCGCCCTGGCAGAAACACCTTGAGGTAAACTTTAAATATTAGAGTGAATCAATGTAAAGTTACTCACAAAGCCACGATTTGTTATTGAATCGGCTCCAACAAAACTCACCTGAAAACAAAGAGAAAACTAAAATAAACAAAACACCAATAACAGTGTAAAAAAAACACTGAAATGTTGCATCACACACATATTTAAACTGAGTACAATACAAATGATGCATCTTTGAATTTCTAATAGTTCAACGTTTCATAACCGTGGGATATGTTGCAATAGCAACGCACCCACCTTGGGAACAGCCAATCGGCCCTTGCCCTCATTTTTTTTTTTCTTGCTTAGCTTAATGTCTCCATTTCTAAAATAAAAATTTCTACACACTGGAGACTTACCTGTCACGAGATAATCACACACACACACACACACACTTCAATTCTTTCTTTACAAGTTAAGTGTTAAATGAAGTTATTTTACTATTTGTTAACAGCGTTGAAAAAATGTGCGTCCAAAAATAAATTTCTGCTGATTGTAATGTACTTATTGTTCTAGAAAAAAATTCATAACAATGAACTTATGGTCTTTATAGGAAGCCTGATATAATAACATTTAAGTCTCGTAGACTGCAATGCGCAGGACATGTGGCACGAATGGGGAATGAAAGAGATGCATGGAAGCTTCTCATAGGAAAAACAAAGGAAAAACGCCCAGTTGGTAGACCAAGAATGAGGTGGGAGAATAACATTCAATATGACTACACGAAGTAAATTATACAGCAGATGATTGGAAAACGTCTCAGGATAGGGCTGTATGGAGAGCTTAAGTCTGCGCGACCATGAACCTACGGGTTCGATAGACAGTGAGTTAGATAGTTAATTGTTTTAGATATTAATTCCCATGTTTCTGTCATTTTACAATATATATATATATATATATATATGTATTCTCTTTAATTTGCTTACTTGTTATAGTAGCTACTAGGTGGCAGTGGAGACAGAGTTCCCGCTACATCTGGTAATAATAGAGAATATGTATAAGAAAAATAAATGTTTGTTCTGGATTCGCCTGGTAGCGTAAGTGGTAGCGCGCTGAGATATCAACTCAGATGTCCGGGTTCAAATCCCGTCCAGGCATTTATTTTTCTTATCTTGTCATATATATATATATATATATATATATATATATATATATATATATCCATAGTAATTCTGCCCGAGGGCAGGTCCTTCACTGCAATCATAGCATTTCGTGCTATGCTTGCAGCTTTACTAGGGAATTGTAGGTGTGATAGCTTCCCGTTGCTTTCCACACCGGTGAAGAATGATGATGATGGCCATATGATTTCGGGGACCGTTCGGGTCTTAAAGTTTTCCTGACATTTGTCTTACAGGTGAGGAAAAACCCCGATAAAAGCCTCACCCATAAAAACTGTCCCGACCGGGGATCGAACCCGGGCCCGCTGCGTGACAAGGCAGCACGCTGCCTCCAGACCACAGCAGTGGACATATATATATACACATTAAAAATGTTTGTTTTTGATTGAAAACTTATATTATGATCCCATAAAACACCATTTAATTTTGATATTGCAGATTTACCCTTATTTATCCTCTCATTAATTTCAGCATCATAACTTCCATCTGCACTAATTTTTGTCCCCAAATATACATATTCCTCACATGTTTTTATTTGTCTGTGTTGTCTTCTAAAATCAGATCTTTTGATTGATCTCATAATAATAATAATAATAATAATAATAATAATAATAATAATAATAATAATTTTATTCATTGAGAATTTTCATGATTGAGTTTTCTCCAACCAATATTAATATTTAAAATTGCCTTTAAAAATAGATAAATATCTACGGATTTATAGATTATCAGTTTGTAATACACCTTCACAAATTTCCCTTGATTAAAGTTCTCCATCGTTCCCTGACCTCTGTGTCTTGGTCCGTTAAACTAAATTTCCTCATTGAATGTTATACTTCCAGGTTGCTCTTGGTCTTTCTTTTCTGATTCTTTTTTCAATTTTCCGTGTATGGACGGCATTCCATCCTGCATTCTTCTTACGTGTCCATACCATATTAGCATTCTTGTATTCAATCTCATCCATAATACTTCTTTCTTTATCCATTTCTAATTTCTGTATTTCTAATTTTTTCCCGATGCAAGTAAGTAATATTAATTATCTTTGCCCTGCACTTACCCCGTATTTCAACAAAATAGAAACAAAAATAAAACTGCATGAGTATCACTAAACAAGGTCACGCGATGTCGAGGAGGTCGATACATGTCACTGTGGGTGTAACAACTCCACTTATTTACATACTTTAAATATTTGAGCAAATTAAATGATAATTTTACAAAATACAAAATGGCTGAGAAATATAAGAAAAACACATATGGGCTATTCTATGCCACCTGTGTATATTTCATCGAAGAACAAGTGACTTTTAGCGACCTGTTGGCCAATGTGATAACACACGTTCCAGCTAGAGCAAATTGCCAACATCTTTGCTCACAGATAAGAGGATTCATTTAAACGTCCACCTATTGTTAGGGGCAAATTAGTGCGAGAAAATGGGTGAGTTAGCACTCAAGATTAGTTTAGCGTTCACTTGTTTGTGTATTTTTATAAGTTGGCTACTCTGTCTGTGCAATGACCAACGCGTATTTTACATTATAAATATGGTGATTTTAGATTATTTTGACCTCAATTTCTCACTTAAATTTAAGTAATTTCTCACTTTTTTAGAAAAAACGTGGGACCTTATAAACTCTAGTGAGAACCTCTGGGCACTTAGCGATTAAGAAACTGTACACAACTGTCACACCGAGTCACGAGATTGAAGATTATACACTTAAAATTTCTAACCCAGCCGGGAATAAAACCAGGCTCCCTAGTCAGGAAGAACGTATGTCAATATCTGAGATAACGAGCTGGACTGTGGTTGTTTATAAAAACAAATGTCCATCACGCCAGAAACTGTGTAAAATAAGCGAATTCTTCAGAAGTGGAATTGATGGTCGGATTGTGCTGGTTTATCGGAAAACATTTACATTCTTAATGAAATCGCATGTGTAGGCCAAGAGTTTGGCTATGAGTAAACAAACATGGCGACCGCTAGAAAGACTTTCCAATTTCAATTTATTTATTGTATATCGGAAAACATTTACATTCTTAATGAAATCGCATGTGTAGGCCAAGAGTTTGGCTATGAGTAAACAAACATGGCGACCGCTAGAAAGATTTTCCAATTTCAATTTATTTATTGTATATCACACTTGCTCCATTAAATGCAATAAAACGTACGTTCATTGCTGAAAAATACAAAATTACGAGCGCTAGAGCGGTTTTTAAATTATCGATTCATGTTAACCCGCATTTCCCATTGTCTCATTTTGCTATATTCCGAAGAAACAAAAATTGAGGCCGTTAGACATTAGGCTAACACATATACACAGTCAATTTTTTTTTGTGTCTAGTACATGAGGATCTGTAAAACATATTTTCTTGGATAAATCTAAATACATCATTCAACTGAAATTCGCTGAAAGAAGGGAATGAACATATATTCCGTAAGCGCAGCTTCTAAAATTAAAAAAACGTCGTGGAGTCCGTCAAATAAATACAAATTGCTGCGTGAGAGAATAGGGTCAGGGCCGCTGCAAGGTGTCGCGTACTTTTATCGTTCATGAAACAGCTCAAGCGACCGGTCATAATTCAATTCCTGACTCGTGGGAAATACACGTCAAATTACTTTTTATAACTTTTTTCTTATAAGCTAAGCTACATTCGTATAATATTGTGAGTTTTGTGAACTCAATATGTTTAGAACATCGAATGAATTAGGCAGTAGGTAACATTCGTGACAAACTTGAACAAACTACTGATTCTCCTCGGTCAGATACACAAATGCATTACCAGGACATATTTCATTATCATTATTATAATTATTATTAATTATTTGTCCAAAATATATGTATTGGTAATCGTACAAAGAACTGATCATGACACTGCAAACATATGGAAATTCAAATAGAAGATAATTATGACCTCCACCATTTACTATTCGCAGATGATCAGGTGGTGATTGCTCAGGATCCGGATGATGCACCTTTCATGTTAAGGAAATTAGAGATAGAATAAAAAAAAAGGGGGATTGCAGATAAATTATAATAAAACAGAATATATTTCACTGGATACAACAGATGAGCTAAATGTAATTCAGGAAGAATGCGTAAATTTAAAAATTGTAAATATTTAGAATCTAGTTTAGATAAAAATGTCAACTACAGAAATTGAAAGAAGAATAACTGATGGAAGATGAATCATTGGTATGCTGAACTCATTGCTTTGGAATAGAACAAAACTACATTTCAAGTTCTGTCACAAAGCATTGTATTATATGGGTCCGAAACTTGGGAGCAAGTAGAAAACAAGCCAACAAGCTGTTAGCAGCAGAAATGGACTCTTGGAGGCGATCGACAAGAATTTCAAGAAGATAAAGTCACAAACAGCACAATAAGGGAAATTAAGCAAGATGAAAAAAAAAATACTAGAAAAATTTAATAAAATAAAAAATGTTTGAAATGGTATGGACACCTCATAAGAATGGAAGAAGAGTGAATACCAAAGAACATTCTTGATTGGAATGCTAATGGAAGAAGTGGAAGTGGCAGACCTAGAGAACGATGAATAGATGGAGTGAGGAGAAGTATGGAAGCTAAAGATTTGAGGGAAGAAGATGCTCTAGACAGGAACCTCTAGGGACAAATCACTTTGGGTTGAAGGAGAAACACTGTATTGTGGAATATTCCTAATAAATATAACTATTATTATTATTATTATTATTATTATTATTATTATTATTATTATTAGCACCCTCGGGAGACAACAGTTCAACAAACCGTTAGCAGTAAAAATTCATTTTTTGAAGCCACCAACACGAACTTTTAGATGAGATAAAATCAAAAAGATAGCACAATAAGACATTAAGCAGGTCGGAGGGAGCATTCCATTACATTACCGCAGTTTAACTTCTCACCTTTATGCACTTTATAGATCTCACAGGCCAGCAGGGCCTATAGTCGTACGACCTGTCCGGAGAGGGTTTTTAAAAAGATGGATTATACACACAATTTTTGACCACTCAAGGACATGGAAGGCCTCCCCGAATGAGTGATAAGCTCGATGTCAGGGCCTTCTCTGAGAACACAACGCTAAGACGAAACATGCCATTCAAACAAACATTCATACTAAACACAGGGAATGTGGTAATGATGGCCAGAAAATGTTCGGGGACCATTTGGATTTTAGTTTCCTGACATTTGTCTTACAGGTGAACAAAAAAACCCGAAAAAATCACCCAGGAAACGTTTCCCGAGCGGGAATCGAAACCAGACCCACTATGTATGAGGATCTGACGCTATCCAGAGACCAGAGCGGTGGATGTAAAGGAATATATTGGAAAGAAAATAGAAAAAAGACATTTAAGGTGTTATGAACACCTCTTATCATCACCTCTCTACTTAATTTTGTACTAGAGCACGTCATCAAATCTGTAGAGGATGGATGATGTAGGCCTACAACTCAATGATATTAATAAGCTGTTAGTTTATGCTGATGTATCAGTATTAAGTAATAGTGAGGATATATATATATATATATATATATATATATATATATTTCTTTCTCTCTCTCTCTCTCTCTTTTTCTCTCTCTCTTTTTCTCTCTTTCTTTCTCTCTCTCTCTTTCTTTCTCTCTCTCTTTCTTTCTTTCTCTCTCTCTCTTTCTTTCTTTCTCTCTCTCTCTCTCTGTCTCTCTCTCTCCCTCTCCGTCTCCCTCTCTCTCTCTCACTCGTAACACTAAGAAACTGGGGCTGGAAGTAAACACAAATGACTTTAAATATCTGGTTACACATAGAAATACATTATATACAGTAAAAGCTCCATATTCGTGAGGAATTGTAAACAAATGCCAGAACTTCTCTCAAAAAACGTTAAACTGAAAATATATAAAACTTTTATTCTCCCAGTTATATTATATCGATGCGAAACGTAAGCTCTTACTTTAAGGGAGGAGAGAAGACTGCAAATAATGTGAGAATAAAGTTCTTAGGAAAAGTTTTGGACCAAAGAGAGGTGAACAGACAGGTGAATTAAGAAGACTACTTAACAGTGAGCAACATAATATTTATGGGAAATCAGATGTAAAAAGAACAGATAAGTCATAGACTGCGATGTACAAGATATGTGGAATAGGGAATGGAAGAGGGACATGGAAACTTCTTCCTAGAAAACCAGAAGAGAAAACATCCAGTAAATAAGGCAATAACGAGGTAAGAATAATATTAAAAAAACATGAAAACCGCAGGAGAAAACTTCCAATAGATATGGCAAGAATGAGGTAGGGAATAATATTATAGATGATTCTAGAGAAGTAAATTATAAAAGGGATGATTAGAAAACAATAGATCGGAAAAAATCCGCAACAACCCCTAGGGTTCGACAGTGGCAGTGAGTGAGAGGTTTGGTTAGTCGAAAGGGACGGGTGCAGAGATGACAGAGACTCGATACATTTAAAATAGCCTGATATAAATGCCAGCCGATAAAGAGGCGGACAGCAATTAATTAGAGGAAAGTGCAAGTTTAGTGTTGTAACAATGGAAACAGTCCAATCCGCTCAAGTTCAATGCCAAACAAACTCAAGGCCACAAAAATACCAGTTGACAACGCGTTGCCAAGCGAAACGCCAATTACAGCTAAACTTCAGAATTACAGCCTCCTCTGTTGTACAGGGTTCCCATAAATGATTTTTTCGGGTTTCGAACACGTGTAACTTGCGTTTAAATAAACTTAAAACATGAAACTAGTACTAATGGAAAGCGAAACTCAAAACGTTTCGGTTATAGTATCACAGTTGGCAACAATGTGGTATAATTTTCATACAACATTGCGTATTGTTGAAAGTGAAGTGAGAAAATGGCTGGTATAGAGGATAGGCGAGCGTAATTCTGTGTTCTCGATTATCATGTTCATCAATCTGTAATTTTTGTTCAACGACATTTTCGAACAGGATTTGGTGACGATCGACCCAGTGGTCTTTCAATTCGTAAGTGGTACTGTTATTTTACGACAATAGGGTGCATCTGTAGGAGGAAATCTTCTGGACACCCGGCCGTAAGTGAGGCAACTCTAGACCGGATTCGTGAATCTTTTACACGTAATTCTAAAAAATCAACCATTGCAGCTAGTAGGGAGCTGCAGATCCCTAAATCCACCGAATGGAAAGTTCTGCTTAAATGTTTGAAATTTCATCCATACCGATTGCAGATGCTGCAGTTCTTAAAGGAAGAAGATAAAATGGGTGCGTTGTACTTTCTGCGAGAATATGCAGATTCTCATTGAAACTGATGATGAGTTTTTCAAATCCATAGTGCTTCTGTGACGAGTGAATCTTCCATCTTACAGTTAAAGTGAACAAACATAACGTTAGTATCTAGCGGGTCGGAAAAAAACCCCAATACCTACATGCAGGATGTCCGCAACTCTCCTAAAGTGGACGTATTCTGCGCTTTAAGCCTGCAGAAAGTGTACGCCCCGTTCTTCTTTGTAGAGAAAACAATTGGAGGATGTGAGTACCTGGATATGCTACAACAATGGCTCCTGCCTCAGAGCTGAAACAGGAAATGCCCAACGTGATCTTTCAACAGGACGGCGCACCCCCTCATTTTCATAATGAAGTCAGATTGAAGCTCAACACCAAACTACCAGAACCGACTGATTAGTCGTGTTGGTAATGACGATGAAGAACTCCTTCCTTGGCCTCCGTGTTCGCCAGACCTCACACACCCTTGACTTCTTTCTGTGGGATTATGACAAAGATCTTGTGTAAAATCCACCTCTTCTACAGACCGCCCTTGATCTAAGAGGGCGCATCACAGCAGCCATCGAAACAGTTGACCATGATGTGCTACAACGTTTCTGGGCGGAAATGGACTACAGGCTTGATGTGCGTCGTGCTACCAGTGAAGCTCACATTGAACATCTGTAAGGTACTGTAACCAAAACTTTTTGAGTTTCTCTTTCCAGTAGTACTAGTTTCATGTTTGTAAATTTATTTAAACACAAGTCACATGTGTTCGAGAGCCGAAAGAGCATTTGTGGGAACCCTGTATTTACAGCAAACTTTCCTTGTCTCACATGTACATTTGCCAACCATAAAGCCACTGTAGGAGAGAAGTTGCCAGCAAGTAATATCCCCCATCCGTTACCGCTGAAGGGGCAGACTGTTTTAAACACCAGTCATGGACCAAGGCCAGTTAACACGAAATCTATTACGATTTTGCTAAACAACACAGTTTAGCAAAGTATGGAAGACAGGCAAAAGATACATTGCCTCTGCTTCTTATACAACATTTTGTCTACCTCATCATCCCTCTATATTTCAACTCGCTTACATTCGCCATCCTCATACCATTACATAAACACACACGATCGAGAGAAAATTTAACTCTAGCAGTTCCTCTACATCGAACATCTCACTAATACTAATCCTTCTTTGTTTCAGCCACCCGACTCTGGAATTCCCTCCCCTATTATATCAAGGACTGCCCGACTCAAAAACAGTTTAAAAAGAAACTCACTTCACATTTCCTTAGGCAATATAATATATAACCGGTTACATGAATACTTTTATTATCCCTTTATATTTTAAACTTTCTTTACCAAGCCATTTACTTAATCTAATTATAGGATATTATTTTTGGTTATTATTATTATTCTTTCTTTCCCTTCTCAACTTTATATTGTGTGGTATGTATGTATATATTATATATATATATATATATATATATATATATATATATATATATTTTATGCATCATTAATCATAATTCTTGTGTATGTATAGGCCTAATTTAACCCTCGTGAAGTGGAAGAGAAGACTTTACGGTCTTAACTCCATCAGATAAAATAAATAAATAAATAAATATATATATATATATATATATATATATATATATATATATATATATAAATAACAAGAAGGTATAGAAAATTATTCTGACCCGTTTTCCTGTAACGTCATGTACAATGCTCGCATTGACAATGTGTTTATGAAGGAATTATTCCATCTCCGAAGTCTATCCGCTCTTAAAGTGATCTTCATCAAAACAAAACCATATGATCTGTTCGCTTTTCATTGGTTATAGACAACGACGTACGATGTAGAAGCAATAAGTACGCGAAAAAGTAGTTCCTCTACTTCATTAAATTAGGCCTTTTGACCTGTTTTCACATCAAGTGGGATTTAATGAATTTTTTGCATCTAGTATATGGGCGTCCAATGCTTCTACTTCCTATTGGTTTGTACTTTAATAACAGCTGAGGGATTGAAGAAGCTCATACTCGCGTTAACAGGAGTGAAGTCTCCAACGACAAAGTCGGGAGAAGTACCCTTTCTATAATATGATTATATACAGAAGAGCAAGTCCAAAAATTCTTAGGTGGCAGCCCCATCACTAGACTTCTCCTGCGCAACGCTCGTAACGTGGCCAGGAGACATTTACATTACAGAGAATCATCAAGTGAGTAACCGGAAAAGTAGTTCCCTTCATTAAATTAAAAATATGTCCTCTGATTATACTTGTTATTCTTCGTAAATGAAAATGGTAATATTGAAAACATAGAAGATATTCTAAAATATACCCAATCAATAAGTACAGCCTAAAACAGTTTATTACAAATGGACGATGCAATAAGTCATGTTTCAGTACAACAAAATTACTAAAGCTGTCGAGTCGTCTAAAATTTTAAAACACAAGTCTGGCAAAGCTCTGACTAGTGGTCAAAAAAAGTTATTTTAAATGTATTTCACAAGTCAGTGAAAAATCTCACCAGCTTTCTTGCAATCTATCCCATTCAACGATAACATGTCTTATATACACGTGCTCCCTGTCAATGTGACAGTGATTGTGGCGCAAATTGTGGAAGGATACAATTTGCGTCTGTTTATGTTAGGATCACTCTTAAGAGCGGATAAAATAAGTCTGAACCTCTGAACGCGTGTAAGTTGCTGAATATCCAGGAGTGTTATAAGAACGAACGACAATGACCTTGTGCAGTTCCTTTATCCCGAGCGTCCGGCCAGACAAAGACATGCTACTTGTCCTTCCACCTGCCCGTTATAACACACATGCTCCTTTCACTGTGAGTTAACCATAACCACTCCTTTAAAGTGATATTTGGTAAATATCTGCAGACTTACTACATGGTAAATATTAGGAACCATGGAAAATCCCTGTAGCAAAATCAAATATATAGCTTAGCTTGAACTATCAATATTTACAAACTAAACACGCTCTTTTTAATAAACTTCATACATTTAATTACGTATGTCGGCACAATTAAGAAAATATTTAAAAATACAAAAAGGGAAACAAAACTAAAATATTATAAAGCAGTGGCAGTCACCTTATTGTAGCCTCACTACGATGGTTGTCGAGCGTTTTGCTTTGTTTCCCCCAGTTGTTATCTAATATATAAAAATCAATGTTTGTTTGTTTGTTTTTTCGTACTTTATGCGCGGCCATACCGTTGACCCGATTGTGATGGGTTTTTTGCAAAATGTTCAGGAAATTCCCGGGATGAACATAGGATATAAGAGAGTAGTGATACTCAACTCCTACACCCTTAAAAATCGCCCTTTGTAGTGGAAAACGTGAAAAAAGTAGCTCTTTGGACGCTTAAATGGCTTAAGCTGCCTAAACCATAATAAATACACAAAATTAATGTACACAGAATTCATCATCATAGTACATTCACGAATTTAGGTCATTTGTTGACCTGTTTCGGCCTCAAAAGAAACACCATCCAAAAGTCTTTTAATTGGACGTCCTGGTCTTCTTCTTCCTGCAGGTTGATATCTTAACATTTGTTTGGGTATTCTGTGAGCTTCCATTCGATGCACATGTTGCATTCATCTTGACTTATAATCAGAAATTTTGTTTTCTAATGGTTCCATGTGCAATTCTTCTAAGATGTCTTCATTTTTTTTTTTGTGATCTAGTAGTGTGTATCCTGCAGTCCTCCGAAGGTATCTCATTTCAGCAGATCTAAGTATCTGTATATCCTTCTGTTTCAACGTCCGTACACAGAATTGAATATCTCAAAAAGCTCTACAAAAAAGTCCGCGACAGCATAATGTTTATCTTTTACGGATAACTCACAAAAACAATTTTTGTCTTTCATTGATAACAACAGTCTCGCGCGCCGTAGCGGAGTGGTTAAGGCAAGAAGTCTTGGTGCAGAACTACGGGACTTACGCTGGTTCGATTCTCCATGGGGGAATACATTTTTCTCATGGAATTTCGGCCAGTATGGGACCGGTGCACAGTGGGTCAGAAATGAAATCAAGCTAAAAAAAAAAGTTTTGACTCAATCTTTTTTTTTTTTCACTCTAATATAATTGTTATATGACGGTTAACTTATCTGCAAAGGAGGGTACAATTCAAATGTTTATGAAGACAATATAAACATCGGAAGTTGCCGATGGTTAAAAACCCATGTGGTCTATATCCCAGTTGCGTTATTAGCGTTGTGTGTTCAGTGAGCTTTTCTTCTTATTCTATATGGATACTTCACCTCAAGGTTTGTAATAGTATTGATATATTTAATGTGTTTCTATATAACCAGATATTATGTTAAATACATGTGGAATCATATCTTCCAAGCACTAAAAAACTTACACAATCATCTTATTTTAAATTGAGCTACAAAGCAGTGGCGGTTTCCAGGGAGGCTACCATGCGCCCCCCCAACCCCCGAGAATTTTTTAAAGATAAATTATGATTCTAATTAATGAATTATTATCATATACTTAAAAAGTCAAATAAACTTTGGTGTATTAAGTAGCAAAGAGTGTTGCTGACCGGTCACGAGTAAACTGGTGATCGAGTTTCTCGTGTATATATATATATATATATATATATATATATTTAGATGTTATAACTATATTTTTGACATTTGGCAATGAAGGCAAATATGATATGAAAAGAAAAATGAATACTTGAGTCGGTATTTGAACCCGAGTCTTTAAACTAAAATTATATATATATATATATATATATATATATAATTCTTCTGTAGTGTATTTGTCACTGAACTTCTCCTAAACGACTGGACCTATTTTGATTAAATTTTTGTGCGTGTCTGTTTGAGTCCCTAAAACCATTTGTTGTAGGAGATCACCTGAAGTGAAAATTGAAAAATCACTCTAGCGGTCACATTTTTCGACGTTTCACAACTCAATATTGTCCAAAAATGAGCGAAATTCCGACAATTTAGAAGTGAGGTTTACTTGAAATCCGAAATTAAAAACTCCTGTATATCGACTGGACCAATTTGGATGATATTTTTTCTGTGTGTTTGAGTGGATCCCTGGATGGTTTAGATTCACAATTGGACTTGGTAGGTGGCGCGGCGATCGGGTTATAGGATTTTTTTATGTCAGACGGGTTGTCATCGGCATTATCGTTATGTTCCGACATAACTATGTGACGTCATCATTCACACTTCTTGAGCCACAACAAATGGCTGTAAGAGGTTTTCTTGCGAACTTATTTAATAATATTTAATTATGTCCTAATTGCTGAATTTTATGGTAAAAAGTAACATTTTTATCGTCCGCCCATGACATGAGAATTGAACGTTCGGGCAGGACAACGCCTGCCGGGTAAGCTAGTATATAATAAAATACAAAGATGCCGACTACCGCCATAATAATTCCGCATGTTAATCAGTCAAGAAATGTCGCGCGACACCCGCTATTATATAAACAGACAACGATCATAGTTGAATGGTAGTGAATTTTGGGTTGTAACTAAAAGAGAAGAGATCATAGAAGCAGTTGAAAATAGATTTCTGAGAAGTGTAGTTGGCTGCAAACTTCTAGACAAAAGAAGAAGTGAAGATATTACAAATGAGCTAAATATTTTCAAACTTTTAGATAAAATAAAATAATCTAGAAAAAAACTGGAAAGAACATGTTCAAAGAATCAAAGATGAACGCATACCAAAAATTATACTTAATTACAAACCAAAAGAAGACAGGAATATTGGTAGACCGAAAAACAGATGGATTCAAATTTTTAATGAAAATCTATGAGACGGAACAATCCACATGGGCTTTATCCGTGATTGTTGATGATGATGATTAACAATCGCGTGTGAGGTTTTAGCTATTTTTACACGCTTTATATTAGCTTGACCTTTATCTGTCTATGTAACGCAATGTTTCAACACGATTTTCACCCACTTAAAAACATAGGATCGACTTGAAACTCCTGTATACTTGTAAAGCGCCAATGACAATACAAATTTCATAAATAATATATATATATTATATAATAGGTTGCGGACTTATCTACTTTTTAGCCCATCGTTTGAAGGAATTAATATATCATCTGATAGCTCAGTTGGTAGAATGTACATAATTTCAGTAATCCATAGGTCGCTGCTTCAAATCCGGACCGGAGGATTTTTAGAAGAGTATTACTTTTAGCTCATACTACATAATAGTTTAAAAAACTAAAATAACACACTTTATTAGAAAACCAAACTAAAAAATAATTAATAGTTAAAAAACTAAAACAACACGCTTTTATTAGAAAACCGAACTAAAAAATGAAAAAAAAAATCTTAATTTCCAACACGCTTGGGAAAAAATTAAAGTGGTCAACAAAAAAATCATCTTCAACACATCTAGAATAAAATTAGAGTTATCTACAAAAAAATATTACCATCAAAAGCGTGGGGTGCTTTTTGTGGTTTTTACGTTTTCTTCTTAGAGACTTTACTTTTACCAATATCCGTTTATTATCCATAGTAATTCTGCCCGAAGGCAGGTCCTTCACTGCAAACATAGCATTTTCATGCTATGCTTGCAGCTTTACTAGGGAATTGTGTAGGTGTGGTAGCTTCCCGTTGCTTTCCACACCGGTGAAGGATGATGGTGATGATGATAATGGTAAGGATGATGATGATGATGGCCATATGATTTCGGGGACCGTTTGGGCCTTAAAGTTTTCCTGACATTTGTCTTACAGGTGAGGAAACACCCCGATAAAAACCTCACCCAGAAAAACTGCCCCGACCGCGGATCGAACCCGGGCCCGCTGCGTGACAAGGCAGCATGCTACCTCGAGACCACAGCGGTGGACTTCGTTTATTATGAAATATATTAATTGATAAAGAGCACCCCACGCTTTTGATAGTAAAATTATTTTTTTTGTAGATAACTCCAGTTTTATTCTAGATGTATTGGAGATGATTTTTTTGTTGGCCCCTTTAATTTTATCCCAAGCGTTTTGGAAATTAAAATTATTTTTAATTCTTTAGTTCGGTTTTCTAATAAAGCGCGTTGTTTTAGTTTTTTTTTTAAACTATTATTTAATATTACATATAAATGCAAGCCCTGTTCATTACAGTATGGTTTTCTTGTACTTGACGGGTGTTATCACCGGCGGTAATATCTCCATTCTCTCAAAACTATAGTCTACTGAACGTATTGCCTCAGGTTACCCTACAATAAATTCCCATGAACCTCTTTCGTTTCTCATATGTGACGCATGTCCTGCCTTCACTATTGTTTTTATCAAAGTCACCAGGTTGTCATTTCTGGTATTTTCTCCTGACATTGGCGGAACTGCAGCACACTTTTATTTAAGTTGGGGCGCCTGGAAGGTGGCGTTAGATTATCCCCGATGATATGATAGGTGATGAATCATAATGGAGTACCAGGTGAGTTCTTAAACCTAAAATTAATCTAAATCCAGACTATATGGGAGCACAGAAATAATTCTGTTTAAGAAAAAAATTCTGTAGTCTGATAGCGAATCGAACCCGGGATACCATGAACTGTAGTCAGAAGTTCTGACCACCTTAATTATTACATCTGGTTTTCAACAAGGATCAAATAATTCACTGTCAAATAATTCATTCGCCTGTCTCATTGATCCAACAATTTTACTGAACACTTCTTCATCACGGTTTAGACTTTTTGCTAGTCTGTTCTGGTTCCAAATTCCTGTTCTTTCCATATTTTCTTTGGTCTTCCCAAACTTCCTCTTCCTCTTGGTGAATAGTTGTATGCTGCTTTTGGTATTCTGTTCTCTCTCATCCTTGCTAAGTGTTCTTTCCAGTTAATTCTGTTTTTCATCATTGTTTTGTTTAAGTTGTGTTATTTCTCCGTTGTGTGTGTTTTTTTGTTGTCTGTTCTTTGATATCCTGCTATTGGTCTCAGGAATTTCATTTCAGCAGTTTGTATTCTGGCAGACTGTTGTGTTCCTGAACACTTAATTCTCAAATGCCCATAATGTTTTTACCTATCTTAAAGTCAGCCCTGCATTATAGCCCAGTGATATAATTTATATCTTAGCGCAGAGATACGGATCATGCATCGGTTGGAGTCCCCTTAGGCCAATTGGAGCGGTGCTCAAATATAACGTTCAAAATGTTGCGTAACTACAATAAAAAGCGTGAGGTACGCTGTAGCAATGCGATACAAGTCCGACGGAATTAAGATTTTAAAACTAGCCTAAATTCTATACAGCCCTGGAGTCGACCAGGATCTAACGGAAATAAGTACCACAGTCATGTAAAGGTGGGGCTGATATCTCATGCCGATTGACTAGAAAAGTAGGAGTCACTCTCCTCGCAAAGCTATTCTTTAAGTTAGAGGTAATAAGAAAAACAGGTGTAAGTTAATATAGAAGTGAATGAGGTGCAGCGATTTAACATTGCTATTGTTACGCAAGTGATGGAATAAGCCAACTAACCTTGGATTGATCAGGGCATCCACTTCTAACTCTGCTAATCGCCATAATGCAATCAACAAACATATGTATCCCACTCAGTACAACGAACTCTTAAAGCACCTGCCGACACGACCGTCATCCCCATGAACTTCTCTAAAAAAAGGTTCATTACAATGTGATTCTACCGGTGATTTGTAGTGTTTTTAAATCAGAAATTTGGTGTTTTAATTTGTACAGTTTGCGTTTTGTATATTTTACAATTAGACTCGAATTCTGGAGTCGGTTGCGGAGGTCTAGTGCTTATGTACCTCGCTTCTAATCCCGAGGGTAGCGGGTTCAGACATGCCCCCAGTCGATGGATTTTTTTAGGATGGAAAGATCAAAGTGTCAAGTTCTCAGGGAGGGACTTTAATCTCTGGGTCCCTAGTCTTAAGATTTTCAGGTTCGTAAAAGAACCACATGTCTCGACAGATTTAACCTATCTGTTGAAAAACAAACTCCAATTCGAGTTAGATGTGTCTTCTACTAAGACTAGAAATGAGTTTCTTACAAACCGTGATTACAAATAACTCACTGATGCTATCGAACCTGTAGGTACATGGCCGCGCGCACATAAGCTCTCCATACATCCCTATCCTAACGGTTTCCAACCATTGCATGTATAATCTACTTCCTTCAAATCATGGTTAATGTTATTCTCCCACCTCATTCTTGACGTACGTAGTGAGTGCTTTCCCTCTGGTTTTCCTGCAAGGAGTTACCATGCACCTCTTCCATTCCCCATTAGTGCTACATGTCCTGCCCATTGCAGTCTACGAGACTTAACTGTTCGTATTATAAAAATGTGGTTTCCCATAAAGATCATGTAGCTCACTGTTATGTAGTCTTGTACAAGAAGACAATCCATCCACTCATCCATAGAAATTCTGCCCGAAGGCAGGTCTTTCACTGCAACCATAACATGTTCATGCTATGCTTTGCAGCTTGACTAGGGAATTATAGGTGTGGTAGCTTCCCCGTGAAGGATGATGATAATGATAAGGATGATGGTGATGGCCGGCTGATTTTCGGGGACCATTGGTCCGTAAGCTTCCTGACATTTATCTTACAGGTGAGGAAAAACCCCGAAAAAAACCCCTCACTCAGGAGCCTGTCCCGACCGGGGATCGAATCCGGGCCCGCTGCCTGACAAGGCAGCACGCTAACTCGAGACCACAGCAGTGGACAAGAAGAGGATAAGAGTTTAGAATATTGATCACAGAAAGATGTGCAAACCTGCTGATAATGATATGAAAAGTACATCTCGATTCCAACCCAGCGCAAGCAATAACATAATTACAGCGTGCGGGAGGAAACAACCGCAAGTCATTGAACTCACGCCTGGATATCCAGGTTCGAGTCCACATTCCACAACTCGTTTTCTAGATGGTTTCAGATTTCCAGTATAACATCACTGCGTCTTTAAACAAACAAAAAATGCATGCATGTCCCCACCGATAGCAGCAGCACTAGTACTAGTAATGCCATAACCCAACGGCACGAAACGGTCATAAATATCGGAGTAGATTTCTATTGGAGGAGAAAATATTACGAGTATTTGAGAATAAAGTTTTTGGAAAATTTTCGGCCCATAGGGAGATGAACAGACAGGCACGATTGGGGATTGAAAGAGGGACATGGAAGCTTACTGTAGAAAATCCAGAGGGAAAACACCAAATAGGTAGGCGAAGAATGAGATGATAGAATAACATTAACAATCGCTACAAAAAAAATATTTCCCTTACAAATAATACAGGTGCGGCATAACTCAGTTAACAACTGCACATGGCTGCAAGGAATAAGATCAGATTGGTTGAAACTGGGGTTTGAATACAGGACCTTCAGAATACAATCTCAAAAACTACGCCTTAAGTTAATTTGCTAACTAGGGAACAATTTGGATAGTTTTTTATTTGTATAGATGTTGTAAGCTACAGAAAATAATATATTTGCATTTTCGTTTAACTGACTTATGCTGCACTCTGCATTTTATTGTTGTAAACTTCTCTTTCATTGGCTTATTTTATTTTCCCCTTCCTTTTTTCATGGAATTTGCACGTCAAAATCCTAAATCCAATAATAACAAGTATGTATTTCTAGTGCATTCTGTATAATGATGTAAGAAGCTGTATAGTGGAAGGAGTGGAGTAAAAAGTCTTAATGATGGAGCAAGGCTCTCCGAACAAACTTGTTTTATTTCTATTATTAACTTCTTTTTCCAGAGATAACAGTATGTAGTTCTGTTCGATAGAAGAGAGGAGGATCATCAGGTGAAGATTGTTATCTAGAAATTAATAAAGGTGCAACCAAACACTTCTATCAAAATACAGGGTGATTCTAATTTGTATCATGTTGTTTTAGCAAATTCCGAATGAATAGACATCCAGGTTCTCATTCGATTTGTAATTGAAGAGCTTATTTCCAAAGTGTCTTAAATCCAAAATTCGTGATTTTCGATATTTTTATGTGACAAAAGTCTTTATTCCGTCAGGTATCATGTTAACACGTTATGTTCCTAAGTGTCTTATATCCCCTGTTAAAACGGTTTGAAAATCGTGTTTATTTCCAAAGTGTCTTATATCCCTGTTGTTTTTATTTCCAATATGTCTTATATCCAAATGACCAATCTGCTAATTCGGTACAAAGCACGTGACATGTCATGCTGCTATGGCACTCCTTGTTACATGACGATGAACAACAGCCAGCTGTGATTTTCTGTGGTGTTTTTTTTTCTGTTTATTTGTCAGCGAAAAACAAATGACTAGTTATGAAGCAGACCTAGTAAGTCATCTAGGACGGACAGCGAGAAAAAGAGCACTAGTATCTTCAGAGTGGGCTAAAAACAAAGATAAACACCGTAAATACGCTAGTGATGGTAGTATACCGAAAGTGGCATGGAATCAGAATGATGGATTTTGTAAAACTTCTGAGCTTTCCACAGCAGACTATTTCCATTCATTATTTTATAACAACAAAACTTAGGTAGAACAAGATTTATTTTTAAGTAAGTTAGGTATTACCCAGCACCATCATGCAATGCCATTCTGGCAAAAAGTATTTTCAAATAGTGTAGCAGATGCAGTTTCCTTCTTGTTTTACCTTTTTTGTTAACTTCATTTTATTCTCACATAAAGACACATGAACAGGACACACATCCAGACCCAAGGTGAGTTTTAAATTCCCGTACCCCGCCGGGAATCGAACCCGGGTCGCTGGAGAGGAAGGTAGGGACACTGCCGACTACGCCACGGAGACGGACTATTTCGGAACTTAATAAATTGCATACTTTATTGAGTAATAGATATTACTTTCTCCTACTAAAACTTTCCTTAAACTATGTTTACTTCCAAAAGTCTTAACTCCAAGTCATGTGACACTGTTACTACCACTTGTAATGGTGGAGGATTTTTGAGAGTTTGTGCCAATATTGCCAATGTAGTTACAAATAAACATAACTTATAATGAAAACTCCATTTAAAATTTAAATACCTTAAAATAAAAATCGCGATTTCTGGAGTTTGGTATTTCATGGATTTAAGACACTTTGGAAATAAGCTCTTCAATTATAGTTCCTATCAATAAAACTAAATATATGTTCACACACAGAAATACATTATTAAATGGAAATAGGCAATAACAAATGAAATTTTAAATAAGTAGTAGAAATCAAATACCTAGCAACAATCAGGAATGAAATGGACAAAGGAGGTAAACGAAGGTTTACATTATTACGCTATTATACATTACAGGGACCCTTACATTAAGGAAGGAGATAAGATTATGAGTATTTGAGAATAATGTTCTTAGGGAAAATGTTGTACCAAAGAGAGATGAACAGACAGGTGAATGGAGAAGACCACTTAACAGTGAGCTACATGATCTTTATGGGAAACCAGATATAATAAGAACAGTTAAGTATCGTAGACTGCGATGTACTGGACATGTGGCACGAATGGGGAATGAAAGAGAGGCATGGAATCTTCTTAGAGGAAAACCAGAGAGAAAATGCCCAGCTGACAGACCAATGAGATGGAAGAATAACAATAACCATGATTTGAGGACATTAAATTATACAGAAGATGATTGGAAATTATTAGTTCAGCATATGGATGTATGGAGAGGTTATGTTCGGGCGGCCATTAATCTATGGGTTCAATACTGCCAGTGAGTTAGTTTAGTGCGGTTTTTGAATTATTTTTTTTAAAAGCTAACAGGTAAATTAAAGGTAAAATGCTATACAGTCTTTTGTGTCAAAGTTAAGTTGAAAGCACTGTGCGGTTTGACCTCTGTGTGACCCGCGAAAGAAAAGAAATGAAATATCAAAAGTGATTCCCTGGTGACACACAGAGAGAATCAAAAGTCTGAGAGACAAGAACAGAATATCAATCTAAGGCAGTGGAGGTCACAAATGTAGTTTGTACACACACCCTGTCCCTTGGGACGGCCACACGCCTCTAAACAATATCCCTACATTAATACTTTACTTATAAAAAAACCTTAATTAACTTGTGTCTCTAAGCTTCGTTAACACGCTAAAATCACACATGCAAAAATCGCCTAAACACCGGCTCAACTCAGTAATTTGTCTTTTGTTAATTTCAATGCCCCATGTGTAGTGAACCCAGTACAGGCCTTACGATGTCATTAGTTTTGTTGGCGGGTAAGGCAATTTCTCACCTCATTTCAAAGAACCGATATAGATGGAATAGAGCACGATAAATAAATATTACAATTAGGTGTAGTTCACCTGAAACGAAAATTTTAAAAATTGCTATAGCGGTCGGAATTTTCGATGTTTCACAACGAAACTCAAGACTACCATATTAAAATAAACAGAGATAGTTGGTATCCAAAACTCAGCGAAATCCAACCATTTCAAGTGGGGGTTTACCTGAAATTCGAAATTAACAATTAACTGTAGCAACCGCAATGCTTGTGTGTGTCCTGAGTCTGATACAATATCAGACCAAATGGCAATGTTGCCACCAGAAGGTGTAAGTTTAAAATTAGACTATTCTTTGCCACGGTATCGCCTGCATGAATTAAAATTTAAAAAAAAACGCAATTTATAGTTGCAGTATGTGAAAATGTAGCTGAGAGAAATATGTGTTGATGATTCCAGAAAAAATGAAAAATGCCTTGAAATTAAGTGTGAAGTTAGTTGAAAGTAACCTAAAATCACCATATTTACAATGTAAAATGTGTATTAGTCATTGCTCAGACAGTGTAGCCAACTTACCACAAAAAATGTTAAGAACAAGTAGACGGTAAACTGAAGTGGTGTACACTAACTGGCATATTTTCTTACCCTTCATTCTCAAACACTCGTATTTTTTAAGTAAGAGTGCATTTTTCGCATTCATATAATTGGGAGAATATCCGTCTTAAAGAACAAACATGATAATAGTATATTAAGATGCGAGGTTAGGAAGTGCTTTTTACAGAATCGAGGAAAATGTTTAAAAGCCGAGCGATAGCGGGGTTTTTAATTTACGAGATTCTGTAAAACACCTCACAAACGTGCGTTGTACCTATATTATTTTTTTTTTGCAATGGTGTTTTCAAAATAATAAATAATAGTAAAACGATAGCAACTTTGTTGGAAATATTTGCGTTCATTATTAACAATTGAAAACGATAACAATGTGGACAATGTTTATTACTTGAAACAACAGGAGGCTTTGAGACCAATTAATGACAAAATGACGGCAAATACGTATTTGTTGTTTTATATTGTTTCAAATAAAGTTCAGCTGATTTAAAAAGCAGTGATGTGTTTCGTACAATATATATTAACACACTCGCCATGGTATCTTTACCTTGTCGTGGTGGAGTGGCTTTGCGTGCTTAAATGTTCCAGAGAGCTATGCCGGCGGTAGCATTGCTGGCGATAGAGTTACCCATGCCGGACTGGTAAAAGCTGATGAGCCAGACGAAAAAAGTACCTTGGTCGAAAGGGTGACGTCCTCTCACTGTAAAAAATACAACCGTCAAGAAATGAGGACTTAGGCTCCACTGGGGTAAAATTTTCCCGAGGTCAAATAGTCCCCTATTCGGATCTCAGGGCGGGGAGCGGGGACTACTTCAGAGAACCCATGCCAAAGGCCCCAATTCCTTTCTAAAAACAAAATAATAGATACTATTATTCTACCAGTTATATTATATGGATGCGAAACATGGGCTCTTACTAAGGGAGGAAATGGAATTATGAGTATTTGAGAATGAAGTACTTAGGAACATTTCTGGACCAAAGAGAGATGAACAGACAGGTGAAAGGAGAAGACTATTTAACAATGAACTACATGGTCTTTATAGGAAGCCAGATATAATAAGAACAGTCTCGCAGACTGCGATGGACAGGATATGTGACACGTATGGGAAATGAAAGAGGTGCATGGAAGCTTCTTGTAGGAAACCCAGAGGAGAAAACGCCCAGTTGGTAGACCCAGAGTGAGGTGGGAGAATAACATTAACTATGATTTGAGGGAAATAGATAATACAGGGAATGATTGGAAAGCATTTGCTCAGGATATGGATGTATGGAGAGCGTATGTCCGCGCGGCCATGAACCTACGGGTTTGATAGTGCCAGTGAGAAAATATGTATATTAACACTACCTTTTGGATATTTTTTGTATATACATTGTATGTACATAGTAGGCAGTGGTTTTACTTCCCACGCTCGTGTTTGTAATATATATTACAGTATCGTTATTTTATTAGAGTAATAGTTATTTAGGTTGTGTAGGAAGTTGAACTTTCAATCATGGTCACCATTGCTGTAAATACGACAAAACTCACTATCGCGCAAAAAATGCTAATAACTCGCCAAACGTACAATAATAAGGAAAGAAGTGCAAAAAAAATACCTACATGAGTGTAACGTGATCAGAAGAAATTTCATGTTATACAGAGCAAATCATAACGTCAGGGTTTGACCTAATTTCATGAGAAATTAATAGAACACACTTCTATTTATCCTCTCGTTCCATTAATTAACCGCTGCCTTTTAATCATCTCTTTCTATGCGTCCCTCTCAGTCCAATTCATTCAGTGGCAGTACTGAAACCAAAGGTTTATGGCCACGATGGCATCCACTCTCCTGAGCTAATACTTACCAAACATCTCCTGTATAATTCATCTTCATAAAATCATGGCTAATGATATTGTGCTAACTCGACAAATTATCATTAGCCGGGCTACTGAGCTCTTTTTTCTGGAATTTCCATCACTCTTTTTCATTCCCCATTCATGCTAAGTCCTCAACATTGCAGTCAACCAGAACTTTACTTTAGTTCACTGAATCAAATAGTGAACTACATTTTGACAAAGTTGCCCAAGTGCTCATTTGGATTTATATATATATATATATATATATATTGCTAAAAAAAAGCAAATGCCAAAAAATTATGATTTTTACTACTGATCGGTGCCGTAGAGTACAAAGATACAACGAATCGCCTTGCTTCTGAAATAACCTGTATTCCAATGGTGGATCAACTCTTCAATCTTCTATTGAAGAGAGTCGAACCCCGGGCCACATGGCTTGAACACGTTTGTCACGGCCCATGAGAATTATTCAACCCTCTCTTGAAAAAAGTAGTCCGGATTCCAAAGCTTGAGCCCTTTTGCTTCAGTCCATGGAGGATTCTTCAACCCTATCTTGAATAAAGTGGAACTCCGGATTCCAAAGCTTGAGCCATTTTGCTTCTGTCCATGGAGGGTTCCTCTTTTGAAGAAAGTGGAAGACCGGGTTCCAAGGCTAGAGCCTATTTGCCTCGATCAATGGATGATTCTTCGGTTCCTCTCTTGAAGAAAATGGAAACCCGGGTTCCAAGGCTTGAGCCTATTTGTCTCGGGCCATGGAGAATTCTTCAACCCAGTCTTGAAAAAAGTGCCGGATTCCAACGCTTGAGCTTTTTCGCTTCAGTACATGGAGGATTCTAGGGTTCCTCTCTTGAAAAAAGTGAAACACCGGGTTCCAAAGCTTGAGCCTATTTGCCTCGATCCCTGGAGGATTCTTCAGTTCCTCTCTTCAAGGGATGGAACCCCAGGTTCCAAGGCTTGAGCCCATTTGCCCCAACCCATAGAGGCTATATACCCTGAAAGGGTGAAGTTCCATTTCTGATTTTAATAGGTTTTACAAACAATAGAACATTTAATCTGCAGGTATCATAAAGTAGTTATTACTGTGTATAGGCGGAAGCAAAGCTGATATAATTTTTCCATCTGACTTGGCATTATCGCCACGTCTTATCACATGAACAACAATTAATGTTTATGTGTGTAAAGTTGATAGGTTTCTTCACCCCGTCAGGTCTGTTGACCTCAAGATAACATGTCAGCTATTCGAGCTCGTTCGCCCGCGGTGGTCCAATGCGTCTGGTCCCAAGGGCCCCATCAATGGATTCTTGGGACGGAAAAATCCAATGGATAAGTCCTCCGGGAGTGTCTTTAAGCAGTGGGCCCCGAGTCTGAAGAATTTTAGGCTCGTAAAAGATCTTTAAAGCCTGAATAAAGAGGCCTCTAAGCAAAATTCAGTAACCATCATAGATAGCAGTTGCCTCCTAGATGTCTTATTGGGTCTGTATGTTGACCGCATAACAGTCATAACATATGTAGAGAAAATAATGTGTGTAATTTAATTAACCTTATCTACTAACTCCCAACAAACGAGAAGCTAATGGAATTTATTTCATGCTATGTAGAATTTTATTTTTTCATCAATGCCACCAGATTGTCATTACGATATTTCTGGAGTTCTCTCTTGGTATTTGCGTTTTGTAACCCACTACTGAGGTTGGGGCGTCTGGAAGGCTTGATATGCTTCCTAGATTATGTGTGTGTGTGTGTGTGTGTGTGTGTGTGTGTGTGTGTGTGCGTGCGCGCGCGCGAGTGACGATGGTAATGATGCGCCAGGAGAGACCTTAATCCTAAACTTACTCAAAATGAGGTAAGGCTGATACTTGTAGGTTCATGGACGCGCGGGCATTAGCTCTCCATACATCCATATCCTCAGATAATGTTTTCCAATCATCCCCTGTATAATCTACTTCCATCAAATCATAGTTAATGTCATTCTCCTACCTCATCCTTGCTCTACCAACTGGGCGTTTTCTCTCAGGTTTTCCTATGAGTAGTTTCCATGCATGTCATTCATTCTACATTTGTGTCAGAAGTCCTGCCAATCGCAGTCTATGAGACTTAACTATTCTTATTATATCTGGCTTCATATAAGGACCACGTAGTTCACTCTTCTCCATTCACCCGTCTGTTCATCTATTTTGTCCAAAAACTTTCCTAAGAACTTTATTCTCAAATACCCGTAATCTCCTTTCCTCCCTTAAAATAACAGTCCATGTTTCGCAACCATATAACTGGCGGAATAACACTTTTGTATACTTTCAGTTTAACGTTTTTTTGAAAGGAGTTGGAACGTCAGGAGTCCCTGTAATGCATAAAAGTGTACGTGAGGTAAGCCTGATAACGATGATAATGTTCGGTTAACGTTTGGGTCTTGACATTTGTCTAAAGGTGAGGAAAAATCCCGAAAAATAATACCATCCAGGAAATTTGTATCTACCGGGGATGGAATCCGGGCCCGCTTCGACGCTACGCCAAGATCACAGCTGTGGATCAAAAGAAAGAAATATTCAGAAAATCAATAAAATCTGAACATAAATTTAACACTTCATTCTGGAATAATGTGTATGAAACATTGTTTTAAACATATTTGGAGTTGGATAGATGTTAAAGCGGCCATAAAAGGAGATGTTAACGCAGCTACTGTAGAATTTGTTCGGCTGGTGAACTTGACATGTTGACCTTGGATGGTCTTGAGACAGTCTCTTGTTTCCTTAATGCTAACCAATTTACTGCATTCATACCTCTTCTGAGCTATTTTCCCGTTGTATTATAAACAAACCAAATGTATGACTGCATTTTTATTGGTCGAATAACGATTTTACATTTGAGCGTGTTAGAAAATATAGTTCCGCCTCTAAAGCTGGAAATAAGGAAAATCAAAATAATAAAATATATATTATCTAGCACATGTCTATGTAAGTTATGTGGAAGAATCTTAAAATATATGGCAATGTCAATTAATCAAATAAGCATTGGCTTATTTTTACGCAAGCCAATGTACAATACGTTGTACTTTCAGTTGTTTTAAAATGGCTGTAAATGTATCAGGTGAGTCAGTGTGGAGCATAAATTCTGTTCATAATTACTCAGAATAAATACAATTGAAAAATCGCAAGCGTCTGATAAGGCAAGCGCATATATAATTTCTGTTATAAATAAGAAATGGAAGAAGTTCCTAATTGTCGGTACCATCTTACATTGTATTGTCTTATTTCCCACAAAATGATTTATTACCTAAGAACAATATTTCTATCAATAACAGTTCTCTACAGAATTGAATGGTATGACGGGTAAAAGAAGCACCACCGGTACCTCCGACAGACGGAGTAATATATTATGCAATTTTGTTTGGGAAATACCCTCTAGTTGGTACCTTCTACCTACGTTACTAGCAAATCCTACACTATAGGTGAAGACGAATACCCTGTGTTTAAAAACTGGAATTTTTCGATTAAGGCATGGTAATCTTGAAAGAATGTTCCCTGGTTTTCCAGATGGGGGTTGAGACATGGACTGACAATTACACTCTTGTAAAAAACTTTTAATGTTGACAGACTTACGGGGAAAAATCCGGACAGATCAAACCATGGCAACAATTTAAAAATGAGTTGTTGAATAAGCGAAGAAGTTTGGCATTTGCAACTGGTGGAAAGTCGCCCAAGATAGAGAGAGATCTTTCCTGCCAGCAGGCGAGGCCCAACTTGGGCTGTTGTACTGAAGATGATCTTGATACAACCTTGACTCACATGGCTTTCGGGTCAGCCGAATTCCTTCTTGTGAATTTGTTTCTCTAAGAGTACAGAATAGATACTATGGTCTTGACGTAATTGCCGTACACCCTCTGTTTCGGTCTACAGTTAAATCGCACAGTACTTCTAAGCATGAAAACATACTAGTTCCCCGCAGTCTGGTGATAAAAAAGATTCTTAAAAACTTGGATGAACAATACGGTGTGACATTTAATTCAAAGGAACTTACAGTTAAGGAACAAAACACGTTCACAAGATACGTGATTACAAGACGCCCCGTGGAGAGGAGAGCAGTAATTTTGTTGCGACATACAATGACAACTTACAAGTGCCCCTCCTATCTACAGGGTGATTACAAAACAGCCGCATGCACTTGTGGTCATAGCATCTAGCTACAGTTCACGAGATTCCGCCATTCGTGTCATATGTCCTGCCCATCGCAGTCTACCAGACGTAAGTGTTCTTATTATATCTGGTTTCAAATAGAGATCATGTAGCTCATTGTTATGTAGTCTTCACCATTCACCTATCTGTACATCTCCCTTTGGTCTAAAAATGTTGCAAAGAACTTTATTCTCAAATACTCGTAATTTCCTTTCCTCCCTTAAAAGTAAGAGTCCGTGTTTGGCATCCGTATCAATGTGAGAATAACAGTTTTATATATTTTCATAAGAATACAAGTTGCTGAAATGAAATTCCTCAGACCAATAGCAGGATATCAAAGAACAGACAAAAAGCACAACACAGAAATAAGACAACTAAAAGTAGACGAATTAAACAACAATAGTGAAATACAGAATAAACTGGAAAGAATATTTGGCAAGGATGACTAAGAATAGAATACCAAAAGCAGCATGCAACTATTCACCACGAGAAAGAAGAAGTCTGGGAAGACCAAAGAAAAAGTGGAAACAGCAGCCGGAACAGGCTAGTAAATAAGCCTAAACCGTGACGAAGAAGAATATATATTTTCACTTTTTTAGAGAATCTGGTACGACAAAAGTCCCGTGATGTGTTTCGAGAGTTGAGCATACGTTTAATTTTTGTTCTGCGCCTGTTTGTAGCTTATTGCAGGAGAGAAATAAAGATAATGTAAACGAATAATAATAAAATATAAACAAAGCAAGATGAGAATACACAAGGAAAATAATAAAATTAAACACAGCGTGTAAATAATAATTAGATTAATTACAAACAGGAATAAGATGCAGAAGAAAAATTAAACGTGTGTTCAACCCTGGAAACGCATGGCAGACTTTTCTCAAAAACATTCAACTGAAAATATATAGATAGGAAAGGCAGATTAAATTTTTTCTCTCTATCTCTATCTCTCTCTCTCTTCTCTCTCACTCTCTCTCTTCCCCCCCTCTCTCTCTCTCTCTCAATTAGGCTTGAGATTCGTTTGGAGCCCAAAAATCTTCAGACTCGGGATCTATGGCTTAAAGTGACTTCCGAAGAACTTTCTTTCATCATAAAAAAATATCGACTCCGGTCTGGTTTAAACTTGTTCTCTCCATATTAATTTAATCTCTTCATTTTATGAATCTTACTGTCAGTTTTTCCACCATTCCATTTTTTTTTCAATGCCCCAGGTTGTCATTTCGACTTTTCTGGTGTTCTTTCCTGGCATTGGCTTAATTGTAACCCACTTCTGAAGTTGGGGCGTCTAGAAGGCGGAGTTACGTTACCCCGAAGATATGATGGGTGATAAATGATAATGAAACGTCAGAAGAGCTCTTAACCTAAACTTAACTAAATTCCAGACCATGGGCAACCACCTTTAAGATAAAATTCCTATGGTTTGACCGGGAATCGAACCCGGGACCTCATGAACAGTAATCAGAAACTATGACCACTAGCCCACGAGGCTGGAGTATCTAATAATATGATTGATGTATTTTAATGTGACATGTTTGTCCTGATGAGTGGAAGAGAAGACAACTCCACCAGGATAAAATAAACACAAGCTGATATCACTTTACATTACAAAGCGTCTACAAATAATAAAAAAATAAATGAAGTTATCTTTAAATAAAAAAACCTGCTTCTGAAGGTTTCATTAGTCGGCGACTATAACACCACACTTATTTGGTAACCATGGTAACAGTTTTATACAAAATGTGTGACGTAACAATGAGTTTCAGAGTGTGAAGCAAATCATCTGCCCGTGAATCACTTGCGATGATTCAACAATCAATAACTTTCATTTGTAAGACACTTGCGAGGGGAAACTTGATATTCAACAGAGAGGAAGAGCATTACATCGCCATCCATGGCATGAAGAGCCAAGCCCGAATCAAGTGGTTTCTGTCACTTGTTACTAGAGCACATACGAAGTCGTTCGGTTAATATGACGCAGTCCCACAACCTTAGTTCAGTTATCATCATCTATAACCAAAGAAAAATCATATAGTACAGCCGCGAATCGAATCTGGGACCCACGCGGGCTACTCAAATACATGCTAATCCTTACATAACAAGCCGAAATATATTAATAATAATAATAATAATAATTATTATTATTATTATTATTATTATTATTATTATTATTATTATTATTATTATTGAGCGATTCCATGAAAACGTCACACCGAGGTGAAAATTTTGAAATTGACGCAGGATTAATTTTGTTTACGTAATATATATTTTTAAGGATCAAATTTTTTGATTCTATAAGATAATGTTTCAAATGTGTATTATTTTAATCTAATATTAGTGGTAGAACTTGTATTCCAAACATGTAAAAACACGCTAAATTTTACCAATTTGTTGTTTAATGATTTTGACGTATTAATTCGTTTCCTTGCACAAACTATTTTGCTAAACCATACTTTGGTCCTTCCTAGTCGTAAATGTAATAATATTAATTGCAATCTAATGTTCTATATACCTTAAATGTGTCCTATAATTGTTAACTGTAAGCAATGCCACGGAAACTTATAAAAATTACTGTACACAATATTATAATTGATGGATTAAAATTTACCCTTGGATTCTAGGTTATCGGTACACAACTAACAAAAAGGTATTGATGATATTTTCTTGTACAGTCATTATTTTTCCCGCTAGAGTCCTGTGACTGAGTGACTTTTTGTCCTCTCATTTATAATGCTAATGTGTATGGCGCACTCAGTTGCTTGCTGCACTCAGCTGAGGATTTAACATAAACATGATTTAGGAAATCTGGTTGACTGTTCGGCTCAGCTGCTCCATAAAATAATTACCGACCCTTTTTTTCTGTGCCAATATGAGCTAAAAGGCAGTCAGCGGAAGCATTTAAATATATTCACGAGAAGATGAAGTAAACGGAGCGGCCATACTTGTTTATTTCGCAGAAAATTATACCTACAAAGAACAAAATGAGATCCAGGCAGTTCATTGGAAAAATTTGCATATCTCAATATTATTGTTTTTGCCTTGTTTAGATAGAAGGTGACAGAGAACATGAGAAGAAATACTTTGCTCTAGTGTCAGGATATATGACGCATAGCAAGTTGCTACAGAAATGTGTTTTCTGAACTATAGGGAGTTCTTCCAAAACTTGAGGTGATAAAAATGTTCAGTTTGGGCAGCAGGTAATAGAAATAGGCCTATACATTTAGCAATGTGACATTGCTTACTAGAATATTTGGATTATGACATAAAATGGAACTTTTAATCATACCATGGAAAGTGGGCTATAGATGCGATTGGCGGCCAAATAGGATGGCACGGATTTACGAAAAATCGGGAAAGAAGATATAAAATTGTGCAGAATTATGTAACGTGAACTCTAAAACCAACCAAATAACTGTTCAGGAGAGGTCAAAAAATTATATAGAATAAATAATAGCTTTAAAAAACTAAAACAACACGCTTTATTAGAAAACCGAACTAAAAAATGAAAAATAATTTTAATTTCCAACACGCTTGGGATAAATAATTTTACCATCAAAGCGTGGCGTGCTGTTTATCAATTACTATATTTGATAATAAACAGATATTGGTAAAAGTAAAGTCTCTAAGAAGAAATCATAAAAGCACCCCACGCCTTTGATGGTAAAATTATTTATCCCAAGCGTGTTGGAAATTAAAATTATTTTTCTTTTTTTTTTTGTTCGGTTTTCTAATAAAGTGTGTTGTTTTAGTTTTTTAAAACTATTATTTTTTTTATTTTTTAGTTTTAATATTTTACAGAATAAGATAAAAATGTAAATATCTTTAAATTCGATACTATTGTAGTATGAGCTAAAAGTAATACTCTTCTAAAAAAAAACTTCCCAGCCGGATTTGAACCAGCGACCTATGGATTACTGAAATTATATATCATTAGATGTTCACCGCTCCACCATCTGAGCTGTTACAACGATTGACTAAAAAGTCGACAAGTCCGCAACCTATTATACCAGTTTTTTTTTCTGATGATTCTGGCCAGGCTTTTAGAAACAAAATATGAAATTATTGTATTGTCACGGATCCTTTACAAGTACACAAAGTTTCAAGTCGATCCAATGTTTCTAAGTGGGTGAAAATCGTGTTTAAAGATTCCGTTACATAGATACAAAGACACTTTTTTTTATTTTCTGACGAATCTGGCCAGGATTTTAGAAAATAAATATGAATTTATTGTATTGTCACGGGTCATTTACACGTATACAAAGTTTCAAGCCGATCCAATGTTTCTAAATGGGTGAAAATCGTGTTCAAAAATTCCGTTACATAGATACAAAGAGACTTTTTTGATTTTCTGATGATTCTGGCCACATGATTTTAGAAACAAAATATGAAATTATTGTATTGTCACGGGTATTTTACAAGTATACAAAGTTTCAAGTAGATCCAATGATTTTAAGTGGGTGATAATCGCGTTAAAAGATTCAGTTACATAGATAGATACAGGCCAAGTTAATATAAAGCGTGTAAAAAGGAAAGACATTTTATAAAAACAATTTGAATAACTTGCAGCAATCACGGATTCATTTCGTACACAACGTGAAAGCGTTGGACCTGTATGTTATAGAACATGCACAACTGTCAAACGAACGATCAGCGCAACAAATTCATAAGATTGTGTGTTTAAAAAAAACTGAATGGCGCGACAGGCCTAGAAAACACTTGGCTGCTGATCTCACATCCAAGTACATCAATCACAGATGTGGACAATCATCTAACCAATATATAGGGTGACATGGGGTGAGCATGTCGAATACTCCAGCGGTTACGGTTTTTTTTCGATCGCAACCGCTAAATATTGTAGCTGCCCAAATTCTTCGTGATTCTGGGTGGGCACCAGTCCCATTGTGGCCTAAATTCCTTGAGAAAATGTATTCTCTCATGGGGACTGGAACCAATGCTCTAAAGACTCTTGACTCAAACCATTCAGTTACAACGTGAGAAATATTTTTATTAATGGGTCAAGTCAACATAGCGGCGAATACTAGAGAGTGAATAGCTGCATAAGCAAATTTTATACATCGATGTTATGAAGTGAATCACCAGTGTCGGGTTAATTAGAGTTTTCTTTTTATCGCTGTTTAAGAATAGAATTCACTACGTCAACAATTGGACAGCTTGCGATTTATAATAATTTGTTTTGAAAGTACACGCACACTGATAAATAACTAACTTATTAAAAATGTGTATCTAGAAATCAAAAATATTAAATCCTGCATCTCGTAAATTGTAATCAGTTACTATACAGGGCAAGTCAAAATGTTGTGCAGGTTTTCAGAAATTTATTATGTGAAATGTAATGAACATATAATATTGTGAGACATATTGTATGAAAGGTAAACTCTCAAAGTTTTTTTTTAAATATTCACAGATGTTCTATGTGAGCGCCTTTTGTTACACGACAGATGTCAAACCGATATTCAATCTCCTGCCAAACTTTCTGTAGCAGTCCGCGGTCGATATCAGCAATGGCTGCTGTAATGCGGGCACGCAGTTCATGCAGTGTTGTTGGAAGTGGTGGTACGTAAACATGATCCTTTACAAGACCCCACATGAAGAAATCACACGGGGTTAGATCGGGTGAACGAGGTGGCCAATGAATGAGTTGTTGATCACCCTGAGATGCACGGCCTATCCAGCGTTGTGGTAAAGCCGTATTCAAATGGTCTCGAACACTGCCATGGTAATGTGGAGGGGCACCATCCAACTGCAGAATGAAATCTGGACTATCCGCTTCAAGCTGCGGAAGGAGCCATTGTTGTAGCATATCAAGGAAACATGTCCGTTCACAGTACGTTCATGAAAGAAAAAGGGCCCATAAACCTTTGCATGGGAAATGGCACAAAAGACATTCACTTTCGGAGAATCGCGTTGATGTTCCAGAGTTGCATGGGGGTTACCAGTTCCCCAAATCCTTACATTGTGTCTATTCACTTTTCCTGAAAGGTGGAAAGTCCCTTCATCACTGTAAACTACCCTCTCATGGAACTCATTCTCTTCCATTAATGCGAGAAAATCAACATAGAAGGACGCTCGCAAAGCATAATCGGCGGGTTTTAAGGCTTGAACCAGTTGCAAGTGGTAGGGTTTCATCTGTAAACGTTTCGGAGAATCCGCCATACAGTTTTTTGTGGTAGTTGAAGTTCTGTCGCTCCCCGGTAGGTGGATTTCTGTGGACTCCGCACGAAGCATGTGCGAACGCGTTCGACTGTCTCTTCACTCGTCGACGGACGGCCAGTCGATTTTCGTTTACAGATACAGCCTGAATCCCTAAATTGTGTGTACCACTTACGAATGGATCTCCCATCCGGCGGGTCTTTATCGTATCTGGTACGGAAATGTCGTTGAACACTAGTCACAGAGTTGTTTACATGGTAATCAAGCACACAGAAAGACTTCTGATCCCCAGTCAACGCCATTTTCCTTTACTGCTCTGCTGTTGACATCTTGCGGGTGAACGCGGAACTTTAGAAGTGGACAACTAAACTTTGAGAGTTTACCTTTCATACAATATGTCTCACGATATTATATGTTCATTACATTTCACATAATAAATTTCTGAAAACCTGCACAACATTTTGACTTGCCCTGTATATATATAGTAATTATGATAGGTATATTTAACAATAGAGATGGCACTTTGTTATTAAATATTTAATATTTGTCTTATTTTATATAATTTAAAATGGTACATGGTAAGCTAGTTAATTAAATTATATTGATTATATTATATTATTGATTTAAATTACAGCAAAATTAAATTTTACAATTTTCGTGGATTTGATAAAGTGTTTGCAGTTCTTTATTAATCTCTGTTACCGAAACTGCTTATCTAGTTTCATAGTATTTTGTTACATTTTTGTAATATTTGCATTTCTAAATAAAATTCAGATATGTCGGTCAGTCGCAGAATAAGTTCAATCAGTCACACATCACATATTAGGTCATAACTTCGGTATTGTGATTTAGGTTTTGTTTTTTATTTAAAATGTAACTTCAAATGTGACCTCCAAACGGTATTTTGGAAAATTTTATTACGAATCACATTTCACAAAATTATTTAGATTAACACGTTAAGCTGCGTAATGAGTTGACATTTATGTCAGTCAGTCACACATACTTTGATAGATAATAAATAAAATTGTTTTTCTTCATAAGTTGTAATTTATGTACAATCTTAATCACACACTTTTCCTCTATCGTATCACGTAGATAACACCCTCAATTTCAACCAATTGTAATATTTATGCAATCATTTTGCTGCAAAAATGTTTTGTAAATGTCAGTCACATATGGAATTGCTCTATTATTATTATTATTATTATTAGGCAATTAAATTGGTGTGAGCATGTACGACGAATGCAAGAAGAAAGGTTGCAAAGAAAGAAAGAAAAGAAAAAAAAAACCTTAGAATGGAGTCCACCTGGAAGAAGGAAAGAAGACCTCGAAACTCATAGATGCAAGAAACGAGAACTGGAATGAAAACAAGAGGACTGTTGGGCATGGAGCAGATAGATAGACACGAGTGGAGAAGGAAACTAAAACTTTAGGCGCATAAAGATGTGTAAATATTAAAAATCTGTATATAAATTTTAAAAAAAATGTATTAACTAGCATTATCGAACTCGTAGGTTCATTGTCGCACGAACGTACGCTCCCCAAACATCCCTATCCTGAGCTAATGGTTTTCCATCGTCACTTATATAATCTATTTCCTTCAAATCATTGTTAGTGTTATTCTCTCGCCTCATTCTTGATGTACCAACTGCGATCATTCACACTGGTTTTCCTTCAAAAAACTTCCATGCCCCTCTTTTACTCCCCAGTCGTGCCGAATGTCCTGCCCACTGTAGTCTACGAGACTTAACAGTTATTATATCTGGTTTCTAACAAAGATCGTGTAAGTTAAATTAAAACTAATAACCTTCAATGTTACAAATAGACAAGCTTCTTTAAGTACTGAAAGTCTTAGTAGTTTCCCACAGAATTACAATCTCTTATCTTTTAATTATTTTAATAGAAGACTCCCTGTTATGTGGTCATCTGCATTCGCGTGTCTCTTCACCACTCTTTCGTTGGTGGATTAACTAGATTGTCTCTGCCCTGTCAATTATATCACTATTTTATTATAACTTGTTTCCCATAAAGATCCTGCGTTAAGAAGAAGAGGAAGAAGATAATAATAATATTATTATTATTATTTATTATTTATTCTTCAATGTTTACATATCTTTCTGTGCCTAAAGTTTTATTTTCCTTCTCCAAACATCTCTATCCATCCACACCATGTGCTCCAGTCCTCTTGTTCTCATTCCAGTTCTTATTTATTGCATCCATGAGTTTCGAGGTCTTCCTTTCTTTCTTCTTCCAAACATTGTAAGGTGGACACCATTACAATGTTTTTCTGGGAAATATTTCTTCCTGAATTCGTAGTACAAGTCCATTCCAACTGAGTTGCTTATATCTTATAAGCTGTGGTCTCGAGGTAGCGTGCTACCTTGTTACGCAGCGAGCCCGTGCTCGATTCTCGGGTGAGGTTTTTTTGGAGTTTTTCCTCACCTGTAAGACAAATGTCAGGAAGATTTGAGGCTCAAAAGGTTCCCGAACATCATCTGGCCACCATCATCATTATCCTATAGTGTGGAAAGCAACGGAAGCTATCACACCTATAATCCCCAAGTAAAGCTGCAAAGCACTGAATGAAAATATTATTGCAATGAAAAACATGCCCTAGGGTAGAACACTATAGAATAGAATATTTTATATATCTACTATTCAATATTTAATATTGATTTTTTATCGTATGACCAGTAATAAATAATATAATAATAATAATAATAACTTAAAACTTTAGTCAATCATTAACTTGATAATAAAAGTATAAAATATAAAAGAATAACAGGTATATCTCTAGAACATGATTGCATGTGCTAACTAGGGATCTGTAATATTAGGTTGGCCATTAACATAAGTGCAGGTGAACGCGCGACACAGTGGAATGCTGGAAATTATCTCGTGTAATTTGTGTGGACTGGAGATGTTAGAAGTGTCATTTACCAGACCACAAATACGTTGTTATTACGGCTCACCGACCAATTGTCATTCCACGCGGAAATTGTTTTTCAACGTCACCAAGACTGTTGAGTGCGACATCTAATAAATAACTTGATAACTACAAAGCATTTCTAACATCACTGTCTAGTTGATATAATATGAATTTAGGGAATCCATTTTTCATCAACTATGAATCATTTATTAGGCCTTGTGACCTGCTCCAACGCAGGCCATTTTTAAATTTTATATTCGTATGCAATGACCTGTTGAACAATGATTAATTTTAAATAAATACACATTAATGTTCTATGTGGAAAGCAACGGGAAGCTACCACACCTATTAATTCCCAAGTAAAGCTGCAAAACATAGCATCAAAATGCTATGATTTCAGTTTTTAACTGCAAGGCACTAAAATCCAATGTCAAATCTCTCATTTAAGGGGGACCTACACCATTAAAAATATGGCATATTTCATTTTTTTTTTCTCAGCAACAATGCTGGTTACACAAATGAAATTTGGTATCTAATATCCACATTACAATCTGAGCATGTTTGTGTACTAAGTACAATCTAACTTTAGTCGTTATGGTTAGTTAAATATTCAAAATGTCAGCTGAAAATTTTGCATTGCCTTGCCGTTTCCCTGATAATTTTCCTAACTTATATAGAGTGTAAATATTTTATTTTTCATTTTAAATTGATGCATACTCATTTTTGTTCAAATTTGCATTAAACATATTTTTAAAATAAAATATAATAGGTACATTACTAATTGTAGTATATGTTGTTCATCTCTGTAAAATACATATACACGCAAAATTTAATCTCAATATCTTGAAAACTTTGGGAGTTATCAGGGAAACCATAGTGATAAAACTAAGTCACGGAAAAAAAGCGACGAACTTACCGAAGATGTACAATACCTTCTAAAATTAAAGGACTTACTCGAGTGACAGCATTGCACATTTTAAACATAACTTGAAAAGTAACTGAGGTATCAATGAAAATCTTTCACTAATTTAAAGATGAAGTTTCAGTCTATATGTAAAAAAAAAAATTAAAAATGACTTTTTACCTGAAAGGTATAGATCCCCCCTTAAACTACAGGAAAGTTATACAACGAACGAATTGGTAGATTGGGATACTCCTCTATACCTGCCGTCCACGTCGCGTCCCGTCTATCACCACTTCGTTCTTATGCAGGGAGTTCAGGTGCTACGTACGATGAGTTGCAATTGCTGGATTCTGGCTTCGATTTCTGTACCTTGCAGTTAAAAACGGCAATTTTTATTACTCTTTTGGGCACTGCCGTGGACAACACAACGCTTCACAGGGAGGGATTTCAAGGCAGCCTTGGTTTTGACCTCATCAAATAACTTGCATACGACGTTTTTTTCTTATATACCTTAATGCCTTAGATGTTTATATTATTAACCAATTATTATTACTATTGCTGTATTGTTTGTTGAACTAAAAATATATAAATATGTTCTTCCAGTTACATGGTTGCGAAATATGGACTCTTACTTTAAAGGAGGTGAAAATATTACGCATGAATGGATTAACGAGATGCCCTTTGTCCCTACAATTAAGTTCTGGGATTTTTTTTACTAAATAGAAACGATCTATAAATAAATGGAGAAGACTGCATAATAGCGAACTACATGATCTTTGTCGGAAACTAGTTAATACCCGGCGTGCGCTGCTACGCTTAAATTAATTAAATACTAAGGATTGATTATATTATATCATATTATGGTATACACTGCGACAAACCAAACATGGTGACTCCGAGTCAATTTTTAATTTCGAATTTTAGGAAAACCCACACTTCTAACGGCCGGATTTCAATGATTTTAGGCAAATACCTGGATTGGTTTATTTTAAGATAATATACTGAATTTGGTTTTTAAACATCGAAAATTGCGACTGCTAGAGCTATTTTTAATTTTTGTTTCAGATGAATTCCTACACCTAATGGTTTTACCGGGTCCAATTGTGAATCTAAACAATCCATGGAGACACTCAAACACACAAAAAATTTCGCAAATTAGGTTTAGTCGTTTAGGAGGAGTTCAGTGACATATACCGATGCAGAAGAATTATATATATATATATATATATATATATGTCCACCGCTGTGGTCTCGAGGTAGCATGCTGCCTTGTCACGCAGCGGGGCAGGGTTCGATCCCCGGTCGGGGCAGTTTTTCTGGGCGAGGTTTTTATCGGGGTTTTTCCTCACCTGTAAGACAAATGTCAGGAAAACTTTAAGGCCCAAACGGTCCCCGAAATCATATGGCCATCATCCTTATCATTATCATCATTATCCTTCACCGGTGTGGAAAGCAACGGGAAGCTACCACACCTACACAATTCCCTAGTGAAGCTTCAAGCATAGCATGAAAATGCTATGATTGCAGTGAAGGACCTGCCATCGGGCAGAATTACTATGGGTATATATATATATATATATATATATATACAGTAAAACTTGTTTAATCCGGAACGTGAATAATGCGGGAAATGTCCAATGTGAACAAATTGATTGGTCCAGGCGAAATAATAGTAATTTTAGGTGTATTTATTTTGCATAAAACGGAAGGATATTTCTACACAATTCATTAAAAATTGTATAAAGCTGAAATACAGAGAAATAAATAAGTTTTCGCTTCATTGAATTCCCGTTAGGCAAAAAAAAAAAAAAGATTCCTGCCGCCGGGTGAAGTAAAGATTCTACCTGTACCTGAAATTTTATTTCGGCCCCACTGCACACCCGTTATGCGAAATACCCGTCTTACAAATAACCATTGCACTGTAAAGAGACCGATCCTTCACAGGTAGCGTTATGAATTTGCGGAATAAAGAAGGCTAAAACGTATGTATCATTGTCAGTAACCGAAAAAGTGAAAGTGATTGAAGATAAATCTGCAAATTTCCAGACCGATTTCCTAAGTCAAGCTCTAGCTGTTGCTAAATCCCTAGGGAAAAACGATTTCAAGGCATCTTCAGGTTGGCTGGACAGTTTTAAAGGATGATACAATGCAGTGTGGAATGAAGTTTTTGTGGGGAATCCAAGCATGTGGACGAAAGTGTAGTTAGTGAGCGGAAACCGAAACTGCATACTTTAATTTCAGGTTACGCGCCTAAGATACATTTTTAATGCTGACGAAACGGGACTTTTTTTTTTCACGCGTTACCCTCAAAGTCGCTTATACATACTGTACCTCACTTTTCAAAAGCAGCGGAACTACAATTAATCCAAGGTACGTAAAAAGGCATATACGGTGCTCTTTAATCAAAAATTATTAGTAAGTTTTAGTTTTTTATAATATGGATTTTTCCTAATGTGGAAAAAAAATTGGTCCCATGCGATTCCGCTTTGAGCAAGTTTTACTGTGTGTGTGTGTGTGTGTGTGTGTGTGTGTGTGTGTGTGTGTGTGTGTGTGTGTGTGTGTGTGTGTGTGTGTGTGTGTGTGTGTGTGTGTGTGTGTGTGTATGTGTTTGTGTGTGTGTGTGTGTATGTGTTTGTGTGTGTGTGTGTGTGTGTGTGTGTATATGATTATACGTAAGAAAAACAATTAAGTTTCAAAGGCTGCGATGAGCAAGACATGTGGCACGAATGCAGAATGACAACAGGATTTGGAAACCTATTATAGGAAAACCAGATTGAAAAGGACCAGTAGTATGCCAATATATGTACGTTGAGAGAATAACAATGTCTATTATCTGAGGGAGGTAAATCATACAGAGGATGATTGGAGAACATTAGCTCTGCACAGGGAGCACTTAATCCTAATAAACAATGAGCAAGCCTAAATAAGAGTGTGTATAATTTCAGATAACGGAGTATAAAAGATATATAGTGTGTTGGTGTAAGAAGATTGCCCTCCCCAGCATCCCTGAGTATCGACCAGGCAATGCAGAGCTCTAGGTGAGGGCAGTGACCTCCCCTCCATGGTCCCAGGTCAGGTTCTTATGGCCAAACTCTTCTAATTGTCAACTATAGGATGACATATGGCAAATGTGATGCATATTATTTCAGTCGTGGCAAATCAAAATGTTCTGAATTCTTGTAACTGCTCTAGACGCATGGAAGGAATACAATATAACCATTGTTTATTTATCTAATGCAGAGGCTCTTAACGCAAGTTATTGACCTAATAGTAACTGGATTCGAAATATGGTCTCTTACTTTCGAGAAAAATAAAATTTAAGTATATGGCAGTAAAATTAAATAGTTTCACTACAGACTCTTCTCAAGCAGGGAGTCCCAACTGCATCGCATAGTGGGTTGTCAAGGCTACATTCTAGCTTCCATATTTGTGCCCTGCACTTAAAAGCGACAGATAATTTTTGAAAATGGCCTTGGTACATAACAACGCATCTCTGGCCGTTAAAGCATGGCTTACATTATAAATATGATTTATTTTTATCCAACTCCACCAGGTTGTCATAAGACATTTCTTGCATTCTCTGCTCAAATGGCAGTTACGTTACCCACTCCTATGGTTAGAACACCTATATGATGTGAGGGTGATAAACTGTAACGAAGAACCAGTACCCGAAATCTCAGTCCTTAACAATCAGAAGTGTTGGTACTAAAACCAAACTGAAAGCAGAAGATGATACTTATGTTATCAAAAGGCATCATACAAAGCAACATTGCTGATTGTTGAGGACGACCAAGATCTGAGGTACTGTTTTACATTTCTTAAAACTTTAACACAGAGGCCTCACCTGAGTTTCGTAATGTATTTTAAAAATCTTAACGAAGCACCAGAACAATCCTTAAAACTAATATCGTGTAAAAGTATATTTCATATATTACAGTTGAGAAAGATTGAATAACCTTTATTCAAAATTGGAAGAAACCAATCTGAAGAGAAGTTGTAATGAGATTGAACGGGAAATGAGTCACATACACCCGGGGTTGACCTGGATTAAGGTCTGGACCGGGGCTACAGGTCACTCAAGACTTTTAAACTTAACATAAAGTTGCGCCATTCCAGTGATGGACCATAAAGGAAAACAGTTGAGGAAAACAAGACAAATGGGACATAAAGTAGGTCAATCTCTTACTCAAACATACAGCATGTTACTAAAAACTGGACAAAATAAATCCATCATATCGCCACTATGGATTTACGATGTTACTGTAGCACTGTACAGATATGTTTATAAAGTCAAGTTTACTTACTATTTCCCTGGTAATATCAACCTTAAAGCCGAGTAATATAATCTACACGTGTTGTACTTCCCTAATTAGAAACACAAAGTGATACAATTAACCACAACTTCCTCACGAAAAAATTACAAAATATATCTCCTGACAACTCAACCTAAATCTTCTCTTTCATGTCTGATATTGAGGTGTAAACAGGCTCCACCAGCTGACATTATTTTTTTCGCCTAACGTAACTTGATACCTAGGATTTAATGAACCAAATCAATGTCTGTATATACCCCATATGTCCCGTGCGGGGACATGGGTGTTCACTAGAAGGAGTTTCATAACGAGGCTAATTTAGTTACGATTACAGATTCCAATGAATGATATGTGAATAGCACATCACCTCAATGAGACATCTCGTAGACAACTAATGTATTACTTGCATGGACGAAGATCGGTTTAATTTTGCACAGAGGCTTTTTTATTCAGACTTACGGTTCTTTTAAGAAATTGAAAATCTCCAGAAACGGGAGCCACGGCTTAAAGTCCCTCCTGGAGGACTTGCCTCTTCGATTTATGCAGTGTAAAGATCCATCGACCCCACCTGGGTTTTAACCCGCGAACTTCGGGAATAGAGGCACAAGGAACAAGTGGTAGACCACCGCGGATGACAAAATATCTTCTTGTAAGCCCATGTTTCCCTTAACAGAGATTTAGGCGCTCTCCCGTTACGGGGAAGAATTTGAACCATACCAATTTAGTTACACTTGTTTTCGTAGACGTCATTTGAGTGCTCCGTGGTCAGCGTTCCAAGTAACAAAAATAAACATTTGTGCTAGAATGCCTGAGTGGACTAATTGGTGTGTCACTGACATACAAAGTTAGAGATCTCGGGTTTAAACCACGATGCAAGCGTTTATTTTGCTTTTTATGTCATATTATATGAATATGCGCGCGCGCGCGTGTATATATATATATATATATATATATATATATATATATATTTATTTATTTATTTATTAAATCGTGACATTTAGCATTGAAGCCCAGATGTTACATGAAATTAACGCCTGAACCAGGATATGAACCTAGACCTCTAATGTTATACGTTAGTGAAATGCCATTTTCTCCACTAAATAAAAAAGTTTTACTGCTATAAAGTAAAATATTCTCATTAAAAATACTTTCTTGTTATATATGCCGTAAGATGGCACTGCGAGCGATGTTCCGCTGCCTTTTCATGATAGAGAATTGCATATAAGGAAAGAAAAATAAATGTTTGCACTGGGAGTCTGAGTGGAGAAGACTGTATATCACTGACGCATAAAGATAGTGATATTGGGTTCAAATCCCAGTTCAAGCGTCATTTACTCTTTTCATGTAACACATATAATATATATAGATATTATAAATATATTTTTGACATTTGGCAATGAAGGCAAATATGATATGAAAATAAAAAAGAATGCTTGAGTCGGGATTTGAACTCGAGTCTCTAAAGTCTGTACCTTTAGCGCTCTAACCAACTGAGCTACCCAAGAATTCCAATACAAGCATACAATTTTCTTATACATGTAGTATCCTCAATTCACACAAGAGGTAGCGGAAATTTATTCCAACTGCCATCTCGCGGCTAACATAACTGTTAAGCAAATTTTTAAAGAGAATATTTACTTTATAGCAGTAACGCTTTTATATATAGATATTATAAATATATTTTTGACATTTGGCAATGAAGGCAAATATGATATGAAAAGAAAAAAGAATGCTTGAGTCGGGATTTGAACTCGAGTCTCTAAAGTCTGTACCTTTAGCGCTCTAACCAACTGAGCTACCAAGAATTCCAATACAAGCATACAATTTTCTTACACAAGTAGTATTCTCAATTCACACAAGAGGTAGCGGAAATTTATTCCAACTGCCATCTCGCGGCTAACATAACAGTTAAGCAATTTTTTAAAGAGAATATTTACTTTATAGCAGTAACGCTTTTATATATGGATATTATAAATATATTTTTGACATTTGGCAATGAAGGCAAATATGATATGAAAAGAAAAAAGAATGCTTGAGTCGGGATTTGAACTCGAGTCTCTAAAGTCTGTACCTTTAGCGCTCTAACCAACTGAACTACCCAAGAATTCCAATACATGCATACAATTATCTTATACATGTAGTATTCTCAATTCACACAAGAGGTAGCGGAAATTTAATCCAACTGCCATGTCGCGGCTAACATAACAGTTAAGCAAATTTTTAAAGAGAATATTTACTTTATAGCAGTAACGCTTTTATATATAGATATTACAAATATATTTTTGACATTTGGCAATGAAGGTAAATATATATATATATATATATATATATATATATATATATATATATATATAGTCCACCGCTGTGGTCTCGAGGTAGCGTGCAGCCTTGTCACGCAGCGGGCCCGGGTTCGATCCCCGGTCGGGGCAGTTTTTCTAGGTGAGGTTTTTATCGGGGTTTTTCCTCACCTGTAAGACAAATGTCAGGAAAAGTTTAAGGCCCAAACGGTCCCCGAAATCATATGGCCATCATCTTCATCATCATCCTTATCATTATCATCATCATCACCATCATCCTTCACCGGTGTGGAAAGCAACGGGAAGCTACCACACCTACACAATTCCCTAGTAAAGCTGCAAGCATAGCATGAAAATGCTATGATTGCAGTGAAGGACCTGCCTTCGGGCAGAATTACTATGGATGTATATATATATATATATATATATATATATATATATATATATATATATATATATAATCTTCCATACAATATTTAGAATTTTGCAATGTAAGTTTTAAAACAATGATTTATTGAACTTCGCACTATCCATGAATACTATACAAATGATATATAATATAGATTCATCTTGCAGTCATGTGTTGGTCTATGTGACCTGTTACGGGCTGAAATAATTTATTTAGACGTTCAATGCATTCTCTCCCTTGCGTCTGTGGAAAACTTTAAGCTTGGGACCATATTTCATAGGTGAATGAAAATAAAGTGAGAAACTGACAGCTGTTGTTTGATTAGAACAATGTGTTAAGGCGGGAACCAGTTGTGTTATCAATTCTCACACAGAACTTTGATCTGAGTTTACTCTATCACCAGATAACACATCATCATCATCTGCTTCCACCTGTCCCTATCCAGTGCAACCCTTCTCCGCATGTAAATTGCAAGTGATCCAGCATCCTTATGCACTCCATTCATCTACCAGCCTCGTTATTCCTTTTCTCCTCTGGCCTCATGGGATAGTAGTCACAGCTTCTGACTACAGTTCATGGGAACCCGGGTTTGATTACCGGTCATATCAATACTTTTTGTTAGGGTTCGATTCCCAGCCACACCAATGGCATATTTTCTTAAAGATAATTATTCTTCTGCTAGCCTACGATCTGGATTTAGACTAAGAGTTTAGGTTTAAGGACTCTCCTGGAGCTCCATTGTCATTCATAACCTATCATATTACAAGGGTAACATAACTCCGCCTTCCAGGCACCCCAACTTAAGAAGTGGGTTACAATTTCCCCATGACAGAAGAGAATTCCAGAAATGTCATAAAGACAGCCTGATGGTATTGGATATATATATATATATATATATATATATATATATATATATATATATAAAGTTCTCTGCTAGATAACTTCATTGAGGCGATGTTCTCACCGTATGTCGCTCACTGACATCTGTACGGAAAGAAGCGTAACTGATTTTTTATTTATATATATATATATATATATATATATATATATATATATATACACACACACACACACACACACAAAACCTTCCTCGTGGATAGATGGGTTAGCGTTAATTTTTAGACCCAGGTCATTTATTAGTCACGCTTCTTTCCCTACAGATGTCAGTGAGCGACACATGGTGAACACGTCGCCTCAATTAAACATCGAGCAGAGAACTAAAATATTGTGTGCATGAGGAACGCCGGTTAAAGTTTGATCAGACTCAGGACCCAGCTGAAAATTTGTGTAGTATACTTTTTTAAATGTTTAATGCTGGTAATCTCCTTTCTTCGCCGTAGTTTAACCTCTCACCTTAAAGGTACTTTCACATGTCCTACATCGCTCTTGCTTTACAGTGGCATGACCTGTCGGGAGATGAATCTTAGAAGACACAAAAAAACTGAATATATCAAGGTTGTCGTCCGAGACATCAACATTTAAAACTAAACATGCATAATCATACTAAACATACCCAATATAATGATTAAGATTACCAAATGATGTCGGTGATAGTTTAGCCTTAATGTTTCCTAGATACACTGCAGGATACACACTAGTTCTTAAAAAATGAAGATATCTTAGAAGAATTACACATGGAACCTTTAGAAAACAAAATTTCAGATTATAAGTAAAGATGGATGCAACATGTTCATCGAATGGTGGATCACAGGATACCCAAAAAGATGTTAAGGTATCAACCTGCAGGAAGAAGACCAGGACTTCCACTCAAAACAATTTTAGATGGTGTTTCTATTGAGGCCGGATCAGATAAACAAATGATCTAAATTCGTGAATGGACTATGATGATGATGATGATGATGTTTCCTGGCATTAATTTTATTGTGAGGAAATTAGCAAAATTGTCCCGTCCAGGAATCGAACCGGGGCAGCAGCCCCAAGACCACAGTGCTAGATAAAACTGAAAACTGTTGTGGACATATATTAGAATGGAGATGAGAAGGCGCCTGGGGCAGTAACCAGTAAATCGGACGTACCCTATCACATTAATTATGTGGTTCCATTAACCAAATTGGGGTCAATCAAACTCAAGATGAGCTGCACTGCGGGGGGAACCATGTGCGTCACAGCAGGTAAAAATACATCCAAGTCACGTGTCTAACTTAAACATATTCTGCGTTGTTTTCCTTCTGTTTCACATCGTCTCTATATCCTTCCTTTGAACCTCCGTACCGTTTACTTCTACACCCTCCTCCTTTTACTCTTCACCAACATATTTTTTTTTGTTCATATTCCATTTCGTTTCCACCAATCCAGTATCATTTGTTTTATATCCTCCTTCTATTATATTTTCCTTATTTTTTCTTCTCGTTTTAAAGAAAATCCAAAGGAATGGAGATATTGAAGTTGTTCTCATGAAAACATATATATTTTTTTTTAAATCCTGGTCATTATCGGTCCTATCTCCTAAACACCGAAAATAAATAAATAAATAAATATATAAAAGTTCGGTTAATGTGAAACCTTCTGTTTGAGTGGACCCTGTTAATATCTTCTTTAATTAGTGCTGCCCTCAAACAGAAAATATTTTAACTCCTTCCCCTCAACAACTTTGACGGGTTCAAGGCCAGTTTATTTTATTCTTTGTGCGAAGAAGGGTTTATTTGTGATATTTGTGAAAATTACCACTTTAAAAGTTTTTTAAGCTATAAATCAATTCTTAATTTCTACTATTGATTATTACAAATGTTGAAAAAACTCCTAAATATATTATATTATGTAGATGATGTTTTAATATGCTGATGGGTTTGGTTTGATATTGTGTGACACTGTAGTTATATAAAATAATTAAACATAACAAAAGAATTCGGTTAATGTGGACCCTCCACGAGGACCAGGTCCACTTTATAGGAATACGTACACTTTACCAATGAGGATGCTATCTGAAAAAACCATTCACTTAATTAATTTCATTTAATCCTTGTAATTTTACTAAACCCAAAGATCGTCGCTTTCTGCAGTTGAATGACGTTTGAATATTATAATCAACAATAGTTTATCAAAACATTAAATAAATATCAACGCTTTATTAATTATGTCATAAATATTTTCAGATTAATCTGTGCCAGTCTGTATAAATTAATAGAGTAAATAAACTTAAAATAGACTAAAAGCTAAGATGGACTCTGGGGTCCACTTTATCCGAGTATGGAAATTAAAGTGGACCTTTCTTGTAATGTAAAAAAGTATATAAATTATGAAGATGTTTCTATAATTGAATAAACTAGTAATATATTTCATAGTTACAACACTAATAAAATTCACTGTAATAAACAGAATTCAAATCAATTAATTAAAAGAAGAAAAACAAATTCAAAACAAGGGTTCAAATTACCCGAAGTTAATATATATGTGTTCGTGCGTGTGTGTATGTATTGATTTTGTGGTCTGCAGTAAATATTAATAAAACTTACAAACAGGGATGAAGTGCGGGAAGAAATTAAACATAGGATCAATTCTGGAAAAGCATGCCCTTATGTATTACAAGGACCCTTGTACCAACTTCTCTCGAAAAACGTTAAACTCAAAATATATTATATGAATGTGAAACATGGGCTCTTACTTTAAGGCAGGGGAAAATATTACGAATATTTCAGAATAAAGTTTTTAGAATTTTGTTTTTGAACAAAGAGAGATGAACAGACAGGGGAGTGGAGAAGACTTCATAACAGTGGACTACATAATCTTTGTTAATATTCCAAAAGTTAATTTTCCCCAGCTAATGTTTTCCAATCATCCCCTGTATAATTAGCCTCCTTCAAATGATTGTTAATGTTATTGTCCCACCTCATTCTTGGCCTGCTTACCTACTGGCCGTTTTCACTATGGTTTTCGTATAAGGGGTTTGCTTGTTCGTCTTTCATTCCATATTTGTGCCACGTGTCGTGCACATACCTATGAGACTTAAATGTTCATATTACTTAAAGAACATGTAGCTGAATGCTATTATCTTCGCCATTCACCTGCCTCTTCGATTCTCTTTGGCCAAAAAAGATCCCAAGAACTTTATTCTCAAAACTCGTAAACTTTTCTCCTTCCTTAAATTAAAAGTCAATGTTTTGTATGGATATTATTATTATTATTATTATTATTATTATTATTATTATTATTATTATTATTATTATTATTATTATTATTATAACTAGAAATGGTGATATTTAGGGATGATGAGTGTAATTGATGTCCTGGCGGATTTAAGTCCACCTGATACGAACTCGGCACATGTGAATAAACATCAGAGTTTATAGCAACTCATTTAAAAGTCAAATTCTACTTGGCAAGTCAAACCACAGACAAGTTTCTACCAAAAACAGGCAGAAACCTTGAAAACATGCGATATCAGTGCGACAAGGAGAGACGTAGAATACCTAATTGTCACTCACAGTTCATCGTATTAGGGCTGTACAAAACCGATCCCCGTCTATTAGGTACCCCTATAAAGTAGAGAGCAATTGGACTTCTTACATCAACTCCAGCTTCTGCTTTATTTGTCTCTGTTAAATGTCTTACTGAAGACATGAATGAAATAAGATAGGAAGACGGAAGAGCAACTGAATAAATACGATTGAGGGAAGGAGCGTGAAAAAAAAATGGAAATTGGCTATAGAATCTTGAAATGTGCTCAGGAATGTTTCAAAGAATGAATAAATAAATAAAGTAATTATTATTACAAAATAATAAGAATTATTATTATTACCGACCTAGAATTAAATGGATGGATGATATAAGAGGTATGAGGGGGCTAAGGTCTGGAAGAATTGAAATGGGAAGATAGAGAAGAATGGAAAAATAAGATAGAAAATTAAAACACTTTGGACACAGGAAGCTGCTTTTTACATTGCAAACCTGTTTATAAATTACTATTATTATTATTATTATTATTATTATTGGCTATTCCGTGCCACCAGTGCATGTTCCAATAAGACTTTTAGCTTAGTACATGTTTAATACGTATTTTACATTGCAATATGAAGACATTAGGTTACTTTGAGCTCAACTTCTCAATACATTTTAAGGCATTTCTCACATTTTGGGGGGGGGGGGGAAATTAACATATATATATTTTTTTCTTAGGTATTTGTTCACATAGGCCTACTGCAACAATTTTTTTAAATTACGTTGGTGGTATAGAATCGCATTATTATTATTATTATTATTATTATTATTATTATCATTATCATAACCAGAGCTTCTGACATCAGGCCATGGGGTCCATATTATATTCCCGCTCAGGAATCTTTCCATAAAGGAAATTTAAAGTATTTAGATTAAGTTTAGGTTTAAGGACTCTCCTGCCGCTCCATTATCATTCATTACCTATCTCTTTCATATCATCGGGCCATCCAGGTGCCCCAACCCAAAAGTAGATTACAAATTTCACCAATACCAGGCGAGAATATCACGAACGTCATAAAGACAACCAGATGACATTGTACAAAAAAACGCAATAATAATAATAATAATAATAATAATCGTTATTATTGTTGTTATTAAATAGTGTAATTAGAGAGAAATTTGAACCTCACTCCCGGGATTTAAACTAGAATCTCTAGCTTTACATGTTACGTTAATAATTGAAAACAGACGGTTCATCTGATAGCATTTAATTACAATAATTATTATTATTATTATTAGCAGGTAGCTACATGATGTTTATGGGAAGCAGATTTAATAGCAACAGTTACCGGTAAGTCTCTTAGATTGCAATAGGAGGGCAAGAATGTACAAAGATACCAGGGTACCAGGTGACCAGGCATGTCGCACAATTACAGAGGCACGTGAAATCAAATGGATTAAAATGAAAAAAAAAAAAATATATATATATATTATGGAGAAATGGTAGAATGGCTTTTGTCCGGGCAAAAGGGAACAAACCCTGAGAAAAACATGTCTTCACTCCGAGCCATACATGGTGTGACCGAGATACGAACTGGAATCCAAGAGGTGGAGGGCGAGTGTCTAACCACTTGAGCCGCCTTTCTTCATTACAACTTACTGAAGTTGTAACAACTGAATTTGTGAAGATACATTGAAAAATAAAAAGTACTGTGTTGAGCGAGATGCAGTTGATTGCTCGAGGAGAAAGTGCCTGCATTAATACACAAACTCCACCCAAACTCAAACAATACACACAGCTTCTTAAATAAGAAGTTCCCTCGTTTCAATAAAACACTGTATGGCCCGTGGAATAAAGTAGGTTACGTGCAGCATTCATTAAGCTCTGGGCCGGCCGCGAGAAAGGTGAGCTACATGATATTTATGGGAAATCAGATGCGGCCACGGTGGTCTAGTGGTGATATTCCTTGCCTCTCGTCTTGAGGATCGTGGGTTCAAACCTGGCCGGGGTCGATGGATTTTTAGGATTGAAAAATCCAAAGGACAAGTTCTTCGGCAAGGACTTATAAGGCATGGGTCCTGGGTCCACAAAGAACCTTAAGCCTGAAAAAATAGCCTTCAAGCAAAATTTACAGAACTTCATCACCCACGCACAACCTTGGTTACCTATCAGATATCTCATTGGAACTGTATGCTAACTAAATGTAATTTATGACATGTCGGGAAATAAGAGTAACTAAATCCGTTTGGTTAAGAAACTTCCCATTACGAACGCACCCATGTCCCCCCAGTGACACAAACGATAAGAGGTCTGGAGGAGATGGAGTGGATGGATAGAAACGAGTGGAGAAGAAAAATAGAACTTCAGGCACAGAAAGATGTGTAAACATTAAAATTCTGTATATAAAAATAAATTATTCATTATTGTTGTATTTATATTTATTATTATACTTATTATTATTATTTACGATGCAAACAGGTGAAAGGAGAAAACTACATAATAGTGGGTTACATGATATGTACGAAGCCAGATATAATAACAGTTAAGTCTCGCAAACTGCGATGGGCAAGACATGTAACACGAATGCGGAATGAAAGAGGTGCATGGAAGGTTCTTCTAGGAAAACCAGAAGGAAAACGCCAAGTTGGTAGACCAAGAATGAGATGTGAGAATAACATTAATCATGATGAGGGAAGTCCACCGCTGTGGTCACGCAGCGGGCCCGGGTTCGATCCCCGGTCGGGGCAGTTTTTCTGGGTGAGGTTTTTATCGGGGTTTTTCCTCACCTGTAAGACAAATGTCAGGAAAACTTTAAGGCCCAAACGGTCCCCGAAATCATATGGCCATCATCTTTATCATCATCATCATTATCCTTCACCGGTGTGGAAAGCAACGGGAAGCTACCACACATACACAATTCCCTAGTAAAGCTGGAAGCATAGCATGAAAATGCTATGATTGCAGTGAAGGACCTGCCTTCGGGCAGAATTACTATGGATGGATGATGAGGGAAATAGATTATACAGGGGATGATTTGGAAAAAAAATAGTTCAGGACAGACATGTATGAAGAACTAGTTTACAAACCGGAAAATCAAGGCCCGAGTCCAAGCGGGAGTAAGAATTTTTAAACTGGTTTAAACTTTCTGGCGAAATCATGACCTTGGGATCGATTCTGGATATAACATGAATGAGTTGTAGACGTTTGTTCTGGGGATAAAGTTGCCCGTCACGAAAGGCTGACAATTCCGGTGATATCTCTTGTCGATTGTCTAGAAACCTGGGAGCCTTAACCTCGTACTAATCCAAAAGTCTCCTAAAGATTGATGAGTCATATTATTTTTAGTATTATTATTTATTATTATTACTATTGTTAATATTATTTATTAACATCACTATTATCATTATTTTAGCACTATCAATTATTAATTTCATCACTTACGACTCCAAACGCGACAGGCGTAAAAGGCCCTTGGCCTACAATCCGGCTGCTGGCCTCACATACAAATGTGTTAATCACAGATGTAGACGATCATTCAGTCAGTGTAGGGGTGACATGTGGGCAGCATTTTGGGTTCCCCAGTTATAGCTGGTTCTCTTAACCTGGAGTCGCTACTTATTGTAACTACACAAATGCCTCACGATGCTAGGTGAGCCGGTCCCATACTGGCCGCAATTCCATGAGAAAATTTATTTACCCATGGGGACTCGACCAAGTTCAAGTCCCATACATATGCGCCAAGGCTTCTTCCCTTACCCACTCGGCTACGGCGCGGGATCACTGTTTATTATTATTATTATTATTATTATTATTATTATTATTATTATTATAGTAGTAGTAGCAGTAGCAGCAGTAACAGTAGCAGTAGTAGTAGTAAATGACTCTTTGTAAATCATAATCTGACTTCTGTATAATTACCAGATCGTCTTCATACATTAAAATATTCATATACATTTCCTTATTCATATGGGACTTGTTTTTTTTTCCATTTCCGTATAACCTCGTCAAAATAAATATTAAACAATATACGTGACAATGTACACCCTTGCAGTAGCAGAAGCAGCAGCAGCAGCAGCAGCAGCAGCAGCAGCAGCAGCAGCAGTAGTAGTAGTAGTAGTAGTAGTAGTAGTAGTAGTAGTAGTAGTAGTAAATGACTCTTTGTAAATCATAATCTGACTTCTGTATAATTACCAGATCGTCTTCATACATTAAAATATTCATATACATTTCCTTATTCCTATGGGACTTGGTTTTTTCCACTTTCGTATAACCTCGTCAAAATAAATATTAAATAATGTACGTGATAATGTACACCCTTGTCGACTCTATTATAATCTCGAAGTCTCAACTTCAAACACTAAAATTATGGCTTTTCAGGGCAAAGTGCCAGTCAGAGCAAAAATAGTAAACAATAATGAAATAATAGAACAGATAGCACACTTTAACTATCTTGGTTTACATATAACATACAGCTACGATTGGGATATACACAAGAAATTAAACCGATATGTGGCACAATAAGAAGAACCCTCCGAAAGACTCGAAGAGAAACTCAGCTCAGGTTTTATAAAATTATGGCTGTTCCTGTTCTTTTATATGGATCTGAATCCTGGGTACTTACAAAAAAGATATCTCACACGTGCAAGCCACTGAACTGAAATGTTTAAGATCCGTAAAAGGATGTACACGCATGGATAGATTATACAATGAATCAATAAGAAATGAACTAGAGATATTTTCAATACTCGATAAACTAGACGAGCATAAATACCAATGGAAAGAACATTTTAGACAGAATGGATAATACAAGATTACCCAAAAAGATCAACGCCTACAAACAACATGGAAAAAGATCTTTGGGACGGCCAAGAAACGATGGAGTTGTGACCGGAACAGGTCGCATTGACCTAATCCTGGAAAGGAAGAAGAAATAGAAGTAGTAGTAGTAGTAGTAGTAGTAGTAGTAGTAGTAGTAGTAGTAGTAGTAGTAGTAGTATTTATTATTATTAAAAATGAAATAAATGAAATCAACAGCTGATAAATAAAGCATGGCATGTACGTCCCGTATGGGAACACGGGTGCTACGTGGCAGGACTTTCTTAACCAGGGTAATTTAGTTATGCTTATTTAGCTATATATGTCAATGAGTGGCATGTACTTAGCACATCGCCTCAATGAGATATCTAAAAATTATTACTTGAGTGAATGAAAGGAGGTTACATTTTTCTAGTTCTTTTTTTCAGGCTTTCAGGTCTTAAAATCTCCAGATTCGAGACCCACGGCTTAAAGACTTGCCGGAGAACTTGCTCATTGGATTTTTCCGTCCTAAAAATACATCGACGCTGGGCGAGTTTGAACCTGCGACCGTCGGGACTAGATGCAGGGAACATAACCACTAGCGACAAATAAAGCACGGAATTTAAGACAATGTGATGTTGGCGGAAGCGATTAGAGTCGGTGGCACAACTAAATATGCAAAATGACGGAGAACGCACGACCTGGTGCAAACCGGACGGTCATTGACCACTCGCGCCAGTCATCTTAAGAGCTAACATTCACCTAACAGCTTTAATTCAATTCAACACAATTATGCACGTTTTTACGACAGAATTTCCCAGAGACTGGAAAGAGAGAATTCTCCCACCTCAAACATTCTTCAAGCTTTTAAGTCATAGATGCGAAACTCAAGATGATCCGACAAGGGAACTGTCAACCATTGCATGCCGAAACTTACCTTGTAATTTCTCCCAGCGAAGCGCTGTGATGTACCATGGCCGTGTCAAAAAAAGGGTATGTGTGTGTGTGTGTGTGTGTGTGTGTGTGTGTGTGTTGTGTGTATATATATGCCGTAAGGCACAAAAATCGAAATCAGAATCCAGCAATGGCAATCCACTATACGGACCTGATTGACTTCCTGCTTGAATAAGAGCGGAATGGAGTGAGGCGGATGCAGCGCTGTCAACAGATATACCCCAGCCACTGATTCCCCGGCCCTGATGTTTTCACGACGGTGTTGCCGATATGGATATTCAGTGGGAGGAGCCGCATTATGTTTGCGGTTAGCAGACATACAGCTGGAAAACATCTCAGCAATTTCAAACCTCACCAGCGCGCTATAGCTGCGACAAGACCAGTGATTGATTGTGGCAGCTTACTCCATTTCCTTATTGGTAGTGTAGTGACAGTTATCCAATCCATCAACTGGGAAGTTGTATAAATTCCATGTAGTTTAAATGAGATATATGGAGCTGGATTTTACTGCCTTGCAGTTAAAAACGACATTTTTTTGGACACGGTCTTGGTACATCACAACGCTTCTCTGGGAGAAATTTTCAAGGTAGGTTTCGGTAAGCAATGGTTACAGTTCCCTTGAAAGTGAATTCCTCAGCAAGTCGAATTGATGGCCCGATTTTTGCTGGTTTAAGGAATATACTTCATTTCTTTCATTAATTGAATTGGTAAACAGACAAGTTGCTATGAAGCAAAGATGTCGGTTGCAAGACTTTTTTTTAATTCCATGTTTCAGATAAAACCCCAAATTCTAAAGGTTGAATTTCCCTGATTTTTGCGGATAATTTTCCTATTTTTACTTCAATATCATATACCGAGTTTCGTTGCGAACGGTAGAAAATGCGACCGCTAGACCGACTATTGAATTTTCGTTTCGGATGAACTCCCATTTATAATGGTCTGACTTTGCTGGTTAACACAGAAACATTACGACGAAGCAAATATGCCGGTTGCAAGGTTGATTTTTTTTTTTTTAATTTTGGGTTTCAGATAAACCCCCAAATGTAATGGTCGGATTTTGCTGATTTTTTAGGGAATAATTTTGTAATTTTATTTTTCAAACGAATATTCTCAGTTTCGTTGCGAAAGAAAGAAAACTGCGACTGCTAGAGCTATTTTTAAATTTTCGTTTCAGCTAAACTCCTACTCCTAATTCTCCGATTTTGCTGGTTGGTGAATATCTGTATTTTTTTTTATTTCTTTAAAATCTTGTTTGATAAGAACCTCAATAACTTGATTCCTTCGGAATTCGCCCCACAATGTTTACTTGTTCTGTTACTGCTTCATTCCTTTGTTCTGTATAAAGTTATACACAAGTAAATTATGTGAAAAGTAATAATTTCTGAGAAAACCGTGCTTACAACACAAACACTTGATTGTATTACGCCAAAGAACTCAAGTACACTTGATAAGAAATTCACAACATATCAGATATGCATAAATAAATGTTTATAAATACGTCATCAGTTGGTACTTCCTGCCCAAGTTAAATAAATTCTGTGCTTAACATGAGAGGACAGAATTCAAGGACTTGCTCAATTCTACTTTGACGATCAAATACAGTATTTTATACATGTGCGGGCACTCATGCAAATTACACCATTGATACCTTCAACTTACAAATATGTATTGCCTATTCTGTTCTACACTTTTATAATAATTTTGAGAGATATCATGTTCATTTTAGTTTTAGTGCAGACTAAAGCTATTTTTCCATTATGTTCTCATCTGTTTTGCTTTCTCTTTGCATTTCACTCATAACTAACTAACCCACTGGCACTATCGAACCCGTAGATTCAGGCCGCTCGGATATAAAGCTCTCCATATATCCCTAACCAGAGGTAATGATTTCCAGTCATCCCCTGTATAATCTACTTCCCTCAAATCATAGTTAATGTTATTCTCCCGCCTCATTCTTGGTCTATCAATTGGGTATTTTCCCCCTGGTTTTCCTACAAGAAGCTTCCATGCACGTCCTCCATTCCCCATTCGTGCTACATGTCCTGCCCATCGCAGTCTATGAGGCATAACTGTTCTTAATATATCTTGCTTCATATAAAGACAATGTAGTTCACTATTATGCACTCTTCTCAATTCACCAGTCTGTTTATCTCTCTTTGGTCCAAACGTTTTTCTAAGAATTTTATTCTCAAATATTCGTAATATCCTTTCCACCCTTAAAGTAAGAGTCCATGTTTCGCATCCATATAATATAACAGGGAGAATAATAGTTTTATATATTTTCAGTTTTTGAAAGAAGTGGGTACGTCAAGAGTCTCTGTAATGCAAAAATAGGGCGCATTTCCAGAACTGAACCTATGTTTAATCCCCTGCACTTCCCAATTATCTACTTATTTTTACTCCTCTTATTTTTTTTCCCGACCGTCCCCTTACCGTTCTACTTTTTTTTCACTTTCTTCTTTTTTTTCCCCCTTCTTATCTTCCCATCGATTTTCTATTTCATGTTCCACACTGTACTCACTTTTTTCTTATATTTCATGTTCCACACTGTACTCACTTTTTTCTTATATTCGCCTCGCCTTTATGTTATTTTATCTTTTCTTTTTTTTTACCCACTTTCCTAAAAATAAACTCCATGGACCGACAGGCTTAAAAAGCCCTTAGTCTACCATCCGGCTGCTTGCCTTCACATCCACATGTGTTATTCACAGATGTAGACGACCATCCAGCCAATCTAGGAGTGACATTCGGTCAGCATGTCGGGTCCCTCAGCTGTTATAGCTTTTTTTAAACATTGAGCCGCTATTTATTGTAGCTATTAAATTCTTGATGAAGACGTTGTGAGGGCCCCGGTCCCGTACTGACCGAAATCCCATGAGAAAAATTCTTCCCCCATGGGGACTCAAGCCAGCGTAAGTCCCGTAGCTCTGAGCCAAGGCTTCTTGCTGTAATGACTCGGCTCCAGCGCGGGACTAAGAATTGTCCTATCTTCCCCTGAATTTTCCACTTCTGTCTACATTCCCCTCAATTTTCTGATTTCTTTTTCCATTTAATGTGACACAGAACATAAATAATTCTCGTGCACGGGAGGGAATAGAACACAGACCCAGGATTGGAATGATTATGTGTTTTACTGTATTCATCTGTCTGTTCGTTTCTCTTTTGTCCAAAAAAAATACTTAGCGACCCTGGTGACCAGAGGCAAGGAACACAGTCACAGACCACCGCACTCGACGATATTCGACATAATATGAAATAAAATTATGTACATTTCCAAGGATTGGGAAAGTTTTTATTCGTTTCGAAATTCCGGCCTCAACTACGCTTCATCCCAGCTCATTGTTAAATCCTCAATTTCCTTTCTTGGAACGTAACTGTCACATTCCAGTTTACACAGTGAAAATAAATGAAAAATGCAATATCACTCAGACCTTCACAATTATCCAATCAAAACAATCGTTACAACGTCCTTAATTAATAATGCATTATCTACGCATAAAAAACAAATATCATTATGAAAAAAGTACAGGATACGACCAATGTCGTCACACTAATCTAGAATTAAATAAATTGCTTAACCATTTGAATGTATCTCTGTACAGGAGCACATCCAATATAGAGAATGCGGCAGTTAACCCCTGTACATGGTTGCAAGGAAAAAGATGACAGTAGTTGAAACTGGGACCTTCAAGAACAATGGAGGTCACTTCGAATAATATCGATAGTTATATATATCCCATCCATAGTAATTCTGGCCGAAGACAGGTTCTTCACTGCAATCATAGCATTTTCATGCTATGCTTGCAGCTTTACTAGGGAATTGTAGGTGTGGTAGCTTCCCGTTGCTTTCCACACCGATGAAGGATGATGATGATAATGATAAGGACGATGATTGTGATGGCCATTTCGGGGACCGTTTGGGCCTTAAAGTTTTCCTGACATTTGTCTTACAGGTGAGGAAAAACCCCGATAAAAACCTCACACAGAAAAACTGCCCGACCGGGGATCGAACCCAGGCCCGCTGCGTGACAATGCAGTACGCTACCTCGAGACCACAGCGGTTGATTTATATATATATATCGTAAGCTACAGAAAATATATTTGCATTTTCGGTTCACTGACTTATGCTGCACCCTGTATATCCAGTCGATATGATGCATTTCTCACCATGAAGCTCTCAGGGAGTTATGCCACTCTTGATCTGTTCCGACAAAAAATCAACGTAGAATGAGTCTTCGTTGGATCCCTTGTTTTTTTTTTTTTTTTTTTTTGCCCGATGGGGGTGTGATTTTTAAGTAAACTATTGTGTGGCATTCTGTTCACTTGTATTCCTCCTGATTTATATACAGAGTGTCTGGGACCAACACTAATAATAACAAATTGTTATAGAACAGCAACTAACAAATTTATTGCAATGCAGTTTGTTGCCAAACATAAACTAAGTTTGTACGATAATCAATAAATTTCAACGTGCAACTCTGGTTGCGAGGTCCGCGGGTTCAAACCCGATCAGAGTAATTTTTTGTCACGGCTCAAAAATCCTGAGCATAGTTTCTATCCAAAATGTGGGAGAGTTCCATGTTAGAATATGTCAAAACAAACAAATCGAATAAACATGAGAATTTACGTAATTTGTCACCATAACACTTAAAATTACCCATAACACTTAAAATTACCTAACTTCATTGTTGTTACCACAAAACTTACAATTATCTAATTGCACTGTTACCACAAAACTTAAAAATACCTAATTACATTGTTGTTACCACAAAACTTAAAACTTAAATAAACATGAAAAATACATAACTTCACTTAGTCACCACAAAACTTAAAATATGACGATGTTATGCATCAACCGACCAAGGGCCATTTAAAAAATGATTGATGCAATCTGTTGCGTTGGCTTATGAAGTAGGTGTACGCACATTTTTAGCGCCAAATCTTTAAATATAGCCTTATTATTAAAGAAAAATGTAAACGCCATCAATCCTATCAGAGATTCTATGTTTTGCTACAAACGGCTATTAAACCAGATCTTCATAAACGCTAATCTAAATTTTGCATCATGCAGCTAAGCGCCAAATGCCCTGCGCTTAGATTGTTGATGCATAACTGTCAAAAAAGCAAAATAATCTGCGATCCAGTATTGCTAGTTAGGCGCTACAATACATAGTGACTATTGACTTAAAACTTTAAACGCATTTTTCTCCAAACTTACATAATGGCACATAACCGGTTGATGCATACCGCCATCAAATTCTTGTCAACACAAACCATGTAAAGATTATGGTTTGTAACGAACGAAATTACGATAACTTTATTAGCTTTTTACTTATAAAAATATCATTGGTAGTGTTGGTCCCGAAAACGGTGTCGATTTAGTCAAAAATTAGTTAGATGTCTAACTCCATGCTGTAACAGGCCTAATAGGTCCTTGATGTAACACTGGCTGCGGGTCTCATATCCAATGTTAATCACTCATAACGATACACCAGCCAATAAAGGAGGGATTAGTCATGACAGCATGTCCATTCCCTCAGCCGTTACAGCTGGTTATCTCAGTCTGAACCCCGTACCTATTGCAGCTACCAAAATTCGTGCATAGTCAACGGTTACTACAGTTAATTTTTAATTTCGGATTTCAGGCAAAACTCCACTTCTAATGGACGGATTTAAGTGAATTTTTATAAAACCTATTTCAGTTTCTTACAATAATACAAACTTAAGTTTTCGCTGTTAAACATAGAAAACTGCGACCACTAGAGCGATTTTTTTTAATTTTCGCTACATGTAAGTTCCGACGGTTTTAGAGAATAACAGATATAGGTTAAACACTCGCCGTATCTGAAAACCTGAATGTACAAATTTTCATGAAGATCCACGTAGAACGTTCGGGGATTTAAGATTTTGAACAAACTAACATTTATATTTTTATTAATATGAGAGATAAATGATAGCCCTGATGATGATGATGATGATGATAAGTTTCGTAGACCGCGATGGGCAGGACATGTGGCACGAATGGGAAATGAAAAGACGTGAATAGAAGATTATTGTAGGAAAACCAGAGGGAAAAAGCTCAGTTGGTAGGCCAAGAATGAGATGGGAGAATAACAATGATTTGAGGGAAGTAGATTATACAGGGAATGATTGGAAAACATTAGCTCAGGATAGGGAGAACTTATATCCGCGCGGCCATGAACCTACTAGTTAGATAGTGTCAGCGAGTTATTTATTTAGTTGAGTTATTTATTTAGTTAAGTTTAATAATAATAATAATAATAATAATAATAATAATAATAATAATAATAATAATAATATATCATTGTACCTTCATTTTAACTAGCAGTTTTAAGATATCTAACCGCTCTATGAGTTGGATAAAATGTACAATAATTAATCTTACAACTAAGTCAGGATAAAAATAAGTATTATATAGTATGCGTACAATGTAATTAGGGAAATAATGTCTTAAGAATATGTTGCAATAAACAGTAGTAAAATGACTAATGAGTCATAAGACTTGTGTTTGTCTTTTGTCTTGGTATTGCATGCAAACAGTTGAATAATACATACTATCTCTGCCATATACAATCTTATCTTATAGTACACATAAATCATTTCCCCGAAATCGCTAGCTATATGTGTTCATTTAGTCTAAATATAACGTATATAATATATTCTCACAGAACAAAACAAAGAATACAAATTAAAAATCTAAATTGTCGCTCCTGTTAAGACTATATACCAGAGGTATACAACTAAACTGGGGGCCAGAAGTAAGTTTTCTAATCCGATGGAGGGCCACAGATTGAAAATAAAACAGATCCTTCTGCCAAAATTGTAATCAACAAGTATACTTAAGTTACAACTTATGAAAGAAAAATGTACAATTATTTTACAAGTAATATAGACTACCTGTTCAATGTAACTATTAAAAACACAATCCACTGAAGAGCAGAAGTAATTTCGTTAACCTTGTCCATTTAAGGCCAAAGTTATCATACATTATACCTAGAGATGGAATTTATTATTATTATTATTATTATTATTATTATTATCATCAATATTATTGAATCTCCAAATATTTTTAAACCCTATTTCGCCACAAAGGCATGCTAGGGTTGTAACTCCCTATAACAATATTATACTATATATTGTAAAACAGAAATAGTATCTTATGGTTTTGAATGAATGTTATTAATTACATAAATCGTCTGTAAGTGTCTTGGAAAATACTACATATTTTTATGAATGTGTGTCATAAAATGTTCATAATAATAACGGTTCTAAATCACTTTACACATATAAGGCAGAAGCCTCGGCATCATTTAAAAGTAAGTTTAACCGGAATTCTTGCCTTTCGAATATAGGACAACCAAATAAAACATGTTTTACAGATTGTATTGATCCTTGAATTTTACAATTATGATCACTGTCTGAGTTAATATTAAATCTCCTACAATAACTTCCAAATTTTCCATGGCCAGTCATAAATTGTGTTGAAATGAAATTTGGAATAAAATATTTTATATCTAGCCTATGGTGTACTGTAGGGAAGAAGATCTCTTTGGTCAAAGCACCATTTGCACTCCTTATCCAATGTTCATTCCAATCAGTGATGATTTAGTCCAACAAGTTTATTTTTAACATAGGATATGGACATGGACACTTTGAAAATTAATAATGAAGCTCAGAAGATGCTGCGGATTTAGCTAGTTGATCAGCACGTTCATTTCCCACAGCTCCATGGTGTCCTCGTATCCAAGACAGGCACAGGTGCTTTGTGTAATCTTTTATGTTATTTCTAATTTCTACTCAGTTCGGATTTAAATTAAATGTATCTGCAATCGATTGAAGAGCAGTCTGCGAATGGTATCTACTAATTCCTCTCTACAACCCCTACAAATTTGTAATTGAAATTTCCGACCACCCTGTATCCTGTATATATAAAGACTACTTGTAGTTAAAATTTAACTTTTTAATTATTACATAAATTAAGAAAACCGTATGTCGATATGGGTATGCAATGACCTCATTTCAATGATAAAAAAAATAAATGAGATCGCATAGGTTTAATAATAATAAATGAAAATGCGCACAAGTTGTGCATGGAACTAACTAAGGTTAGAGTCTCTCTACACTTCGTTTTCACAGTGTTATTAACTCCATGTCTCTAAAATAGGTTTAAGATACATAATATACTAGCGTACCCGGCAGACGTCCTGCCCGAACGTTCAATTCTCATGTCATGGGCGGACGATAAAAATGTTACTTTTTTACCATAAAATTCAGCAATTAGGACATAATTAGATATTATTAAATAAGTTCGCAAGAAAACCTCTTACAGCCTTCTGTTGTGGCTCAAGAAGTGTGAATGATGACATCACACAGTCATGAACATTAGACTGTACCCTCCTTTGCAGATAAGAACCGTCATATAACAATTATATTAGAGTGAAAAAAAAAAAAAGAAAAAAAAGATAAATTGATGAGAGTGAGTCAAAACAGTTTTTTTTTTTTTTTTCCCCCAGCTAGATTTCATTTCTGGCCCACTGTGCACCGGTCCCATACTGGCCGACATTCCATGAGAGAAATTTCTTCCCCGTAGAGACTCGAACCAGCGTAAGTCCCGTACTTCTGCGTCAAGACTTCTTGCCTTAACCACTCAGCTACGGCGCGAGACGCTTGGTATTAATGAAAAACAAAACTGGTTATTGTGAGTTATCCGTAAGAGGTAAGGAACTATTGGTATCAATTAAAGACAAAAATGGTTTTTGTGAGTTATCTGTAAGAGATAAACATATGCTGTCGCGGACTTTTTTTTTGTAGAGCTTTTTGAGATATTCAATTCTGTGTACATTAATTTTTTGTATTTCCTATGATTTAGGCAGCGTAAGCCATTTAAGCGTCCAAAGAGCTACTTTTTTCACGTTTTCCACTACAAAGGGCGATTTTTAAGGGTGTAGGAGTTGAGTATCTCAACTCTCTTATAGCCTACTTTCATCCCGGGAATCTCCTGAACATTTGACAAAAAACCCATCACAATCGGATCAACGGTATGGCTGCGCATAAAGTACGAACACACAAACAAATATACAAACAAACAAACAAACATTAATTTATATATATAAGATTACGATGCGAGGTTGGGAAGTGGTTTTTACAGAATCGAGGAAAATGTTTAAAAACCTAGTGATAGCGAGATTATTAATTTCCGGGATTCTGTAAAACACTTCACAAACGTGCGATGTACATTATTTTTTGCGCGGTGGTGTTTTCAAAAAATAAATAATAGTAAAACAATATCTTTGTTGGAAATATTTGCGTGCATTATAAACAATTGACTAATGTTTACAGTGTGGGCAATGTTTATTAGTTAAAACAACAGGAGGCCGTGAGACCAATTTAGTGATAAAATGGCGGCAAGTACGTATTTATTGTTTTATATTGTTTCAAATAAAGTTCAGTTCATTAAAAAGACAGTGATTTGTTTCGTATAATATATATTAACACAGCCTTTTGGATATTTTTTTGTATATATATTGCATGTGGTATACATAGAGGGCAGTGGTTTTACTTCCCACATGAGTTTTGTAGCATGTAATATTACAGTCTAGTTATTACCCCGAAATGTAGGAAGTTCAACTTTCATTCATGGTCGCTATTGCTGTAAGTACGACAAAACGCACCATCGCGCAAAGAAATATTTATATACAAAAATGTGTGTATCTTTCTGTCTGTCCTTAATCAACTGAAATAATACTTGACAGATTCAAATGGGGAGTTTAGAATAATTTAGAGAATTTTTCTGAGGCAATATATAACATATTACCCTACGTATTATAATGCCGGAGCTATAAAAAATCATTGGTGCACAGTAGAAGTCGCTTTTTGGGACGCTTAAATGACTTACGCTGGCAAAACCAAAACACCAAATTAATGAACGAAGAATTGAATATCTAAGAAAAATCTAGAAAAAAATCGGTGACAGTATAAGTTTATCTTTTATGGATAACACAATAACAAATTTTTGTCTTCCAGTTCATTGATGCCAAGAAGATCGGGCAACGCTCGGTAATCAGCACGGGTATCTAAAAATAATTACGATATAAATTTATAGTTATTTTTCTTTTTACTTATTCAACTAAACAAAAGACATTTCATTTATTTATTTAGGCGTAGCAACACACACCGGGTATTAGCTGGTACACTTATATTTTTAAGGTAAATGTGCCCTCAATTTACACAAATACTTGTAATAAGGGCAAGTGATCACAGTCAGAGTTGTGCAATCAGAGATACATATTTTATTGCGGTTTAGCGTAGCCTATCTATTTTTAGGTATATGACTGTTACCCCTTGAAGCACGCCATTAAATGTATTGGATAATTTTACGCTGATAAAAACAAATACAAATAGTTTATGCATTATAGTAAGAACTCGATTTCGGTTGACATACAGCGGTGATTTCCTAGTCACAAAGCCTGGATAATCTGGCCTCCAAACTGTTCAAATATTGAATGTGAAGAAACACAAGTCTTATCTCATGCAATCAACGTCCTTTATAGACTTTCTCAATTTATTTGTTTCTGATATTTATATCGCTTTACTGTTGTGACTATGTGTGTTCAATGCAACCCATATTAATATTATAATTTCCTTATCAACTCCATATTGTGTATTTACAGAAATAATATGTAATAAAGGGAATTAATAAACGAAATTTTGGTAAACAAATTGAGATTACACGATGTAACTGCAAAATCAGGGCTGAAATATAGCAGCGAAAATTGGATACTAAATTAAAAAATCAAATCAAAATTGCAAGTTCACAGATAAGATTTTTACGTCTAATCCTAAGATTGACAAAAATGGACAAGCAAACAAATTAAACATAAGCTCAATTCTGAAAATGCATCCTATTATCTGTTTACAGGGACTCTTGTCCCAACTTCTCTCAAAAGAGTTAAACGTAAATATATAAAACTGCAATTCTACCAATTATATTGAATAGATGTGAAATATGGACTCTTACTTTAAGGAAGGAGAAGATTTTACGAGTATTTCAGAATAAAGTTCTTAGGATTTTTTGTACCAAAAAGAAATGGACAGGTCAATGGAGAGGACTACATAAGAGTGAGCTACATGATCTTTATGAAAACCAGATATAATAAGAAGAGTTAAGTCTCGTAGATTGCGGCGAGCAGGAGATGTTGCATTGATGGGAAATGAAAGAGGGACTTCGAATCTCCTTGTAGGAAGAGCAGACGGAAAAAGCCCAGTAAGTTTGGCAAGAGCGAGGTGGGAGAATAACATTAATGATTATGTGAATGAGATAAATTATACAGGAATGATTGGAAAATATTACCCGGGGTAGGGATTTATGGACAACTCCTGTCCGCATGGCCATGAAACTAAGGGTTCAATGGTATACGTGAGTTAATTATTTATATTTTATCCGCCCTTAGAGTGGAACCTAACATAAACGCAAATTGTATTCTTTCCCCATTCACGCCACAATAACTGTCTCATTGACAGAGAGCACGTGTGAAGTATACACAGTGTCCCATTCAAACCTCCCACATCTTAATTAATCATACTCTCAAAGTATACGGAATTATAAAATGAGGTTTCTATTAAAAGAAAGAGAAACTCAAAAGATATTTTATTCATTGTTGCAGTTAATTCATCCGTCGCATGTTGGACAATAATGGCATAAAACCACGTTCGCCAGACATCATTCCACTGGACTTCTTCCTCTGGGGGTATGTAAAAGACCGTGTTTGCAACTCCAGTACAAGATCTCCATGGTTTACGAACCCTTAACCTTGACACAATGGACATGTTGGACAGAACGTGGCACGAAATCTAATACAGACTTGATATTGTTCATGCTAATAATGGTGCACATATAGAGGTTTTAGTGTGTGGCAATGAAAATTCTTTGAGTTTCTGTTCCGTTTAATACCGGCCTCATTTTATAAATTCCCCATACTTTGCTAGTAACGATTAATTAAAATGTGGGAGGTTTGAATGGGACACCCTGCATACGACATGCGATCGTTGAATAGGGTAGATTACAAGAAAGAAGGTGAGATTTTTCACTGAACTTGTGAAATACATTTAGAATAACTGTTATTGATCACTAGTCAAAGGTTTGTCAGACTTGTGTTTTAAAAATTTAGATGGCGACACAGCAAGAGAAGACTCGACACGTTCAGCCATTTTGTTGCATCAGAATCGACTGAAGCATGACTCGAATGCATCATCCATATGTAATAAACTATTTGACGTTGCAATTTTCGTTTAGATATATTCTAGAATATTTTCTATGTTTTGAAGAATAACAAGTATCATTTAGATATTTTAATTTAATTAAGGCGACTACTTTTTCGCGTACTTATTGCTTCTACACCATACGTCGGTGTACATAACCAATGAAAAATTAACAGGTTACATGGTTCTGTTCTGATGAGGAACACTCTTTAAGAGCGGACGGACTACAGTTAGATATTTTTTTAATGTGGTAAAGTGGAAGAGATCATCTTAATAATCTTAAATCATAGATGATGATGAATATTATTATTATCATTATTATTAGGTTGGCTTTTTCTCGTAAGAAGCTCTATTGTAGAGGTTAAAGTTGGAAGTTGGTGTTGGGGTTCCGGTGGTAGAGGGGTTCCAATGTTAACAATAGCGTCTGAATGTCAGCTACAAACTTCTTTTATAAATGTACAATTCATACAAATTTGCATAAAGCTACGTGCAAGCTCCATCCCCTACACATCAAGCCTAGTGTCCGGACTTTTCATTATTTACATTACAATCTATGGCAGATGGGACCAGAAGGTTCAATGCCGCATTCTTTAATAACCCTTACCCTCAATCGATTGTGGAACTCACGACACGATATCCGGCAGTTTTGAAAATTTAAATTGTTAAAATAATTTAATTGCAAAATCCGTACATACAAAACAATAGTTCGACCAGTTATCGTATATGGCGCAAAAACTAGGGCTTATACAACAAAAACAAAACAAATATTAAGCACGTGTGAAATGAAGATCTTAAGAACTATTATTCTGGGGGAAACATTATTTGTTAAGAAACACAATACAGAATTTAGGGACAAATGTCATATTCAAGACATAACCAAACGTATTATAGATAGACGAAAATATTGGAAAGGTCATATAGAAAGAATGGGAGACAACCGACAAAAGCTAAAGAAGATAGACCAATGGACGGCAGAGAACAAGAGGAAGACCAGCCAAGAGATGGATAGAGAATGTATGCACATCCAATACGTCTTCTTCCGAGGAGTGATTTTGGGAAAATAAACAGGAAGAAAATCCTACAAATTATGAATAAGAAGAAGCAAAACGTTGAATCTTGCACTAGATTGTGCGCCGGATTTCTGCATTAAATTGCAATTCTCTTCCCAGTAAATATTTGTTGAAAATACACGCGGTTCTTTTGGCAGCAATTGGTCCATCGCATGACAGGTAGCAGGGATGACAGCACGGCTCAATGGTGTATGTGTGTATATATATATATATATATATGATCATTAATGGCATAGACCATTGTTGAGCCTTAGCCTCTCCTTTGTCAGGAGTTAATAGACCTAGCTGATTTTTGTTACCATATTCACAAAAATTCCATGAGTGGCATGCAGTCAACACACCGCCTGAATAGACATCTAGAAAGCAACTAAGATATTACTATTAATAGGATGTTTGAAATCAGTAAGTTTTTCTAGAGGCCTCTTTGTTCAGGCTTAAGGATATTTTACGAGCCTGGAAATTTTCAGACTCTGGACCCACTGCTTAAGGTCCCTCCCAGAGGACATGCTCCTTGGAATCTTGTGGTACCCATAAATCACCATATGACAGAGTGAAGCGGTACCGAGAACGCAAAAGAATAAAGGCATCAGAGGGGGACTAACGACGGCGCCAGTATATTTGCAGTTGGGGCGGCGGAGCCTATGCAAATGGATGATGTAATGATTATAAACTCCAAACTCCAAGCGCGACAAGCCTAGAAGGCCCTTGGCTGAACAACCGGTTGCTGGCCTCACATCCACATGTGTTAATCACAGAGGTAGACGATCATCTAGCCAGTGTAGGGGTGACATGTAGACAGCATGTCGGCTTTCCCACCCCTTATAGCTGGTATTCTCAACCAGGAGTCGCTACTTATTGTAGCTACCCAAATGCCTCACGATGCTGGGTAGGCACTGGTCCCATACTGGCCGAAATTCCATGAGAAAAATGTCTTCCCCCATGGAGACTCGAACCAGCGCAAGTCCCGTTGCTCTGCGCCAAGGCTTCCTGCCTTAACCACTCTGCTACTGCGTGGATGATGAGGATATATATATAATACGCTCAAATAAAATATTACCCGTTACGAACATATATTCACGTAAAACACATGGCCGTGTACACGACACAGCCACGCCCCGATTTTTTTTTTCGTCAGGGGTTTGAAACACCGACAACAGTGTTATTAAAGCTGCAGAGATAATTAAGTTTGTTTTCTTCTTCTTCGTCACGGTTTGGGCTTTTTACTAGCCTGTTTCGGCTCCAAATTGCTGTTTTCATCTTTTCTTTTGTCTTCCCAAACTTCTTCTTCCTCTCGGTAAATAGTTGTATGCTGCTTTTGGTATTCTGTTCTTGCTAAGTGTTTTTCTAGTTTGTTCTCTATTTCACTATTGTTGTGTTTAATCCCTCTAATCTTGGTTGCTGTGAAAACAATGGCTTTCAGCTCAAAAAGTTCGGACAAAGATAATATTATAAAATAAACCAATAGAACAAATGACAAAATATAACTTCCAAGGTTGCGAAATATCATACACTACGGATACATATAAATAACATACTAAATAAGTTTAATTATAATTATATAAACATAATTATTATGTTTGTGACATTCGTTTTCATTTGTCAACCTGAGTTTCTGTTAACACATCCCTACAACCCACAAGTGAATATACTGTAGAAAATCTGGGCTCGCAAAAAAGGGAAATAAAAAACAAGTCGGTGATTTGCATTGGTTACTAATGAGTTATTAATTCGCATCGCATATTTATACAATCTAATTAGTGGGGTCAATAAAATACATTCGGGGTACGATCCCCGACAGTGCTTCCAAGTCTTATACTTTTTCCTAAAAAGGGAACTGCCAATCATAAATGCCGAAACCTACCTTCAAATTTCTACCACATAACCGTTGTGATGTACCAAGGTCGTGTCCAAAAAATCGTCTGCTGTTTTTAACTTGCAAGTCACGCAAAGTAGAAACTAGATTCCTGCAATGCTAACCCACTGTATGAAGCAGGTGGATTTCCTGCTTGAGTAAGAGGGGAGTGGAGTGAGGCAGGTCAGGAGCGAACGGCAAGTAGTGAGGGTTATCCGACCTACCAACTCGGCAATTGTATAACTTTCCTATACTTTAAATGAGAGACTTGCACTGGATTTTACTGACTTGCAGTTAAAAAGGGCAAACATTTTATTGTAAAAAAAGTCTGCACAAGAGAAATACATATTAAAAATGAGAATATTAGAGAGGAACTAAAAAATACAACCACTTCTTCAACAAATAGAAGAACAATTGGATAGAACATCTGCAAAAAATTACAAGAGGATAGGATACCAAAGATGGCAGTGATGTATAATCCTGGAGGACGAACATCGGTAGGAACACCAAGAAAGCGCTGGGATGAACAGATGTGAGATCGGAAAAGGCAAAGACCTAATCCGTGTGAAGGATGATGATTATTTTGGTACATCACAACGCTACTCTGGGAGACATTTCAAGGTAGGCTTCGGCATGCAATGATTAACAGTTCCCTTGTAAAAATTATTAGCGCTGGAAACGTATTTCTTAGAACTCTAAACTGGACACAGTAAGAAAAATTTAATACAAGCTGAGACAAACTTCTTGGCGATTGGTATTTTAAATTATTACTCCGGATTAAAAAGTGCACACAGGATATTTGGTTTTACAACAGTTGCATCAAACATGATCTTAAACGAAAAATATATTAATATCAAGATTAATTGTAATAACTCAGCCTCAAGGAAAGCTTCTGCTGCAGCAGTGACAACTTGGTTCCGAGAAGATATAAATTTGCAGTATAGTAGAAGAGATGTTTTAAGTGTATATTTGATGTAGGCCCCTACATACATTCAGAACTAACATTTAGATTGATTAGTGTTGAATTTGACTTTGTTAATTTTATAATAAGACAAAAAGTAAGTGTGCTGATTCATAAGAAATACTTAATTCAAAAAAACAAACTCTCAAAATTACATGGAATTAAGAAATCCAGTGAATTTACTAGTTTATCCAAACACAATTTTTTTTACCGGTTTGTTAATGTTTCTGACACTAATTTTACTAAAAATGAAATTGATTTGTTAAATAAGGGTTTTAAATTTTAATTTTAATGTTGACAATAGTAATATTTTACTACAAAATTTAGGTGTGGAATGTGAATTGATTTTAAGAGATAATAATACATTATCTGAACTAGTTGATGTCGAGTCAGAAAAATATGCTCTCTCAAAAATTATCAAGGATGGTAAGAAAACAATACCAAGGCATACATTCTATAATCAGATAGCTAAAGATATTTAAAAAAGACTTTAAATGATATTGTTATTACACGAGCAGATAAAGGACAAACTTTAATAGCTTTAAATAAGGATGATTATATCTCTAAAACTGTAGATTTTCTAAATTCAGATAATTTTCAAATTATTGATAAAGACCCAACAGAGAAATATCAAAAAGAGATTATAAATATTTATAAAAATAGTACAATTTTTAATCACTTTTTTGAATACTCTATAATATAAATGAATCCCCAACCACCCAAACTGTACCCCTAGTTAAATTGCATAAGGAAAATTATCTTATTAGACTAGTAGTATCCTTCGTAAGTTTTCCATCATACAAAATGGTTCCTTAATAATGTCATGTGGGATCATGCCGAAACGTCGGAACCAGTGGCCAGAGGCCGAACTTGAATCCAAGACGCGGAAAACCCACGAAAACTTTCTTATACATACTTATATCCGCGAAAATGTGCAATGTAATATAATCTTGTCGGTCTCGGTTGATACCTGTCAATTTTTCCAATCCTCGTTTAGGGTCATTCCTGGGAAAATTGAAAAATAGTTGCAAGAACAAAAAAAAAATGGGAAGATATATTTGGAAGAAAATGATAAGTGGATGAAACTACAGTGTGAACTTGTTAACGACGAAGGAAGTGTGAGAGAGATGCTGGAGGATGATGTAGTGCAGAAGTAACATAAAACAATCACAATTAATATTTCAACATTTTCCTGTTTCCGTCGCAACACTTCCGATAACAAACTCCAAAGCTCATAACTCAACACTTGTTGAGCCGCCGGCGAATCAGCTTTAAAAAATCATATTACAATTTTTTGTTTCAATTAATCCTTTAATTGTCTATATATCATACAGAATGTATAATTATAAACCAAAAGGGAGAAGAACGTTGGGAAGACCATTGAAGAGATGGAAGGACCAATTCGACCTATAATGAGATCGGAACAGGCCATTGGGCCTAATTCTTGTTGTTGATGATGATGATGATAATCATACAGGATACATCAATTGGTTCGATTTATTTAATGAAACAGAAGAAAATGAACAAGTTGTAATAACTTAAATGTGAATTACACAATAAACCTAATAGTAACAGACATGCGTGATTCTGTTTTCAGTGCGGTCCGCCACATTTAAATAACTGGCACGCGAAATGAGTGTTTGGCCACTATAATAATCCTTGAGTTAATTAAATTAAAGGGTTACGCAGTGGTAGCGAAGTGGTGTGAACGACAAATGATGAAAATTTTGAAATGACTGAAATGAATAATTTGACCGCGAGATGCATGAACGGGCATGGGTTAGTAAAGATAGAGTGTGGGTGTTTCTGGGCGAAAATTCGTTTCTGTGACACGGACAAATTATTTGGATTTGCCTTTACCTTCATTTTTCGGAACTAGCTAAAAAGTGAAGATAAACAAATGCAACAATATTTTACTAACTTTTAATAACAAAAACAAGTCAAATCAAGTGGTTTCATTGTTGCGTCAGTTTTTAGTTGGAACGTGTTGAGTCTCAGGCGACGTCGCATTCGCTCGGTAAATCGATTATTAAAACAATATTTCGAGATAAAAAGCAGCCAACTGTAAATTAATGAAACAAAGCTACTGTAGGTTGAGTTAATATCATTTACAAACCAGTAGCCGAGGGAAAAACTTGTAAAACAAGTTCAATTCCCGGAGGTCATCAAAGTTTCTTGATTCCAGTTCACGGTTAAACAGGAAACACAATTTTCCAGGATTAATCCTGCAGAGCAGCCTGTTTAGGTCAGGGTCGTCCAACACGCCTTATTATTTTATTTGGATGCCATACTACAATATTATATTCACCACATTGTCAAATGCATTACAGGGACTCTTGTTGTCCCAACTTCTCTTAAAAAAACATTAAACTGAAAATATATAAAACCGTTATTCTTCCAGTTAAATTATATCGAAGTAAAACATGGACTTTCACTTTAAGGGAGGAGAAAATATTACGTGTATTTGAGAATAAAGTTCTTAGGCAAATGTTTGGACCAAAGAGAGATGAACAGACAGGCGAATAAAGTAAAAGTAAAGTGATCCCACTACAGGCCTCAGGAGGCCCTTGGGGTAGTAGGAGGTTAGGGCTCCCACTTTTTCTTGACAATCGGCACTTTATGTCAGCCGGGGTGTCAGCCCTGCGTGACGGCCGCCTTTACCCCAGAACAAGCGTCTGGTACTCATTTCAGTTAGAGGCTGAGTCGACCCCAGGGCCATAGTGCCGCCAGAAGGTTTGGGTAGTTTAAAAATCCTGACCCCACCGGGACTCGAACCCTCGACCCTCCGGCTTGTAGCTCAGTGCCTTAACCACTACGCTACGGCGTGCCCCACAGACAGGCGAATGGAGAAGGCAAATGTTTGGACCAAAGAGAGATGAACAGACAGGCGAATGGAGAAGACTATTTAACAATGATCGACATGATCTTTATAAGAAACCACATGAAATAAGAACACTTAAGTCTCGTAGGCTGCGATGAACAGGACATGTGGCACAAATGTGGAATAAAAAAGGCTTGGAACCAAAGAGAGGCGAACAGACGGGTACTGATGGGAAAAATAAAGAGCTACGTGTTTTTTAAGGGAACCTGATGAAATAAAAACAGTTAATCTCGTGGACTGCGATGGGCAGGACTTATGCCACGAAAGTGGAATAAAAAAGGTCTTGGAAAAAAGAGACGAACACACGGTGGAGAAGCCTAAAACAATGAGCTATATGTTTCTTTTTATGGAAAAGCAAATAAAATAATAGTAGTTAAGTCTCGTAGACTGCGATGAGAATATGTGGCAGATCTGAGAAATGAAAAAAAGGTCATGGACATCTCTTGTGGGGAAACCAGCGGGAAAGCCCCCAGAAGGTAGTTCAAGATGAGATGTGAGAATAAAATTGAGGTAACTAAATTATAAAAGGAAATATTAGATCACGAAAGGGTTGTATGGAGAGCTCATGTCCGCGCGACCAAAGACGTATCCTGCAGCGTAGCCTGTTTCGGTCAGAGTCGTCCAAATCGCCTTATTACTTTATTCTCCCAGTAATATTATATGGAAGTGAAACATGGACTCATACTTTAAGGGAGGAGAAAATATTACCAGTATTTAAGAAATAAAGTTCTTAGGAAAAATTTTAGACCAAAGAGAGATGAACAGAGCAGTGAATGGAGAAGACTACATAACAGTGAGTTACATGATCTTTATAGGAAACCTGGTGCAATAAGAACAGTTAAGTCTCGTAGACTACTATAAGAACATATGAAGATCTGAGAAATCAAAGAGGTAGGAAAACCAGGAGGACCCCCCCCCCAGCAGGTAGTTCAAGATGACATGGGAGTGTAAAATTGAGATAACTGAATTATAAAAGGAAACATTAGGTAACGAAAGTGTTGTATGGAGAACTCATGTCCGGCGGACACAAATGTATCGGTTCGGAAGTGCCAGCGAGTTATTTATTAAAAGTACGTGACGTGTAAAGGAATCAAGGAATAATATGGAAACTTCTTGTAGGAAAACCAGAGGGAAAGCATCAGTAGAAATGAGAGGAATGAGATGAGAGAGTAATATTATCCATGATTTCAGGGAAATTAATCATACAGACAATAATTGGAAAATATTGGCTGATGGTAGGGTGGAAAACTAATGCCTGCGCTTCCATGAACCTCTGGGTTCTCAAGTACATTTTTAGCACACCCTATTTAATAAGTAGTTATCTCCCTTGCCTCTAGGGTTGTGTGTTGAAACCATGGCCGGGATCGATAGAATTTTAGGATGCAAAAATTCAAGGAAGAAGTCCTCCAGGAGGGACTTTAAGCCGTGGGTCCGGAATCCTAAGATTTTAGACTTGTAAAAGAACCTCAAGCCTGAAAAAGGGCTGCTGATAAAAATTTTATCGACTTTCCTATATCCAAGTAAAACATTAGTTGAGTCGACATGCTAACTACATATTACGCACATATTGCAAAATAAGTGTAACTAAATTAGATATCTCAAAAAACTCAAAAGGGGAGGGCACGGACCAACTTCAACTGTAGGGGCATATGCTGAATGGATAGACTGATGGAATCTACTAACAGGGGAAATACATTTGCATGCTAAAACCTACCTTCATTTTTTTTTCCTCAGAGAAGCGTTGAGATGTACCAAGACCGTGTCCAAATAAATACCTGTCGCTTTTAACTGTAGGGCACAGAAATTGAAGCCAGAACCCAGCAATGGCAAGCCACTGTGTCAAGCAGATGGGACTCCCTGCTTAAGTAACGGAGCGAAGTGAGGCGGGAACGGGAGCGAAAGGCAGGTAGTGAGGGTTATCCAATCTACCTATTCAACAATCCATGAGATTTATTACCACCCTATAGTTTAAATGAGAAATTTGGGCTGCATTTTAGTGCCTTGCAGTCTTTTTTCTCCTTCTCTTAGATAAATTTCAAGGTATGTTTCGGCATGCAATGGTTGACTGTTCCCTTGTAAGATGTTTCTTGAGATGACATGCTTACCACATGCGACAAGAGGACATATGTAGGGAAATAAGTGTAACTAAATGAGATTGGACAAAAAATTCAGAAGAAGTTAATTATTTTTTGCATATGACCTTGGTACATCATACTGCTTCCGTGAAATAGATTTCAAGATATGTTTTCGTCATGCGATGGTTGACAGTTACCTTTTAACATATCTCTTGAGGTGACATGTTCACCACATGTAACATAGGACATATGTACGGAAATAACTGTAACTAAATCAGATTGGACAAAAATTTCAAAAGAGGTGAACAGAACGAACTTCAACAGTGCAGATGGATGGATGGATGGATGGATGGATGGATGGATGGATGAGGTGTATTAGTAATAATAAAAACACAGTTAAACTGTCTCGTTGTGAAATGAACTGCAAGTTAAAGGAGGTTGTGTCAGGTCCACGACAAGTTTTGAATGCCGTTATGATATAAAACCAGTGTGCATGTCAAATTGTCTTATTTACTTCTAATCACCTTCTTCACGTGTGACCCAACACATCAATTTGTTGTTTCTTGCTTCACATGTCAATCATGTCAGTAAAGGTCACTTGCAAAATCAAATACGATCTAGTTTTCGTCCTTATAAACAAACACACAAATCAATCATCTTACTAAATGTCGGAAATGAGATAAAAGAGTTCGGTGAACCAAGTCAATTCTTCACCAAATTCAATTAATTATCCGGATTTTGTTGCGCAAAAGGTGTTCAGTCCAAAATAGTACTTTGAAAAGATGGATTTTATTTTTCAAATATGCGTCCATCGCTGTGGCCTCGAGGTAGTGTGCTCCTTGTCACGCAACGGGCTCGAGTTCAAGTCTCGGACGGAACAATTTTCCTGGTTGATTTTTTTATAGGGGTTTTCCTCGCCTGTAAGACAAATGTCAGAAAACTTTCTAAGGCCCAAACTGTCCCCCAACATCATATGGCTATCATAATCACCATTATTCATATTTGACTTAGATCAAGTTTAGGATTAAGGAGTCTCCTGGCGCATCACAATCATCACCCATCATAACTCGTAACACGACCTAGCGTAACTCCTTCCAGACGCACAACTTTAGAAGGGAGTTACAATATTATATTCTGCACAACTTTGAAATGCATGCTATTATACATTACAGAGACTCTTGTTCCAACTTCTCTCAAAAGACGTTAAACTGAAAATATATAAAACTATATATAAGTGGGCTAAGAATGAGGTAGGAAAATAACTTTAACCATGATTTGAGCTAAACAAAATTATACAAGGGATTATTGGAAAACTTCGGCTCAGGATAATTAAAAGGGAGAGCTTATGTCCGCGTGACCCTGATTCTATGGGTTCGATAGTTCCAGTGAGTTAGTTAATAAAGGAATACAATAGGATGGGCCGAAAAAAACTATTTTTTTATTTCGAAGTTGTAATAGCGCAAAATGTTGCGAATTATATAGACAAAAGAAAATTAAAAAAATATCGAAATCGGTTGACATCTTCCGGTCGCGCAAAGGCTTTAAAGATTAACAGAATATGAAAAAAACTTCATTTTTGTGATTATTTCTTTATTTTTTGAATTAGATGTTTTCGTAATGTAATAGTTTGTAACGTCTCCAAATAGACCCTAAAAATATTGTGTCTTAATTTAGTTTAGATAAGTTGATATCTTTCAGTCGCGCATAGGGATTAAAATTTGCCAAAATATTGAAAATTTCACATTTTTACGAGTTCGTTTTTGTCTTTAATATACTTTTTTAAACGTTACAGTACTTGTATTTTTAAACATAAGGGCATTGTGTTTTATTACGGTGGGAATAAATTAACCTGAAAAAAGATAGTTAGGCCTATGACATGATGGGTTATAACAGAACAACGAACGTGGTATTTTTCGATTTGCTCTATATTTAAAAAGCTTAGTTGCAGTACACTTTTTAAACAATAAATTTACTTTTATAAAAAAGAAAAACAATTTTGAATAAATAGTCCATGTTAGTTGAACCTGTCCATTAGTACTGTTCTCTATTTGGTAGCCCAACTGATTTGCTGATGAAGTTAGGCATAGATTATCTGGACAGCAGGCAGAGTGGTTCTTATAATCCGTCTCGAGATTCAGCTCCACAAACTTTTCCTTAGGCTTCCGTGACGAGTTTTACACAGCGTTTAACACACTGTGTGTGAACTGGGAATTGTTTGAAAGCAATGTTCCAGTCAGGGATTGAGTCACTGTCGATGTGCGATTTGATCTCGTAGTCACTGATTTCTGCCAACAATGGGGGAGAAGATAATTCACAGTCCATTCAGTTGAACATTTCTGAGTATTCTTGCGCACTGAAGTTGATTTTTGGTGGCGTGAATGTTCTTACTGTTTCCCTTCTTGCATTTATCTGCCTTGACTTCAGAATTCTTCGAAGTCCGAGCTCACTTATGTGTTTCTCTTATCATCTTGAGTCATGGCTAACAGTAAGTGTTCTGGGTGGGCGAAAAAACCATTCCATTCGATCACAGGGTCGACAACATCAAGCAAAGGTTTTTGGCAAATACCTGGTAGATTGTATTGCTTGGTAAACAAGTCCGTCGCAGTGGCGTAGTCGGTAGTCCCTACCTTCCACTCCGGCGATCCGGGTTCGATTCCCGGCGGGGTAGGGGATTTTAAATCTCCACCTTGGTCTGGGTGTGTGTCCTGTCTTGTGTTTGTATGTGTGAATAAGATAAAAAGGTTAACAAAGGTAAAACAAAAAGGAAGAACAGTGCAAACGAAAGAAAACGAGAAAGAAAAAAAACTAGTTTCGGGCCGTCTGTAAAGTGTTTACCTGTTTTGATAGTAAACCACATTGCATCCATGTATGTTTTCTATATAAACAATACTAGTTCCTGAAGTTCAGGTGAGGGCTTTCTTCACTTATGTACAATCTGAGAGTTCTATTTGCTTTTGTCAACCACCTCGAATGTGATAAGTGCCCAGGATCTCGTACAGCCAAATCTCCTTTACATGTTCCTGATTTTATTGCCTTTGAAATATCAAATAGGTATTGCTGATCTTTGCTAAGCACTTTTATGTCCATCTGTGGGATATGACAATTAATACTTTGGAAGTTATTTATCAAACACCAAAAATTCGTAAAAAAAAATGTAACTTTTCATTATTTTGGCAAATTTTGGTGCTTATGCTCGACCAGAAGATCTAAACCAAATTAAAGCATAATGTGTTTAGGCTCTATTTGAAGACGTTATGAACTATTACATTACGAAATTCAAAAATGTAAGAAATAATCGCAAAAATGATTTTCTTTTTCATATTTTGCCTAACTTTAGAGCCTGCGCGACCGGAAGATGTCAACCGATTTTGATTTTTTTGTCTATATAATTCGCAACTTATCCGCGCTATTACAACTTCCAAATAAAAAAAATAGTTTTTTTTCGGTCCACCCTATTATACAACCTGCAAGGAATGTGATGGAATTTCTCAATCGCCCTGTATTTTAGAAAACGTACAATTTCTCTCACTGTTAATGGGAGACCTCGGTTCAATGACTGATAAGAGTACAGCTGAGGGTGAAGTGTAAGGCGAGGTTGCCTGGTGTGTTGAATTATGGAGCAGACACGAGAATTGTAAATGGAGACGAATTGAACGATCGATGGTCGAGGGGAAAAATATATCCGTTCAAACCGGTGACATACCTGCGATGTAGCAATTACCAAAGTTGGTAGCCCTTGCAGTACTTGTATTTACATCCCCACAGGGGTGGATAGACGAAGGGGTAAAACACAAAATCAATTTCTCTCCCTCGTACGATACGATTCACTCACACGGGCGTTCTCTTCTATCACGAGGCGACAAAATGTAAAACAGGAAATGCGTCAACTAAGCGAATTCCTAAGCAAGTAAGATTTGTCCTGGTTTAACGAATATATTATCTTCCTTTATTTAATTAAACAATACTTATCATGTTATGTAGCTCGAAAATGAACATGGCAGCAAGTAGACCTAATTTTAAATTACGGTTTTTCAGGTAAATATCCACTACTAATGTTTTTTTAATCGATGTTCTATTTATAACTCAAAGTTGTTCAGAACATTCAATTACAACAGGAATTCATAAAGCAGATGATATTTTAGCACATAAATAAAGTATAAATGATTAAAAATTTTAATGAACTAAAGAATTTTGTTTTATTTCAATAAAAAATGTAGGTTATTTATTTTTTAATATAGGAAGCAGCTTAAGCCAGTTACAGAAAATGCAAATACATTCTATAACTTGAACTCGTTTTATAAACATGATACTGGGCTAGATGTATTCCCTAGGACTCCTAAATCCGAAATAATGGCAGAAATCTTCCTACAAGAACTCGAAAATAAACATTTTGAGGAACTAATACACAAATTCAACATAAAACTAATAATATATGTCGATGACGTACTAGTAATATACAATGAAAACAGAAAAGAAAAAGAAATACAAGACTTAAACAACATGCATGAAAAAATCACTCACTGAAGAAATAGAAGTTAATAATAGCATAAACTACTTAGATTTGTCTATAACCAAAAATCTACACAACAAGAAACTAGAAATCGGTATCTACCGGAAACCTACAAACAATGCTCTGGCCATAAACAAAAAACCTACACACCCTTTTCAACAGAAAATTAGTACATTTAATAGCTTAGTCAGTTGAATGTTGAAACTCGCATTAAGCAAAGACAATTATATCCAAGAACTCAACTACATTAAATATATGGCAAAAACCAATGGCTATAATGAAGAATTCATAGATAAGCTCGTAAATAAACAAAAAAAGGAAGAACAATATAACCAACATAACTAAACTAGAAAAAGAATCTGACAACAAGAAAACATGGATAACACTTACATACACAGGAAAAGAAACGACAAAATTAGTCAATACACTAAAGAAAGCCGATAAAAACGTAAAAATAGCATACAGAACCAATAAAAAATTAAACAACATAATATACAATAACATTGAAGAAAATAACATTTTCAACAGCAAAGGAGTTTATAAACTAACATGTAAGGACTGCAACAAATTTTATATACAAACTGGAGTTTTAACATCAGATTCAAAGAACATTTTCGAGACTTCATTCACGCAGAAGGAAAATCAAGCTATGTAAAACACGTTATCCATGAAGGACATCGCATGTTAAATATTGAAAACCCCTTAACAACAGTAATGCACAGAGAAAATTATCCAGCGAAGATAAACGTACTCGAAGAGATGGAAATCATGAAAGCAGCTCACAACGACGACAGCCTGATAAACGAAAACGAACCTAATACATGCAACCCCCTCTACCAGATCTTCAGTGAAACACCAGTTTTGAATCCTGCCGATGATGGGACAAGTCCCGAAAGCACTACAGTTAAATAATTAATTAAGTTGAGGAGACGGACCTTTCAGGTGAATATTCCATAATCTTATATTAATTTTGAACAATACCTCAACGGAACACATCATGAATCTTATAAAAGTATTATCTTAATTCCTCTTACTTTAAGGGAGGAAAAAATATTACGAGTATTTGAGAATAAAGATCTTAGAAAAATGTTTGGACAAAAAAGAGATGAACAGACAAGTGAATGGAGAAAACTACATAATAGTGAGCTACATTGATATGTATAGGAAGTCAGATATAAGAACAATTAAGTATCTTAGGATGCGATGGGCAGAACATGTGGCACGTGTGGGGGATGAAGGAGGTGCATGGAAGCTTTTGGTAGGAAAACCAGAAGGAAAACGCCCAGTTGGTACACCAAGAATGAGATAGGTGAATAACATTATCCATTTGAGAGAAGTAGATTATTCAGGGGATGATTGGAAAACAACAGCTCGGGACAGGGATGTATGGAGAGCTTATAAACGCGCTGTCATGAACCTTCGGGTTCGATACAGCCAGTGAGTAAGGTAGTTAGCTATTATCTTAACTCGCGAACAAACTATATTTTCCAATTTCACATACTGGAGCTTCAATGTATATACATAGAACAGAGAGGTTGACGCATAGGAGATATAAAACCAGCATAAAGGACCAATAGATGTTTAGATTTAAAAACAAACAGATAATCTGGTGCCCTTGCACTTCGTTCTCTCGCTGAAATAGAACAAGTTTCTTTGTATTCATTTTCTAGGAACTGTTATCTGCCATTTGGGCCGGTAAAGCAGTTTTTATCTTATCTGCGTAGGCGGCCATTCACACTTGCTAAGGTAGATGTTCCCATTCACTATCTGCCCATACTTTGTTTCAAAGTTTTATTTAATAATAAAGGAACTCTTGTCGCAACTTCTCTCAAAAAAACGTTAAACTGAAAAAAATATATATATAAATGTTATTCTCCCAGTTATGGATGCGCAACATGGACTCTTACTTTAAGGGAGGATAAAATATTACGAGAATTTGATTATAAGTTCTTAGGAAAATGTTTAGACCAAAGAGAGATGAACAGACAGACGAATGGAGAAGACTACTTAACAGTGAACTATACGATATTTATAGGAAATCGGATATAATAAGATCAGTTAAGTCTCAGACTGCGATGTACAGGACATGTGGCACGAATGTGGAATGAAAGAGAGGCTTCTTGTAGGAAAACCGGATGGAAAATGCCAGTTGGTAGACCAAGAAGGTGGAAGAATGACATTAACCATGATTTGGCGGAAGTAGATTATACAAGGGATCATTGGAAAACATTAGGTAAGAACAGGGATGTATGGAGAGCTTATGTTCGCGCATACATGAACTATGGGTTCGATAGT